>CP125978.1:52199021-52359510 GCA_030063025.1 Avena longiglumis
GAGGTATATATAGGTGCTTGCATGTGTCCCCTCGCATGCATGCGCCTAACCTAGAGGCGAAGGTTCGGCCCGTGATGAGGGTGGAATCTCTGCCGAGGTGAAAGCGGTAGGATAGTGCCCCAACTTGTGAACCAACATGGTTTGACATCACCCTATGACCTAAAAAACACAAAACAAGAGAGAGCTACGCCGGCTACTCGCCAGAGGAACGCCTAGGGGGTAGACGATCCGAGTGCACAGAGATCGTGGTTTCACGGAGGAAGACCACGAGAACATCGGAATGAGATGAAAACTTGCATGTGCCCCTAGCATATATGTGTGTGTGGTGTTAGAGGTTGGTATATAGGTGCTTGCATGTGTCCCCTCGCATGCATGCGCCTAACCTAGAGGCGAAGGTTCCGGACCAGATGAGGGTGGAATCTCCCCCGAGGTGAAAGCGGTAGGATAGTGCCACAACTTCAGAGCCAACATGGTTTGACATCACCCTATGACCTAAACAAACACAAAACAAGAGAGAGCTACTGGCTACTGCCTGTGAGGAACGCCTAGGGGGTAGACGATCCGAGTGCACAGATCGTGGTTTCACGGAGGAAGACCACGAGAACATCGGAATGAGATGAAAACTTGCATGTGCCCCTAGAATATGTGTGTGTGGGTGGTTAGAGGTTGGTATATATAGGTGCTTGCATGTGTCCCCTCGCATGCATGCGCCTAACCTAGAGGCGAAGGTTCGGACCAGTATGAGGGTGGAATCTCTGCCGAGGTGAAAGCGGGTAGGATAGTGCCCCAACTTGTGAGCCAACATGGTTTGACATCACCCTATGACCTAAACAAACACAAAACAAGAGAGAGCTACCCCGGCTACTCGCCGAGGAACGCCTAGGGGTAGACGATCCGAGTGTGCACAGAGATCGTGGTTTCACGGAGGAAGACCACGAGAACATCGGAATGAGATGAAAACTTACATGTGCCCCTAGCATATGTGTGTGTGGGTGGTTAGAGGTTGGTATATAGGTGCTTGCATGTGTCCCCCTCGCATGCATGTGCTCTAACCTAGAGGCGAAGGTTCCGCCAGATGAGGGTGGAATCTCCCGTCGAGGTGAAAGCCGGTAGGATAGTGCCCCAACTTGGAGCCAACATGGTTTGACATCACCCTATGACCTAAACAAACACAAAACAAGAGAGAGCTACGGGCTACCCCTCGCCGAGGAACGCCTAGGGGGTAGACGATCCGAGTGTGCACAGAGATCGTGGTTTCACGGAGGAAGACCACGAGAACATCGGAATGAGATGAAAACTTGCATGTGCCCCTAGAATATATGTGTGTGTGTGGTTAGAGGTTGGTATATAGGTGCTTGCATGTGTCCCTCGCATGCATGCGCCTGAACCTAGAGGCGAAGGTTCCGCCAGATGAGGGTGGAATCTCCCGCCGAGGTGAAAGCGGTAGGATAGTGCCCCAACTCAGAACCAACATGGTTTGACATCACCCTATGACCTAAACAAACACAAAACAAGAGAGAGCTACTGGCTACTCTCTGCCGAGGAACGCCTAGGGGGTGACGATCCGAGTGCACAGAGATCGTGGTTTCACGGAGGAAGACCACGAACATCTAATGAGATGAAAACTTGCATGTGCCCCTAGCATATGTGTGTGTGTGTGGTTAGAGGTTGGTATATATAGGTGCTTGCATGTGTCCCCTCGCATGCATGCGCCTAACCTAGAGGCGAAGGTTCCGACCAGATGAGGGTGGAATCTCCCACGAGGTGAAACCGGGTAGGATAGTGCCCCAACTTGTGAGCCAACATGGTTTGACATCACCCTATGACCTAAACAAACACAAAACAAGAGAGAGCTACGCCGGCTACCTCGTGAGGAACGCCTAGGGGGGTAGACGATCCGAGTTTGCACAGAGATCGTGGTTTCACGGAGGAAGACCACGAGAACATCGGAATGAGATGAAAACTTGCATGCGCCCTAGAATATGTGTGTGTGGTGTGGTTAGAGGTTGGTATATAGGTGCTTGCATGTGTCCCCTCGCATGCATGCGCCTAACCTAGAGGCGAAGGTTCCGACCAGATGAGGGTGGAATCTCCCGCCGAGGTGAAAGCGGTAGGATAGTGCCCCAACTCAGAGCCAACATGTTTTGACATCACCCTATGACCTAAACAAACACAAAACAAGAGAGAGCTACCTGGCTACCTGTCGAGGAACGCCTAGGGGTAGACGATCCGAGTGTGCAGAGATCGTGGTTTCACGGAGGAAGACCACGAGAACATCGGAATGAGATGAAAACTTGCATGTGCCCCTAGCATATATGTGTGTGTGGGTGTGGTTAGAGGTTGGTATATATAGGTGCTTGCATGTGTCCCCTCGCATGCATGCGCCTAACCTAGAGGCGAAGGTTCCGGCGGTATGAGGGTGGAATCTCCCCGCCGAGGTGAAAGCCGGAGGATAGTGCCCCAACTTGTGAGCCAACATGGTTTGACATCACCCTATGACCTAAACAAACACAAAACAAGAGAGAGCTACGTGGCTACCCCCGCCGAGGAACGCCTAGGGGGTAGACGATCCGAGTGTGCACAGAGATCGTGGTTTCACGAGGAAGACCACGAGAACATCGGAATGAGATGAAAACTTGCATGTGCCCCTAGAATATATGTGTGTGTGGGTGTGGTTAGAGGTTGGTATATATAGGTGCTTGCATGTGTCCCCTCGCATGCATGCGCCTAACCTAGAGGCGAAGGTTCCGCCCGATGAGGGTGGAATCTCCCGCCGAGGTGAAAGCGTAGGATAGTGCCCCAACTTGTGAACCAACATGGTTTGACATCACCCTATGACCTAAACAAACACAAAACAAGAGAGAGCTACTGGCTACCCCCGCCGGGAGGAACGCCTAGGGGGTAGACGATCCGAGTGTGCACAAAGATCGTGGTTTCACGGAGGAAGACCACGAACATCGGAATGAGATGAAAACTTGCATGTGCCCCTAGCATATATGTGTGTGGGTGTGGTTAGAGGTTGGTATATATAGGTGCTTGCATGTGTCCCCCTCGCATGCATGCGCCTAACCTAGAGGCGAAGGTTCCGGACCAGATGAGGGTGGAATCTCCCGTCGAGGTGAAACCGGTAGGATAGTGCCCCAACTTGTGAGCCAACATGGTTTGACATCACCCTATGACCTAAACAAACACAAAACAAGAGAGAGCTACGCCGGCTACCTCGCCGAGGAACGCCTAGGGGTAGACGATCCGAGTGTGCACAGAGATCGTGGTTTCACGGAGGAAGACCACGAGAACATCGGAATGAGATGAAAACTTGCATGTGCCCCTAGAATATGTGTGTGTGGGTGTGGTTAGAGGTTGGTATATATAGGTGCTTGCATGTGTCCCCTCGCATGCATGCGCTTCTAACCTAGAGGCGAAGGTTCCAGTATGAGGGTGGAATCTCCCCATCGAGGTGAAAGCGGTAGGATAGTGCCCCAACTTGTGAGCCAACATGGTTTGACATCACCCTATGACCTAAACAAACACAAAACAAGAGAGAGCTACGCCGGCTACTCGCCGAGGAACGCCTAGGGGTAGACGATCCGAGTGTGCAGAGATCGTGGTTTCACGGAGGAAGACCATGAGAACATCGGAATGAGATGAAAACTTGCATGTGCCCCTAGCATATGTGTGTGTGGGTGTGGTTAAAGGTTGGTATATATAGGTGCTTGCATGTGTCCCCCCTCGCATGCATGCGCTCTAACCTAGAAGCGAAGGTTCCGGACCCGTATAAGGGGGACTCTCCCCGTCGAGGTGAAACCGGGTAGGATAGTGCCCCAACTTGTAAACCAACATGGTTTTACATCACCCTATGACCTAAAAAAACATAAAACAAGAGAGAGCTACCTCGGTATACACCTGTGAGAGGAACGTCTAGGCGGGTAGACGATCCGAGTGTGCACAGGTCAGGCTTTCGCCGGAGGAAGACCACGAGAACATCGGAATCAGATGAAAACTTGCATGTGTCCCTAGCATATGTGTGTGAGTGTGGTGAGAGGTTGGTATACGTGCTTGAATGTGTCCCCCTCGCATGCATGCGCTCTAACCTAGAAGCGAAAGTTCCGGCAGTGATGAGGGTGGAATCTCCCGTCGAGGTGAAAGCGGTAGGATAGTGCCCCAACTTGTGAGCCAACATGGTTTGACATCACCCTATGACCTAAACAAACACAAAACAAGAGAGAGCTACCGGGCTACCTCTGCCGAGGAACGCCTAGGGGTAGACGATACGAGAGTGCACAGAGATCAGCGGTTCGCCAGAGGAAGACCACGATAACATCGGAATGAGATAAAAACTTGCAGGTGCCCCTAGAATATATGTGTGTGGGTGTGGTTAGAGGTTGGTATATATAGGTGCTTGCATGTGTCCCTCGCATGCATGCGCTGTAACCTAGAGGCGAAGGTTCCGCCGTGAGGGTGGAATCTCCCCGAGGTGAAAGCGGTAGGATAGTGCCCCAACTTGTGAACCAACATGGTTTGACATCACCCTATGACCTAAACAAACACAAAACAAGAGAGAGCTACGCCGGGCTACCCCTGTCAGAGGAACGTCTAGGGGGTAGACGATCCGAGTGTGCACAGAGATCACGGTTTCGCCGGAGGAAGACCACGAGAACATCGGAATGAGATGAAAACATGCATGTGCCCCTAGCATATATGTGTGTGTGGGTGTGGTTAGAGGTTGGTATAGGTACTTGCATGTGGCCCCCCTCGCATGCATGCGCTCTAACCTAGAATCGAAGGTTCCATACCCGTATAAGGGGGAATCTCCCCGTCGAGGTGAAACCGGGTAGGATAGTGCCCTAACTTGTGAACCAACATGGTTTTACATCACCCTGTGACCTAAAAAAACACAAAACAAGAGAGAGCTACGCCAGGCTACCCCTATGAGAGGTACGTCTAGGGGGGTAGACGATCCGAGTGTGCACAGATCAGGGTTTCGCCGGAGGAAGACCACGAGAACATCGGAATCAGATGAAAACTTGCATGTGTCCATAGCATATGTGTGTGAGTCTGGTGAGAGGTTGGTATAGGTGCTTGCATGTGTCCCCCCTCGCATGAATGCGCTCTAACCTAGAAGCGAAGGTTCCGGACCAGATGAGGGTGGAATCTCCCCGAGGTGAAAGCGGTAGGATAGTGCCCCAACTTGTGAGCCAACATGGTTTGACATCACCCTATGACCTAAACAAACACAAAACAAGAGAGAGCTACCCGGCTACCTGCCGAGGAACGCCTAGGGGGTAGACGATCCGAGTGTGCACAGAGATCGTGGTTTCACGAGGAAGACCACGAGAACATCGGAATGAGATGAAAACTTGCATGTGCCCCTAGCATATATGTGTGTGTGGGTGTGGTTAGAGGTTGGTATATATAGGTGCTTGCATGTGTCCCCTCGCATGCATGCGCCTAACCTAGAGGCGAAGGTTCCGGCCAGATGAGGGTGGAATCTCCCGAGGTGAAAGCGGTAGGATAGTGCCCCAACTTGTGAGCCAACATGGTTTGACATCACCCTATGACCTAAACAAACACAAAACAAGAGAGAGCTACTGGCTACCCCTGTCGAGGAACGCCTAGGGGGTAGACGATCCGAGTGTGCACAGAGATCGTGGTTTCACGAGGAAGACCACGAGAACATCGGAATGAGATGAAAACTTGCATGTGCCCCTAGAATATATGTGTGTGTGGGTGTGGTTAGAGGTTGGTATATATAGGTGCTTGCATGTGTCCCCCCTCGCATGCATGCGCTGTAACCTAGAGGCGAAGGTTCCGGGCCCGTATGAGGGTGGAATCTCCCCGTCGAGGTGAAAGCGGGTAGGATAGTGCCCCAACTTGTGAACCAACATGGTTTGACATCACCCTATGACCTAAACAAACACAAAACAAGAGAGAGCTACTGGCTACCGCCGAGGAACGTCTAGGGTGGTAGACGATCCGAGTGTGCACAGAGATCAGGGTTTCGCCGGAGGAAGACCACGAGAACATCGGAATGAGATGAAAACTTGCATGTGCCCCTAGCATATATGTGTGTGTGGGTGTGGTTAGAGGTTGGTATATATAGGTGCTTGCATGTGTCCCCTCGCATGCATGCGCCTAACCTAGAGGCGGTTCCTCGTGATGAGGGTGGAATCTCCCCGAGGTGAAACCGGTAGGATAGTGCCCCAACTTGTGAGCCAACATGGTTTGACATCACCCTATGACCTAAACAAACACAAAACAAGAGAGAGCTACTGGCTACCTGTCGAGGAACGCCTAGGGGGTAGACGATCCGAGTGTGCACAGAGATCGTGGTTTCACGAGGAAGACCACGAGAACATCGGAATGAGATGAAAACTTGCATGTGCCCCTAGAATATGTGTGTGTGGGTGTGGTTAGAGGTTGGTATATATAGGTGCTTGCATGTGTCCCCTCGCATGCATGCGCCTAACCTAGAGGCGAAGGTTCCGACAGATGAGGGTGGAATCTCCCGTCGAGGTGAAAGCGTAGGATAGTGCCCCAACTTGTGAGCCAACATGGTTTGACATCACCCTATGACCTAAACAAACACAAAACAAGAGAGAGCTACCCGGCTACCCCGCCGAGGAACGTCTAGGGGGTAGACGATCCGAGTGCACAAAGATCGTGGTTTCACGAGGAAGACCACGAGAACATCGGAATGAGATGAAAACTTGCATGTGCCCCTAGCATATATGTGTGTGTGGGTGTGGTTAGAGGTTGGTATATATAGGTGCTTGCATGTGTCCCCCCTCGCATGCATGCGCTCTAACCTAGAGGCGAAGGTTCCGGGCCCGTATGAGGGTGGAATCTCCCCGTCGAGGTGAAAGCCGGTAGGATAGTGCCCCAACTTGTGAGCCAACATGGTTTGACATCACCCTATGACGTAAACAAACACAAAAGAAGAGAGAGCTACGCCGGCTACCCGTCGAGGAACGCCTAGGGGTAGACGATCCGAGTGTGCACAGAGATCGTGGTTTCACGAGGAAGACCACGAGAACATCGGAATGAGATGAAAACTTGCATGTGCCCCTAGCATATATGTGTGTGTGGGTGTGGTTAGAGGTTGGTATATAGGTGCTTGCATGTGTCCCTCGCATGCATGCGCTCTAACCTAGAGGCGAAGGTTCCGGCCCAGATGAGGTGGAATCTCCCGTCGAGGTGAAAGCGGTAGGATAGTGCCCCAACTTGTGAACCACAATGGTTTGACATCACCCTATGCCCTAAACAAACACCAGACAAGAGAGAGCTACGCCTGGCTACCTCGCCGAGGAACGCCTAGGGGGTAGACGATCCAGTGTGCACAGAGATCGTGGTTTCACGAGGAAGACCACGAGAACATCGGAATGAGATGAAAACTTGCATGTGCCCCTAGCATATATGTGTGTGTGGGTGTGGTTAGAGGTTGGTATATATAGGTGCTTGCATGTGTCCCCTCGCATCGACACGGTAAGTTCTTTGCGAACCCACCGGTTATCGCTTACTTTGCCTCGCAAGTTGCTAACATGTAGGCAACATGTAGGGAACGGAGCTTCGGGAACCGCACTTTGGCCACGCCGCCGGATGGGCGCGATCACACCGCTTCATGACGATGGTCCATCTCCGCCATTCTGCAGGTGGTTCTCCGAGCTTCACACTTCTACCTCGCCAGTGGCTCTTCCGCTGCTTCTCTGGACGCAACCCTCGGCAGAGGTCGCCACTTTTCACCAGGGGAGATCTCGGATACACCCCGTCTCCTCCAGAGTTGTAGGGATGTGTGATGATGTCGATGATCTTGTATGACTAATGTATGGATGATCTTGTATGACTGATGTTGATACATGTGTGGCCGTATGGATGATGTATGACTAATGTGTGGAATATATATTGCATGGATGTATGGATGATGTATGGCTGTATGCATGGATGATGTATGGATGTATGCATGGATGATGTATGGCTGCTGTGAGTGCTGCTGAGAAAAATTCAAAAAAAAAAAACTGTGTATGTGATACGCCGACGGCAGTGCCCTCGGCGTAGCCCTCTGCCATGTGCCATATGGTCAGGGCTACGCCAGGAGCCGCCGCGTAGCACCTGCTACGCCGAGGGCAGGCCGTCGGCCTAGCGCCAGCCTGGAAGGCTCAGCGGTGGACTGGCGTCCACATACGCCGAGGGCGAGGCCATCGGCGTAGCCTCCCTGGGAGGCCCAAGCGTGCCACGTGGCCACCATACGCCGAGGGTACGGCCGTCGGCGATACGCCGTTAGCGCCGCCTAACGGCAGCGCCGCCGTCGCCGACGGCCGTTATGCCGACGGGCCCCGCCGTCGGCGAGATCTACGCCGACGGTTCTCCGCTACGCCGACGGCGCGTTTTGCTGCCCGAGGGAGACCTTCGCCGAGGGGGCTACGCCGACGGCAGCCCTCGGCGTAGCGTATGCCGACGGCAATGCTGGCTACGCCGAGGGCTTTTAGCCGTCGGCGTAGCCGTCGCGTGCTGTAGTGACGCACAACTACCGGCACCTAAGATCTCGATCGCTGACTGGTGGCCGACGGTGGTATGTTTGTTAACTGCGGCTAAGAAGAGCCAATTCTTTGGTGATGTTGGTCCTAGGCAGCCTCTGGGTCGAACGGAACAACCGTGTTTTTTATCAGAACGTATCCACATCGCCATTGGTTATCAACTCTATCTTAGAGGAGTGACGGGTCTGGACTTCTTGTAGATGTAGAGTAGAGGTGGGTCTCCGGGAGATGTAATCCAAACCTCGTTCCTTAGATGGCACCTAATTAATGAGGTGGCCGGCCGCGGTAGACCTTCCCTTGTATCACTAGTAGAAAACAAGAATTTCGTCGATCCCACCCCAAGCCATCGGTCCTGGTTCTTTCATGAACCGGGACTAGGGCTCACATTAGTCCCGGTTTTTGGTAGGAACCAGGACTAAAGATCCATGTTGTATATATATATATATATATATATAGTGGTTACTACTACTAGTGAGCGGAGAGTTTGATGGCTGAGTCGTACTGGCTCTCTGCTCTGCTGGTTGCTGGTTTGCTTGGTGGTGTCTTTCTTCGCTGCAAGTGCCCCTTTTTATAGGCGAGAGATCAGCCTCCCAGAGCCTTCTCCTCCATTATTGGCTTTACTATTCTTTGTAGGCACATCATGCACCTATCTCATAGCTTCCCTATTCTTCTTGGACACATAATGCACCTATCTTGTAGGTTTCCTATGCATTGCATAGGAATCTGATTGGAAGAGATGGAGGGTTTTGTGCAGCCTCCACGTTCCCTTGGCTGGATATAACTTTTCTTCATCCTTATCTTCACTTTTAGCTCTCTTTCTTTTACTTCATGATTATGATCTTGGAAATGCCTTTCTTCTTGCATGCATACCATGCGTGTCATAACTCGATACATTGGGCTGCAGATGCATACTAATGATGGTTGCATATTTTTACTATTATTGCGTGTTTCCCTTGTTATTTTTAAGCATGTTTATATGGGATGGGTTCTTATGCTAGGGATCCTATAGGAGAAACCTCTACGTGTAGTTCTCTGTTAAAGCCTTATGTGTGGCGTTCGAACGAGAACCCGGCAGCCGTAGAGAAGTGTTCCCTCTGGGTGGAACTGCCTGGGAAGACGATAAGAGAACAACCCATATAAATTTGACTAAAAACAATCTAGGGAAAGAAACTTAGCTAATGATGGTTGCATAATTCGGGCGCGGAGGACCCAAGCATAAAATTGAAGAATTATAAAAATTAAATTGATATGACTATCAATTATTCGGGCATGGAGGACCACCCCAATTCAAATAAAAAATAATAATAATAATAATAATAATAATATATATACTACCAATAATAATAAAAATATGCAACCATCATTAGTATGCATCTGCAGCCCAATGTATCGAGTTATGACACGCATGGTATGCATGCAAGAAGAAAGGCATTTCCAAGATCATAATCATGAAGTAAAAGAAGAGAGCTAAAAGTGAAGATAAGGATGAAGAAAAGTTATATCCAGCCAAGGGAACGTGGAGGCTGCACAAAACCCTCCATCTCTTCCAATCAGATTCCTATGCAATGCATAGGAAACCTACAAGATAGGTGCATTATGTGTCCAAGAAGAATAGGGAAGCTATGAGATAGGTGCATGATGTGCCTACAAAGAATAGTAAAGCCAATAATGGAGGAGAAGGCTCTGGGAGGCTGATCTCTCGCCTATAAAAAGGGGCACTTGCAGCGAAGAAAGGGGACACACACCAGCACAAGCAAACCAGCAACCAGCAGAGCAGAGAGCCAGTACGACTCAGCCATCAAACTCCGCCACTAGTAGTAGTAACCACTCCCTGTAATAAAAGCCTCTACTGAAGGCACTTGTACCATAAAGCTTGGAGAGGTTGTAAGGTAATTTATTCTATCTTCGTAAGCCTTCGGGGTTTCAAAAGGAAAACCGTATGTAAGCTATATTGTGGAAATGAAGTAGTTTCGTGTTTCCCTTGTTATTTTTAAGCATGTTTATATGGGATGGGTTCTTATGCTAGGAATCCTATAGGAGAAACCTCTACGTGTAGTTCTCTGTTAAAGCCTTATGTGTGGCGTTCGAACGAGAACCCGTAGTCAGAGAAGTGTTCCTCCGGGTGGAACTGCCTGGGAAGACGATAAGAGAACAACCCATATAAATTTGACTAAAAACAATCTAGGGAAAGAAACTTAGCTACTCCTGAAGCAATATAGTGAAAAATACGGTGAGTACCGAGTAGGACTTTTACACCACTGTGCACACCCGCGCTTGTCTGTCGGCCTCGCCAGCCTATAGAAGATCCTGCAGTATATACGTACAGTCTAATATTAATTTTAATACATCAAAATTAACGCTAATAAATCACTAAATATAAAATTTTATCTCGTATTTTATATTATTGAGAATATTTTTATTTTGTGTATTATTGGTATCAGAGCTAGTGTTTAACCATTGAAAGGTTAAAGTATCTAAATTTAGAAGTTAGCACAGGTAAGATAATAAAAACTAAAGAAAATATTGATATAAAGTGTAGAATAAATCCCTCTGAGGAGCATAGTTGGCATACTTCTCACAGCCAGTTAAATATAGTGGTTGATCTGATATATAACTTCTTCATATCTTGGGGAAAAAGACAAGACAGTCTAGACCAAAAAATTGAAAGTTTATTTAAAGAAAATCAGAAGCTTGTTGATAGATATACTGGGTTGAATAATAAAATTGATATAGCTTTACATAAGCTAGAAGAAGGAAAAGCAAGACAAAACATAGTTAGTAAGAATAACGATTATATTAAAGATGAAGTGCAGTCCATTGGGAAAAGTATAGGAAGTTGTATAAATAAAAATAAAGACTTGTTATCTGGCATAGACACAAGAAAAGACATATCTGAAATTAAAAGGTTAGTGCAAGAGGTAAAAACCTTAATTCTCTCATAATTTGCATGTCCGAATATAATCAAGCACTAAACGAAGTAGCCAAATATTTGACACCTCCCATCGGGTTTTCAGATCACGATTCACCAAAGGAAGACTCCAAGATAATAATAAGGCAAAATAACACAATCATTCAGTTATTAATTCAGGTTTTAGGAAAACTAAATAGCAAACAAAGTAACAAAGATATTGTGTTAGCCTCGTCTGGAATAATAGCATCAGCAAGAAGTATAAATTCTGAAAAATGGACATATCTAAAAGCCTCACTAGAAGAGACAAAAATATCCAATTAGTAAGACAAGATTCAAAACCCTTAGCATTAAGGCATAGAATGTCATGCAGCAATGCCGATGACATTAATTTAGAAGAAGTTATAGACTTGCAAAGATACCTAGAAAGGTATCAGAAGGATACGCTAAGAAAAATAAAACCACAGCAGGTTTATCACATGGGAATGTTTGAAAGTAGGAGTGGTTTATATAGGATATCTAGAGAAATTGAACTAAGTGTATTAACACATCCAGTAGATCTAAAAATTGTAAGTAGGAATATTGAAAATGAACTCAAATATTGTGGTTATAAATATATCCATCAAGGTATGTATATCATAGGAGTCAAAGGAATGACGAGAAAGAAGTTAGGAGCAAAGGTTTTAATAACCTTATTAGACAAAAGATGGGGATCTGTAGATAAAGCGGTGTTAGGTTTTATGGAAGGAGATATGAATGAAAACAGATTAATAACCTACATAGCTCCAGACCTAATGATGCCTGTGAAAGAATTTATTGATAAAATGAGTTTTGGATTTCAGACTAAGGGATATGAAGATTTTAAAGGAACAAATTTGCTAGTAAGCATAGAATTTATAGGAAGACTTACTAATAAAAGTAGTTCCAGATATAGAGTAAATGTAGATGATGTAATTGAAAGCATGCAGTCTAAAGGTATTAAATTTATGAGTCCTCTTAAAGTAAGTTCTGAAGAAAGAGCTGGAGAAGAATGGAATATAGGTGATTTAATAGAAAAGAAAGAATTAAAGCAACCTGAAACCTATATCAGTTATCAAAATTGTGAAGGAAGTAGTAGCATCCGGTTCACAAATTATAAAGCCGCATCCTTAGATGACACAGAATCACTCATGTCAGACTCAGAATTTAGTGATAATAGGAATAATACCTCAACAAAATGCATGGAAAAGACATGTGTAGATGATGAAATAAAACATTGTGAAGAAAAATTAGAACACATAAATTGGGAGTATAATAACTCAATGACAAAAGACTGGCCTAAAATTAGAGAAAGGGAATTGTTTTTCATTAGAGAAATTGCAAGATTAAAGAAATTAAAAAATGAGAAGAATTCATCCTCTAGGAGTTCAATCGTGCTAAATAATAAGATAGCACCGAAAGAAAAAGATAAGAGGAATAAAAACAATAATACTAACCAAAGTCACAAGGATAAAATTATAAGTGAAGAGGATCAATGGGATATAAACAATAAATTATTAACTGAAAGTTATGAGGAGGAAGAAGATTTGATGAAAGAAATGTGGATACAAAACGAAAGGTATGATGAGGCTGAAGAATACAATGATTTTATAAACTTCTTAGATGACGTAGGTTTACATAATTTAGAAAATGTGATGGAACCCATGGAAGTAGAAAATAGGAAAAGAAAAAGAAGTACATATGGAGAAACTTCAGTAAAGAGAGAAGGTGAAAGAGAAAGATCAACTAGGTCAGCTGGAAAATGGCCTCCAAAAAAAGATGATTTCCAACCATCTTACATTCCTGAACAATATAGATATATGGGTACCAAGAGAAGAAACTTTGAAAAGCCGGTACAATTTCAAAATACTAGAAATGATGGTGCAATATTAAATTTAGCAGCCCATGACCCGATAGATTGGCCGAATATCCTCAGTATATGGAAAGGATTAATAGTCCAAAAATATATACAAAACCAACATAATATAGGCACCAAAGTAGAAGACATGATAACTTATCTTGAAACATTTTTAGGAGAATCTGCAAAGGTTCTATGGGAACAATGGGTAGAAACATATCCTGTCAATTATGAAGAGCTAAAAAGAGCTGGGAGTAACCCAAATAACTTTGCTAATGTTATATCAAGCATAATCATAGCAGAAGACCCAGAATTAGGATTCACTGCATTACAAAATGAACGACTGAGAGAAATAGAGAAATTAACTTTAACAAGTTGGAAAGGTATAAAAGAATTCTCTCAACATTATTTATATAATGCTACCACTGCTAAGCAAGGATATAATAGAGGCGTGGTTGAGAGATATTTTAATAAATTACCTGACCCTTTAGGATCTATAATATTCGAAGAATATAAGAAAGAGACAGAAGGATCCATTATAAATATATCCCAAGCCATCACATTTGTTTTTAAACAACTAAGAAAGGTATGTACAAGCATTCAAGCCCAAAGATCTATGAAGAAATCAGATTACAATTTTTGCAATAACATAGTTCAAATACCATTATCATATGGAGAAGAACGACATAGGAGTAAAAACATTATAAACCCGAACGAAGAGATAGTAGAAATTATAGGACAAAGAGAAGATATTTTCTAAGAAGGTCAGACAATAGGGCTCCTTTCTTACATAAAAAAAAATGTAAGAAGGTATAATCCTAGAAAGACTTATGATAGTACATGTAGGTGCTTTATATGCAACTCGCCTGACCACCTAAGTAAAACATGTCCTAATAAAGACCAGAAAAGGTACTCCAGTAAAATTGAAGAGCAAGAAAGAGTATTAATTGTAGATAGTGTTAATGAGAATATATTAGTATGTGATGATGAAATAAAAGATGATGAGTCAATATATTCAATCATAGAAACCGATGAAGTAGAAAATCAGAATTTAGAAGATGATTCAAGTGAAGATGATATTGATTTGATAGATGAATTTGCAGGATTAAAAGTAGAAATGATGAACCAAGTAGAATGTCAACATGATTGGATTAGAGGTAAAGGTGACTATAATATAAAATGTGCCTTTTGTATATACTATCCAAGTCAAGATAATAGGTCTACTTGTAGCATATGCTCAAGGCAAGCTTGTGCCTCTTGTTTAAAATCAAAGAATCAAGGTTGGAGACAAGAAGTAGAAATTGAGCCGGAAGACCAAATACTATCTAGTAGAGTTAGAAATTTAGAAAATCGGATTAACAAACTAGAGGAAGAACTAGAGGAACTAAAATATAAGTTAGAAAATAATAGTGGTAAGAAAGATCAAGAAGATAATACTACCAAAAATACAGAGTTAAAAGATCAAATGGTAACGGTAAGAGAAAGTAAAGGAGATAGGCTAATTCAATTAAAGGATGCTATAACTAGTTTCGGAAGCAAATACATAGTACGTTTACCATTTAAAGAAGTACTAGGAATAAGAATCCCAGTCAAAATAATGTTAAAGCCTAATATTTCCTATAAAATATTAGCATTATTAGACACAGGTTGCACAAAAAATATTATCCATGACAAATATTTCGTAAGATGCCCTGAAATAGTTAAAACTATAGACGATAATAAGGCTGAAGTGTCCACAGATATGTCCGGCATAAAGAAAATTCAGAATCAATTGGCATATAATATTGAAAGTTACATAAACGGTACAAAGTATATAATAGATGAAATTACAATTAGAGATCTGTCGGTAATAAGTGATGATATGATACTAGGACTAAGATTTTTACAACAATCTTTACAAACCACTATTATACATGAAGAAGGAGTTACATTCATTCCATATCAAGATAATGTTCCATACATATCTGAGGTGCGAAAGCCAAGAAAATCTTTACAAAATGTAGAAATATCCAATTTAGATGATGAATATAGTGCAGAGCCACCTGAAGACTGTAAAAATGAGGAACCAAGTAATACCATAGAAGAATATCATATAGAAAATACATGCACTGAGTGTATAGGATTACAATCGTTCTCACCAAATTGGTATAGAGATATAAAATCCAAGAGAGATATAGACAAGATTGTGCAAAGATTAGAAGATATTCAAATCATTGGGGAAATACCAATGAAACATTGGGATAAGAATTCCATAGTATGCAAAATAAATATTATAAACCCTGATTATATAATCAAGTCAGGACCAATAGAAGCTACGCCCAAAGATATAGAAGAATTTAACATGCATATCGAAGAATTATTAAAATTAAAGGCAATTAGAGAAAGTAGAAGTCCTCATCGCTCATGCTTTTATTGTTAGAAATCATGTGAAGAGGTTAGAGGCAAGTCTAGAATGGTTATAAACTACAAAAGACTTAATGATAATACCATAGATGATGCATACAATATACAATAATAAGCAAGAATGGATTAACAGAATACAAGGAAGCAAATATTTTTCCAAGTTTGATCTAAAGGTCGGGTTTTGGCAAGTAAAAATGTCCGAAGAGTCAATCCCATGGACAGCCTTTACCTGTCCTCAAGGTCATTATGAATGGTTAGTTATGCCATTAGGATTAAAGAATGCGCCTGCACTGTTTCAAAGAAAGATGCAAAATATATTTAATGAGAATCAAGCATTTATATTAGTATATGTAGATGACTTACTAGTTTTCTCTAAGTCATATAAAGAGCATATTGCCCACCTTGAAGTTTTCTTTAGAAAGGTAGAACAGAATGGGTTAATATTATCTAAAAAGAAAATGGAAATTTGCAAAGAGAAAATAAATTTTCTTGGACATGAAATAGGAGAAGGAAAAATATATTTGCAAGAACATATTGCTAAGAAAATATTACAGTTCCCTGATACCATGAATGATAAAAAGGTTTTACAACAATTTTTAGGGATTGTAAATTATGCAAGAAATTACATAGACAACCTAGCAAAGCTTGCTGGACCTTTGTATGCTAAACTAAGAAAGAATGGCCAAAAATATTTTAATTCAGAAGACATAAAATTAGTCAAGGCCATAAAAGAAAAAGTGAAAAATTTGAAACCCTTAGAGTTACCATTAGAAGATAACTATTTTATTATCGAAACAGATGCATCCAAAGTAGGATGGGGAGCTATATTAAAGCAAAAACCTAATAAATATTCCCCAAAAGCAGAAGAGAAAATATGTAGGTATGCCTCTGGAAGTTATAAATTAAAAACAGTGAATAATATCGATAGGGAAATCCTTGCAGTAGTCCATGCAATAAATGCATTTAGATTATATTTAGGGTTTAAAGAATTTACAGTACGAACAGATTGTGAAGCAATATGTAGATATTATAACCAAATCAATAGTAAGAAAAGTTCTACTAGAAGATGGGTTTTATTTGAAGATATTATAACAGGGAATGGATATAAAGTTGTTTTTGAGCATATTAAAGTAAAAGACATTAGTTTACCTGATATATTCTCTCGTGCATCAATATTGCAGGAATGAAGCGTGGGTTACTTTCCAATGGGGCCGAAGTGTTTACCTTTGGCTCAGAAAATTCATTAAAAATATTCCCTCCAAATACATTCAAATTCAAGCCTAAAGGTCATATTTCTATTGATGAAATTCAACAATGCATATTAGACAATTTCTGGTTTCAGTATAATGTTAAAAGAGATGAAACAGGTTATATGCTATCTATCCTGAATAGTCTCGCAGAATATTTTAATATGATGAACAAAAAAGTGCCAAAATCAGCAAATATTAAGACAGAAGAATTAATACCATTATATGTCCTATATGATGGAAACAAGCCAGGAATATATTTCACCTTTGAAGAAATAATAAAGCATAAGCTGGAAGCAAGGAAAATAAATAAGGATTTAACATGGAGAAAATACTATGATATCAATAAAGCTTTAAGTTTAGCAAGAGAGATGATAGGAGAGAATTATTATATAGAACCAAAAGCGAAAGAACATATCCAGAAGTCCAGAGGAGTAGGTACCTCTGTTCCAACAAGTCCAAATTATACAAAAGGAGAGGCATCTACTTCATCAAAGGTAAAAGAAGAATTATTATTTTTAAAGGAAGAAGAATCCCCAAAGCACCAAACATACAAATCATGCCTTTTAAAAGGTTTGGATCCTTTGGATTCTGAACATATAGATATGAAAATAGATGAAAAATTCCAAGAAGTCACGAAATTAATAAAAGAAGTGTTGAAAGAAGAAATTTTAAAAGAATTACAAGAAGAATTTAATGCAAAATTTGACGAAATGAAGAAAGAATATGAGATAAAGTATGATTTTAATTTGTCTGAAGAAGATCATATGGATATAGCAGGACATGGGCAGAAGCCTGAATAAATAAAAAAAAGGCACTAATATAATCTATAGATAATGTTGAATATGAATTGATATTGCTATCAATAATTCGGGCGCGGAGGACCCAAGCATAAAATTGAAGAATTATAAAAATTAAATTGATATGACTATCAATTATTCGGGCATGGAGGACCACCCCAATTCAAATAAAATAAAATAAAATAATAATAATAATAAAAATAATAATATATATACTATTATATATATATATATATATATATATATATATATATATATATATATATATATGTGTGTGTGTGTGTGTGTGCTCGATGAAATGCACAAGTGCATGCGCCACACTTAAGCTTTCTCTTTTTTCTTTCCTCCTCGATCGAGGTTAGCATGCAACTTAATCCTTTTATCCTTCATTGATACGATGCATGTGTCGATGTATAGTGGTAATTTCTTTAGATGTTCTGTAACTGTTTTTCATAAACTTAATTATTTAATGCAGATGAGCCGACAATGGATATACGGTGACCGACGCACTGGCGTGTTTATTGCGAGCCTTCATAATTTTATCGGTGTAGATGAGACAAATAGAAGTAACGGTTTTATGTGTTATCCATGTGTTAAATGTTGAAATCATAGGAATTACTCTTTCTCAGGAACCCTTCACACCCACCTGCTTCAGCATGGTTTCATGCCCAGCTACAATTGTTGGACCAAGCACAAAGAAAGAGGAATTATGATGGAAGACAATGAAGAAGAAAAGGACGATGACAATTATCATCATATATTTCCTGAATATGGTTATACAAAGAGAGAATACGGTGATACAACTGGTGAAGCTGAAGATGAAGAGGCGCGCGATGATGAGCTCGTTGATGATCTTCACTTGGCCATTGTTGATGCACAGAGAGAATGCGAAAGTGAAACCGAGAAGTTGAATTTGAAGCGCATGTTAGAGAATCACAAAAAATTCTTGTAGCCAAATTGCAAAGATAAAAACACAAAGATCGGTACCATACTAGAATTGCTGCAATGGAAGGCAAATAATAATTTATCTGACAAAGGGTTTGAAAGATACTTAAAATAATAAATAGGAAACTTCCAAAAAATAATGAATTGCTTGTCAGTGCGTACAAAGCAAAGAAGATTGTTTGTCCTCTAGGATTAGAGATGCAGAAGATACATGCATGCATTAATTCCTGATAGGAATGGGCCGACCCGGTCCAATGGCCCTAGGACCAATTTGAGAGGCCATGGGTCGACCCATATCGAGAATTGTGTGTGGCCCGAGCATGTGTTGTGTTCTCTTGCACACCTGAAAGACGTAACAATTATTGAACTAGGTGAGAATTCGGAATTGTTTTTCTACAAAGAAATGGAGCGCCTGTACATACATGCATTCATATGCCTCGATAGTCAAAATGCTCGTAATAGATTGGGAACATAAAATGGTTTTGTACAGAGATTCAAGTCCAGTAATTGTACGTACATGATGAATGCTTCTACTAGTTGGCATTCAACCGGAGCCCTACTATAGAAGTAATTCTCACAAAGGGCATACCAGAAAGAACATTCCAGCAGGGCGAAACAAAGGAGATGGAAGGCTCGACAAACCAGAGAAGGAGCTAGATGGCGAGCGGGTCACTGAACATGAGGCAGCGCCGACTGTGCAACATAAATTTCACAGGGGCGACGATTAGAAAGTTTTTACAAGATTCGGAGGAGGGCCGGCCCTGCTGACCCAATGGGCCACATGATGTCGGCTCCATTGACCCAAATTTAGTTTGCGGCGGACCCGTGTGACCCATTCTCTTTCAATTTTTGGGCCGGGTCAATGACACAGCGGGTCGACCTGACCCATTCTTATCCTGAGCATTAATGACTGCATCCTCTACCGCGGTGAGTAGTATGGGAATTTAGATAAATGTCCGCGCACTGCACTGCGTATACGATCAAACGAGATGACACTGGTGATGTTGAGGGCCGGTGGGCCTTGGAGGTAGTTGTGACAAAACGGGCAAGAACGTCAGGTATCCACGACGTTTTTACTGCGTGTTATAAAAGAAACGTCATGGACCTCCCAGATTCTTGTACTGAGGAATCTCGTTCTTTGTTTAGATTATTTTTCCGTGTCTTCTTTGTGAAAGTGAGGTGGTGGCTACACTCTGAATTCAGAATAAGGTCATTTTCGTCATATTTTCGCTGTGATAATGCACCTAGCACCAACGAAGGGTGCATGGACTCGTCTGTCGGGCGGATCTCTAGAGATCTGGTCGATTTTTATGTTGTGATGATGCACCTAGCACCAACGAAGGGTGCATGGACTCATCTGTCCGGCGGATCTCTAGAGATCTGGTCGATTTTTATGTTCGTTGGTGTGGTTTTATCCCAATCTCTTCCGATCTATATGGTTGTCTTCATTGGTTATAGTTGCTACTTCTATGTGCTGATTTATTGGAGTTTTAGCGATGACTTCCTGTGTGTCTTGTAAAATAAGATCTACTTCAACAAGCTTTTCCTGGCACTGGTAATGGAGGGACCATGACGGCGACGCCTTTGACTCGCGCTAATATCTATAATCGTAGCTAGGTGGTCAAAAACCTATTTGTAGTATTTATTACTTTTGGGGGTCTTCGTACTGTTGTTGAGGATTATTAATAAGTCACGGAAATTTCGCATGTAATTAACTTATTAACTTGTATTTAAAATGTTAACTAATGTACCCAACAACTTCCGGTATACCCACACTCATAAAGCACACAATGCAAATGCATAGTTCCGTGCCAGCCAATAGCTCAATATATACCCATTTGTTGCACAATCTTCCTCGTATAGAAAGCATCATCATCGTATGTATCTTAGCTACCTCTGCATATAAATAAACAAGTCTACAAAGTAGCACAAATCGGAATAAACATGGGAGGAAGAGAGAGACATATCAATGACATAAATTGTTTGAAACGTCGTTGACACAACATTGGAAATGTGAGGCATCTGAAAATACATTTCTCCTCCAGAGCATCTCTAGGCATTGCAAATGAGGCCTCACTCGCCACCTTTGGCCACCATATGCCGAAGAAACATGAGATTTCTAACAATCTGCAAAAGCTATTGCAAAGCATGTCGGGTATGCGGTAGCAAAGTTTTGTGGTGTTTTCATGTGCCGTCTTCATTGTGGCGGTGACATGGGAGCACAGTTACATGGACGGTAGAACAATCATGTATGCAATCCAAGAGCTCCGTTGCAGCAAATCGTACGTCACCGTAGGCCCGTCCCTGTCAAGTACCACAAGGGCTCTAGCTGGACATTCAACCTCAATTTGTTCTCAGTGGGCTTTGTGCAGTTCGTGGAGAGCGACATCAAACTGTTCCCTGTGGCTTTAACTAGTCGACGACACTATGTCCTTGAGCCTTCGACACTGTCACATGGACGAGTTGTGGCACGGTGGCTAGAATGATATTCTGGACCTGGTGGGATTGACCCAACATGACAAGGAGCGTGTTACCGACGAGTTTTAGTGATTTTTTTTTATACAATATGCTAATGACATCTTCAAGGAATTGCCTATGAAATATCTTTGTCAATTTCATGTAAGGGTGAGTCCCTGCTGGAATCTCCTCAGGCTCTCTCTGCCCACATTTATACCCTATGAAATATCTTCAAGGAATTGCCTATGAAGTGTTCGATACCCTGCCTCTGGGAGGGTGAGTCCCTGCTGGAATCTCCTCAGGCTCTCTCTGCCCACATTTATAGCTTCTACAAGTCCCTCTTCTCGGCCCCGGACCCCTCGGGCATCTCCCTCGCCCCGGACTTCTGGCCGTCAGGGGCGCGTGTCACCCCTGCTGAGAACGCGGACCTCACTCGCCCGTTTCTCGCAGAGGATATTTCTGCGGCCTTGAAGTCCATGAAGCCGGGGTCGGCCCCGGGTCCTGACGGTCTGCCGGTGATTTTCCTACAGTCCTTCTGGGAGCAGTTGAGACCGGTGATCCTGCTGATGTTCCAGGAATTCTACACTGGGACCCTGGTGATGGCCCGTCTAAACCTTGGTGTGATAACTCTGATCCCCAAAGTAGTTGGGGCCACTGATATCCGCCAGTTCCGTCCCATCACAGTTATTAATGTGGTCCAGCGGCTCTTTGCGAAGGTCTGTGCTCTCCGTTTGGCCCCGGTCCTGGAGAGACTCACGCACCCTCTCCAGTTTGCTTTCCTCAAGGGGCGCCTCATTCATGATGATGTCCTTGCCCTTCATGAGATTATTCATGAGGTCAAGTCACGTCATCAGAAAGGGGTGTTCCTTAAACTGGACTTTCAGAAAACCTATGACCGTTTGGACTGGGCTTTCTTGAGGCTAGTTCTGGAAAGAAGGGGCTTCGATGACCGTGTGATTTGCTAGATCATGCAGTTCGTGATGAGTTGTAGGATGGCGATCAACATCAATGGGGTGATTGGCCCCTACTTCTCCCCATCTTGTGGGGTTAGGCAAGGCGACCCTATCTCCCCCCTCCTATTCAATGTCGCGGTGGATTCCCTTGCAGAGATTCTGGATAGAGCCAAAATCGCTGGCCACATTTCTGGTGTGGTAGGTCATCTCATTCCGGGAAGGGGAGTTCCCCATCTCTAGTACGCAGATGATACCATGATCATGGTGCAGGGCTCGGAGGCCGACATTAGGAATCTGAAATTCCTCCTACTGTGCTTCGAGGAGATGTCTGGGCTCAAGATCAACTTCGACAAGAGTGAAGTCATGGTGCTCGGCTTCGACGAGGTCGATCGGCAGCGTATCACCGATAACCTCAACTGCAAGCTGGTGGAGTTCCCCATTACTTATATGGGGATGCCCATTCGGGAAACGAGAGTGTTGATCAGGGACCTTGCACCCCTAGTCACGAGAGTGCGCACTCAGGCCGAACCTTGGCGTGCGAGACTCACGACTAAGGGGTGCAAAACGGTACTGATCAACTCCTGTCTCTCGAGCCTTTCCATGTATCAGATGGGGTTGTACCTGCTACCTGAAGGAGTCCATGCCGACTACGCCAAGAAGTTGTCTCGATTCTTTTGGGCGGCGAGGGATGGCCACCAAAAATACCACATGATGAAGTGGGCGGACGTTTGCGCCCCCAAAGAGTTTGGGGGCATATGTATCCTTGACTCGCGTCGCTTCAACGTGGCCCTGATGTTGAAATGGGTCTGGCGTATTCTGAGGGAGGACGGGGGTCTCTGGCTACAGCTTATCAAGGCCAACACTCGGGCTGCCCTCTTGGCGGCGAGCTGGAAGGGTCGCAGTTCTGGAGGTCGATCCAGGACATTAAGCATTACATTGGCCGGGGCATTACTTTCGTGGCAGGCAATGGCAGGGGCTCCCGCTTCTGGCTCGATGCCTGGCTGTCCCCTGTCCCCCTGGGAGTGTGGTTCCCCGCCTTGTTCGCCATCGCCTCGTCCCCTGCTTCGCTCGTGGCTGAGAATTTCTGGGGGGATCAGTGGGACTTGATCTTCCGCCGCACCTTTAATGAGGTGGAGGCGGGGGAATATCAAGACCTGTTGGAGTCCCTTCCGGCATCTCTCTCCGAGGCGCAGGACGAGGTCTCCTGGCAGCTGTTACCCTCCGGGGAGTTCTCAGTGGGCTCGGCCTATAGGGCCCTCTTCCAAGGCCCTGAGCATCGGTGGGCGGCTCCCCTTTGGAAGGCCCCCTTCCTCTTAGTATTCGGATCTTTGTTTGGCAGCTCCTTCGTGACCGCCTCCCCTCGGGAACGGAGGTAGCCAAACGTAATGGCCCTGGTACTGGCCGGTGTCCCCTATGTGGGACCCCGGAGACGTGCGCCCACATTATATTCTCTTGCTCTGCTGCGCAGTTTTTGTGGAGCTTTATGCGTGAAGCTTTGGGTCCGGCGTGGCAGGCGCAGGAACTATGGGAGTTCCTGCAGTCCCAGGCTACCCGGACGGGCGATGGCCGTCATCTCTTTTGGCTCCTCTTTGCGGCTCTGTCGTGGACACTTTGGAATGTCCGCAATAAGATGGTGAGTGAACGTGTGTTCCCCACCCGGGCATGTGACTCTATTTTCGCTTTGCTCGCTTTCTTGCAGCAGTGGCCCCCCTTGATGCGGCAGCGTGACCGGCCGGCTTTCGAGACCTCCCTCCAGGATCTGAGGTCGGTGGCGTCCCCCTTCTCGGCGCCGACCTCCCCCCCTCCCCCCCCCGGTCGTCGCCGCCCGCGTCGTCCTGAGGGACCGCCGTGTATCTTCCTTTTGTCATTTTTTCCTTGGGCTGTGATGTGTTGTGGCCCCAGCGGTGTGTGATCTTTGTCCGACTTTATACTTGGGATTGTGCTTTATTTATAAAGCGGGGCGCGAGCCTGATTCGAGAGAAGTAGACCCAATTCTCATAACAACCGCGTTTTTTTATCAAGTCGTTAGAGGACTTTATCTTAAATAGCCTCTGGGTCAAGCGGAACAACCGCGTTTTTTTATCAGAACGTGTCCACATCGCCATTGGTTATCAACTCTATCTTAGAGGACTGACGGTTCTGGACTTCTTGTAGACGTAGAGTAGAGGTGGGTCTCCGGGAGATGGTAAACCTCGTTCCTTAGATGGCACCTAATGAGGTGGCCGACCGCGGTAGACCTTCCCTTGTATCACTAGTAGAAAACAAGAATTCCGTCGAATCCCACCCCGAGACATCAGTTCTGGTTCTTTCATGAACCAGGACTAGGGTTCACATTAGTCTTAGTTCGTAAGGCCAGGACGACGCAGGGGCCGGGGGCAGGCGACAATCTGTCCTGGTTCATGCTAGACCTTTAGTCCCTGTTCTTGGCAGGAACCGGGACTAAAAGTTTCTAGCCACACGTGATCGCTGGCGCAGATATTTAGTCCCGGTTTTTGGTAGGAACCGGAACTAACATGTTGTATATATCTAGCACCCAACTCCACATGCTTGTGTGAGCTGGTTTATTTTTTCCCTCTCATCACAAGTGGTGTATATTGGTTAGTTTTTCCCCTTTAGGCATAATGAAATGCACAAGTGCCTGAGCCACACTTAAGCTTTCTATTTTTTCTTTCCTGCTTGATCGAGATTAGCATGCAACTTAATCCTTTTATATGTCATTGATCCAATGCATGTGTCTATGTATAGTGATAATTTCTCTAGATGTTATGTAATTGTTTTTAATAAACTTAATTATTTAATGTAGATGAGTCGACAATGGATGTACGGTGGCCGACGTACTGTCCAGTTTATTGCGAGCCTTCATAATTTTATCGGTGTAGCTGAGGCAAACAAAAGTAACGGTTTTATGTGTTGTTCATGTGTTAAATATCGGAATCAGAGGGATTACTCTTCCTCGAGAACCCTTCACACCCACCTGCTTTAGCACGGTTTCATGCCCAACTACAATTGTTTGACCAAGCACAAAGAAAGATGGATTATGATGGAAGACAATGAAGAAGAAGAGGATGATGACAATTATCATCATATGTTTCCTGAATACGGTTATACAAAGAAAGAATACGGTGATACAACTGGTGAAGCTGAAGATGAAGAGGCGCGCGATGATGAGCTCGTTGATGATCTTCCCCGGGCCATTGTTGATGCACAAAGAGAATGCGAAAGTGAAACTGAAAAGTTAAATTTGAAGCGCATGTTAGAGGATCACAAAAAATTGTTATACCCAAATTGCAAAGATAACAACACAAAAATCGGTATCACACTGAAATTGCTGCAATGGAAGGCAGAGAATGATTTATCCGACAAAGAGTTTGAAAGATACTGAAAATAATGAAAAGGAAACTTTCAAAGAAGCAAAGAAGGTTGTCTGTCCTCTAGAATTAGAGGTGCATAAGCAAAGAAGGTTGTATGTCCTCTAGAATTAGAGGTGCAGAATATACATATATGCATTAATTTAGGATGGGAATGGGCCGACCCAGGGCCAATATGACAGGCCATGGGTCGACCCATATCGAGAATTGTGTGTGGCCAGATCATGTGTTGTGTTCTCTTGCACACCTGAAAGGCGTAACAATTCTTGAACTAGGTGAGAATTCGGAATTGTTTTTCTACAAAGAGATGGAGCACCGGTACATACATGCATTCATATGCCTCGATAGTCAAAATGCTCGTAGTAGATTGGGAACATAAAATGGTTTTGTATAGAGATTCAAGTCCAGTTATTGTACGTACATGTACGCGTACGAGTGATTGATTCTACTAGTTGGCATTGAACCGAAGCCCTATGTAGAAGTAATTCTCACAAAGGGCATCCTAGAAAGAACATAACAGAGCAGGGTGAAACAAAGGAGATGGAAGGCACGACAAACCAGAGAAGGAGCTAGACGGCGAGCAGGTCACTGAACACGAGGCAGCGCCGACGGTGCAACATAAATTTCACAGGGGCGACGATTAGAGGAGGGCCGGCCCTGCTGACCCAATGGGCCACATGATGTCGGCTCCATTGACCCAAATTTAGTTTGAGGCGGACCCGCGTGACCCATTCGCTTTGAATTTTTGGGCCGAGTCAACCCGACCCATTCTCATCTTGAGCATTAGTAACTACATTCTCTACCACGGCGAGGAGTACGAGAATTTAAATAAATGTCCGGTATGCACTGCACTGGGGTATACGATCAGACGAAATGACAATGGTGATGTTGAGGGCTGGAGGTAGTTGTGAGAAAACGGGCAAGAACGTTAGGTATCCACGACGTTTTTACTATGCGTCATAAAAGAAACATCATGGACCTCCCAGATTCTTGTACTGAGGGATCTCGTTCTTTGTGTAGGTTATTTTTCTGTGTCTTCTTTGTGAAAGTGAGGTGGTGGCTACACTCCGAATTTAGAATAAGGTCATTTTCGCCATATTCTCACTGTGATGATGCACCTAGCACCGACGAAGGGTGCATGGACTCGTCTATCCGGCGGATCTCTAGAGATTTGGTCAATTTTTATGTTTGTTGGTGTGGTTTTAGCCCAATCTCTTCCTATCTGTGGTTGTCTTCATTGTTTATAGTTGCTACTTCTATGTGTTGATTTATTGGAGTTTTAGCGATGACTTCATGTGTGTCTTGTAAAACAAGATCTACTTCAACAAGCTTTTCCTGGCACTAGTGATGGAGGGACCATGACGACGACACCTTTGACTCGCGCTAATATATATAGTCGTAGCTAGTTGGTCTAAAACCTATTTGTAGTATCTATTACTTTTGGGGGTCTTCGTACTGTTGTTGAGGATTATTAATAGGTCATGGAAATTTCGCATGTAATTAACTTGTATTTAAAATATTAACTAATGTACCCAACAACTTCCAGTATACCCACACTCATAAAGCACACAATGCAAATGCATAGTTCCGTGCCAGCCTATAGCTCAATATATACCCATTTTTCCTCGTATAGAAAGCATCATCATCCTATGTATCTTACTACCTCTGCATATAAAGAACAAAGTCTACAAAGTAGCACAAATCGGAGTAAACATGGGAGGAAGAGAGAGACATGGTAATGACATAAATTGTTTGACGCATGCCTTGCAGAGCATTGGAAACGTGAGGCATCTGAAAATACATTCCTCCTCCGCAGCATCTCTAGGCGTTGCAAATGAGGCCTCACTCGCCACCTTTGGCCACCATATGCCGAAGAAACATGAGATTGCTAAGAATCTGCAAAAGCTTTTGCAAAACATGTCGTGTATACGGTAGCAAAGTTCTGTGGTGTTCTCATGCGCCGTCTTCATTGTGGGGGTGACATGGGCGCACAGTTACATGTGATCAACAGACACCTGCAAGGTAGAATGACCCTATATATAGGCAATCCATTAGCTCTGTTGCAGCAAATCGTACGTCACTGGACGCCGTTCCTGCTGTCAAGTACCAGAAGGGGCTTTGCTGAGGCTTGCAATCTCAATTTGTTCTCAATGGGCTTCATGCAGTTCGTTCGAATCGGCCGTTTCCTAAGGCTGCACAAGAGTCGGCCCGGTCCCGCCTCGGTTTTGAGACACACTTTAGCTAATTGTCCTAGTTGAGTTAAGCTTAGGCTGGCTCGTTTGGCTCATGAGCATGTAAAACATGATATTCCCAAGCTTGGTGCTAACTCGCGAGCCTGATGACATGACTCGGTGACATTAGGCCTTACCTTGTCTTCCTTCTCCAATTCTTTACGAAACGCACAATTTTGCCTCACAATTCTCTAATTCTTGACTTTTGTACTGAGATCAAGAGGTAACGCGGTGAGCTTGCAGCAGTTGTTGCACCGTCCAAATCGGCATGCTACTGAACCTCGCTGGGAGACGCACACCACCGCTCACTAGAAGCTCCCTACCTCTTCGTGCATCCGCGAGCACCGTACCAACCCCGCCTCCGCATCCCGCCATCCGAGACAGAAACAAGAGAAAGGGAGAAAGAAAAGGCGAGCCATGGATCATTCTGTGTCGGGGGTAGCAACATCATGCGGAGCAGGCGGTAGCGCGCGTTGCATATGCGTGTGTCGATGCATGCGATGTGGAAATGAACCAGGACTAGGGTTCACATTAGTCTTAGTCATATGCACCGTCCGAATTCATTTGCACCGTCCGAATCGGCATGCTACTGAACCTCGCTGGGAGACGCACAGCGCCCCTCACTAGAAGCTCCCTACCTCTGTGTGCATCCGCGAGCATCGTGCCAACCCCGCCTCCGCATCCCGCCACCCGAGACAGAAACAAGAGACAAGGAGATAGAAAAGGCGAGACATGGATCATTCTGTGTCGGGGGTATGCGTGTGTCGATGCATGCGATGTGGAAATGAAACGTGAGGTGCCCTAGCAATTCACCTGAACAGGTGAGCAATGGAAGAAAGCCCACGATTTCCTAGCGACTCATTCGTATTTATTTTTGGCCAGCTCGCCGGCTGGACCGGGCCGAGCCTGGCGAGCCATGAGCCCGTGGTGGACCAGAAGGTATATGGGCTCAACTCGGTCAGCACCCCTTGCACAGAGCTGCTATAGAACGCTCTAAGCGTTTTCCATGTGAGGCTCCGCCTACACGAGTAATGGATCCGGGGTGGGCTGGCGGCCAGTTTGTTCTGTGGCTTCGTTTCTTTTTTGCTTGATCGTTGTGGCTGCCACTTTTTCGGTTTGTATTTGAAAACTTTGTTCAAATTCAAAAAATATGAAAATTTGAGAACAGTTCAAATTTTAAAATTGTTCAAAATTGTAAAAATGTTAAAATCTGAAATCCGTGCAATTTGAAAATTGTCCAAAATTGAAAATGTTCAGATGCAAAAATGTTTAAATTTAAAGTGTTCAAATTTGAAAATTTTGAAAATTCAAAATTTGTTCAAGATTTGAATCTGATCAACTTTAAAATGTGTTCAAATCTAGAAATGTTCAACATTTGGAAAAAAAAAGAAAAATGGAATACAAAAACAGAAAAACGAAATGAAAAAGGATCATAAAAATATACTAGAGAAAGAAAACCGGAAATAACCCTCTCAACCAAAAAGAAACGAGCAAAAAAGGACAGAAAAATAAACTGATAAAACCAATCCAGAAGCTTTTGGAAGGTTTCTAAAACCAAAAGAAATCGGAGCAAACTCGGCCTGCCTCCTGCGTTAGGCATCAAATAGGGTTGGCCCCTCCTGCGGCCAAGCTCAACACTGGAGCCATGCAAAAGACTCAGTCCCCGGATCCAGGAGGGCCTTTCCACTGGCGGAGCTAGCACAGGTCATTGGGGGGGCAAAAGCAGGGGGGCAAAACAGAAATCTTTATTGTCTTGGGGTGCAAAATACTGTAATTTTCCTAATCTAACCCCTTTTTGAAAAAAAATCTTTAGCAAATGTCTAAAGCCGGAAGTGGCCCTCCGACCTCAACATAGCTCCGCCACTGGGCCTTTCATCCATCGTAACTAGATTTTTAGTCACAAATTGTTATTGCAGGGTGTCATGTGCACCTTTTGAGTATTTCTCAACTTGGTAGCACGTGGTGTGAAATTACATTAATTAAGCTATGCATAAGAGTCATTCAAGACAACAAGAAAGCACACAAATTTTTCGGATCGTCATGTACCCCACTTTGTTTCCCAGTGAGATAATATGAGAATATCTTGTACTAGAAGATATACAATCATCAAGTGGGATCCGAATGATTAGTTAATGTACACAACAACCTTCCATCTCTAAGCATACCCCATCATATTTACAAAAGAGAGATAGCCGTGAATGCATGTTTCCACACTGTCCTAGCTCAGTACATACCCAATATTCATGCAATCTTCTCCTATATCTATCATCATACATATCTTGGATAGCTCTCCTTACTAACCTAGAAGCCCACGAAGAAAAAAATTGGAATTTGGGTATGGGAGGAGAAGGAGGAGGGAGAGATGACAATGGCACACGCTACAATGATTTAGGCTCTTCCTCACAGAACCTTGGAAATGTGAGGCATCTGGAAATACATTCCTCCCCTAGAACATCTATACGTGTTGCCAATGAGGCCTCGCTTTCCACCTTTGGCAACCATATAAAGAAGACACACGAGATGCCAAAGCAAATGAAGGATCTAAAGGAACCAAGACATATATGCGGTAACTCCAATGCCATGTTCTCCTGCAGAAAGTACAAGTTGGGATTTACATATGACCATGCGTCCACTCTGTTGGTTATGGCGACAGGCTGGACCAATTCCTCATAGAGGATAGCTCTCGGTCGCCCCCTAATTGACCAGTAGTTGGTCTCTATAGACTTGATGCATTTCATAGTGGGTTGGGTCGAGCCTTGTCCAATGGTTTTACTAGATAATAAGTCTAATCACCCTTGTGGGGTCCTGTATAGCCAAAGCACCAATTCCAGTTGTTTTGGGCGATTAAGTCCTTGTGATTCGTTGTGGAGTTTCTTGTTATGTGTTGTCTCTCAAATCAGATCCCAAAGCTTGGTCAGATTAGTCATGCCAGACAACTTGAGCTTCAGACCCCGAGTCTATGCAATTTCAATACTTCTTGATTTGTTCTTGCAACCCCACAACAAAATCGTTCTTCCAACTTTCTCGTCTATATAAATTGCTTGTATACCTAATTCTTGCAATTAAAACATGTGCAGAGCTTACAACATGGAAAACTAAAATTAATGGCAATGAAATCTTATTCGCATATGTTGCATAGTGGGAGCTGATGCTGGAGTTATATCAAATCTTTTCCCTTTAGCCAAAGCGAACGGCCAAGAATCATGTGGAATCAAGTAGCATTCAAACAGCTTGTAGCACTAGATATGTCCTCCGCTCATCTCTGTTGGAAAATTTGTTCCTGTTTTCTCTACCAACACAATACTGCCCATGGCATGCACCTTCCCTCCCAACTGCAGGTTCTAGGACATCCTCACCCTTAGCTAGTACCATGTATCTCATCTCCCATCACCTCTCATCCTGCTGGTGGTGTCGTTGACTTTGCTACATCTATTCGGTATTGTTGCAAAAGATGCATCGCCTTATTCAAGTCAGAATCATGGTTGTCGGCAGTGCGACAAGCAAGATCTATCGCTACTGCAAGAAGCGGAAGGTGCATCTCTCAGGGAGAACCAATGTTGCTGCGGCCCTAGGCTTGCGATATAGCAATCTAGTGTTCCTATAAGTGGAGGGGACCAGTTCTCATAGGGAAGAGGGAGATGCTGCCAGTGTTAGTAGTGGTGACCCAAGAGACTCAATGTCTCCAGCAGTGTTGTGAGCGTGTGGTGGTGGTGGTGCAAGCAGATGGTGTAGGTGCTACAAGGGAAGAGGGCGGTGCTGCCAGCTTAGGAGGTGGTCCTACAAGCCATCAGCGGTGCTGCGAGCGCGTGACGGCCATGCTACTAGCGGAGGGAACTAATGCTACCAGGGAAAATATTGGTCCTGCCAACATTAGTGGCGGTGCTGCAATCCAGACACAAGGAGGTGGCGGTGCTGCAAGCGGAGAGTCAACGGAGTGTGTCTTGCCGAAGCAAGGTGTTGCCCAGGACCTCGTGTGCAAGGGTGAGTTAGGACGGGGATATTTGTGTTTCGTCTTTTTTTTTTGCCATTTTGTGCATGAAAGCATTGACACCCCGTTTGATGGATTGGGGGCCTTGTCCTATCCCAATCGGATGGGCAGGGAGGCATGGTTTCTTGGCTTGTGATTCCAAAATTAAACTTTATCGAATTTGTGACATGGCACACATGAATTGATTATATTTGGATTGGCAACATAAAACATCATCATCATCATCATACAATAACTAATTGAATTTTAAGGGTTGTTAAATCACATTTCTACATAATTAAAAATGTTAATTACTAAACAAGAAAACCTAGAAGAAATAAGAAAAGTTGTGTACCGGCAAGCACAAAACTAAGAAGGAAAATAAACTTAAAAGTACTTGGTCAAAGCATGACAAATGTTGACTCTTCAACAACTGTTAGCTAGTATTTTAAATGGCAGAACATCATTTGTTCAAATAAGCACATCACATTGTTGGGTTTAACTGGTGTAGACTAGCTACGTACACCCCGTTTTGATCGGGATCCAGGATGACTATGTTTTTAACTGCAAATTGCAACTGAACATGATCATGTGCATCTGAAGTACTGTTAAATGCGGGAGTGCATGTAGTTAAATTACATCCAGCCGTAGTGGATTGTAAGGCTTTTGAGACAACATGAAAGTGCACATTTGTGTCTATTCATTTATAGTATGACTTACTCTTGCTGGTTATGTGATCCGCGACATGTTGTCACACGTTCTGAAGTACATAACGTTTCTAGCTGGGCACAACCTTGTTTCAGCCTTATCCATATCCATCTAGAGATTTATATATTCATAGTCTTCTTCTATCGTAGGGCGCAACCATTGATGAGTTGTAACATACTAGTTAGGAGATACGATGATTAAAAGGTTAGCTAACCAACTCCATTACCCCAAGCACACCCACATTTATAAAAGACACAATGCACATGAATGTTTGCACAATGCCCCCGCTCAGTACATAGCCATTTGTTTCACAATCTTCCTCCTATACCTAGCATCGTACTTATTTTGCTAGCTCTCCCTAAAAAGAGGCCTACAAAGAAACACTAACATGGTTGAAACATTGGAGGATGTGAGAGAATGGACAATGCATTAACTACTACTCCATACGGTTTAGATGTGTGCTTGCGGAATGCTGGAAATATGAGGCATCTGGGAATGCAACCCACATCTAGAGAATCTCTATATGTCGCAAGGGAGAGACACGTTATGAGGCATCTGGAAATACATCCCTCGCTCTCCACACCATTGGACACCACTTGCAACAGAGACAGAAGATGGAAAATCTAATACAACGTCAAGGGCACAAGTCATATCTATGGTACTTAGGGTAACAAGGTTCTCTTATGTGGCGAGTGCATCTTGGGTCAGAAACGGGTACATACATGCACATAGTTAGTCACGGACCACTTCGGGCATGCTGTCAAGTACCCCAATCGAAGCACTCACACTAGATGTAGCGGGCAGCCTCAACCAGTGTCCAAATGGCTTTATTGTTCCATCCAGCCTAATGAGACGCATCGAACTCATGTCATTTTCATGCACCTCCTTCGACACGATTGCTATGGTGCACTACTGCATGCCGAGGTAGAATCTAAGAATTCAGAATTAACATCTTGGTTTAGGTTAATTACTTAGACATTAGTTTACTCGAAAAAAAAGATTTTTTGTATATATCAATGAATAGGTGGAAATATCATCATGAGTTCAGTGCCCAAAATACATCACTGAAGAAATAGGTAGTTCTCTTGTACTGAAGTACCATACCAGGTTTTCGACACTCATGAAAATTGCTATTCTACCATGTCCTTCTGCCCCTTCTTAGCTACACATTTATGTCCAGCAGAAAAAGAAAAAAGAAAGCCCAAGTTCTATGACCTGCTAGTGCACGACGTGCCTCCGGTGCAAGGCGACTATAGCTTGATTTCCACATGCATCATGGAGGACCGCACCCAAGCCTTCCTCCTTGAATTGGCCACGATTCATCTTGTTTATAATCCAGTGTCATGTTCATTTAGACTTTGGTTAGACAGTTATGAATGATGCGTTGGTGGGTGCATAAAGGAACACTCCATTAGATACATATTTGTTCCCACCAACCAGTGACCTTCTTTAAAAAGGACCATTTGCTCTATTTATAAAGGAGCACTCCGTTGTCTTTGTAGTCGCCTTCTAGCTTAGTCTCATAGTTATCCTTGTATTATCCCACTCTCTATGAGAACAATTCGCAATCTGAGTCATATAATGAGTAGTTGGACCTGTACAACATGTTGGTTGTTGGGAATGGGAGGTATCAAGGAACACGTTTCCTGTGGTTGTAAAGCACAGTGCTGCTCACTACTAGAGAAAAACCTATCCGAGACGCACCAAAAAGCCTATTCGAGGCGCATATCACATGTGCCTCTAGCTTCAAGCCTCGGGTATTTCTTATGCGAAGCGCTATGCGCCTCCTATACTTCACATATGCGAGACGTATATCGATATGCGCCTCGCATAAGGCGCATATCGATATGCGCCTCACATATGTGAAATATAGGAGGCGCATATCAGATGCGCCTCGCATATGTTTCAGAATGCGCCTCGGGTATTTATAGTATATGCGCCTCGCATATGCTTCAGAATGCGCCTCGGATATTTATAGTATATGCGCCTCCAATAGTATCCTATATGCGCCTCCGGTAATATTTTCGAAATTCAAGTTTTACAGACCACTATAAATAATAATATACAGATATTCAAATATACAATATAGTCCACAGAATTTTTCAGAAACTTGCATTTTGCCAAAGCATAATAGAACCAACATGAATACAATACATTACATATCAATTATGACATACAAGTTCATACATCAAGTGTTTGTGCCACAAGTTCACACCTCCGAGTACAAGTTCACAATCACATTACACCTTCGAGTACAAGTTCACAATTCACATTACAACTCCAACGACGTAGCTCTACCTAGATGAAGTAGAACACAACCTACAATGAAGAGCAACAAGGTGGTGATCACGAGGAAGTTCCTCCACTTCTTCCTTCCATGCCTCCTCCACTTCTCTTCCGCCACCTCTCTACTCTCATAGCCTTGGTAGCTGTTGCCCGAGAAGTTGTTCACTTGCTTCTGGCAGTCTTTCCACTCCTCGTACACACCTGGAACCCGACCGACGTACACGACATAACACCTCGGCATCTCCTACACATAATAAAGATGATATTACTTATGTCAGTGGAAAGCAATAGCTAGCAGTTCACAAAGATAGAATCATCGGCATTTCGAAGAAAGACCAAAAAAAGCAAACCAAGAATGACTTGGATTAGTGCCTCATACTTAGATTGGGCACGGAAATAACAATGCTCGCTGTTCGATCTCATGCGGCAAGTAGAGTATATGCCCAAATTACTAGTCTACTTGGCACACAAGATCGAACAGCGCAATAGTCAAACACGTGACACCACAACACGTTCTAATCATCGGCACTTCGAAGAAAGACCAAAAAAAAGCAAACCAAGAATGACATGGATTAGTGCCTCATACTTAGATTGGGCACGGAAATAACAATGCTCGCTGTTTGATCTCGTGCGGCAAGTAGAGTATATGCCCAAATTACTAGTCTACTTGGCACACAAGATCAAACAGCGGAATAGTCATACACGTAACACCACAACACGTTCTAATCATCGGCATTTCGAAGAAAGACAAAGAAAGCAAACCACAAGAAAGTAGGGAAGCAATGACAAATGAAAAGCAACAAGCACTTAAAATAGTTCATAACACAAATAACTAGCTAGTGTCTCTCACAATCAAGTTCAAAGGTTGACGAAACATATTCTAGAGGTTTTGCTAGGCAAGTTTAACATAGTGATAAGAGGTTACAACACGAGTTCGGAACTAATAGCTAGGTACCCAGGTAATGCAATCATGAAGTCTTATTCGGCTCTTGAGTCGGCTTTGGGGGGGCATTGATGAAGCCCGACCGAGTTTTCGCCATTTGCATGAAAATCCTGCCGTCACCCTCCTGCGCTAAGCGTTCGTCTATCTCCCTGTTGGACGGTGTATAGCCGCCGTGGAAGGTGCCTCCGGCTTTTATGACTCCCTGGTACACGATTGTCGCGATCTCCTCCTGGATGTTGAAGAAGTGTTGCCTGAGGTTGCGAGCCTGTATGCATGCAAGCTTTTCAGCCCACTTCACGAGGTCAGATGGCAGCGTTTTGGTCTCCATGTCATTGAAGAACGCCTTCATGTGGTAAATGGCGAGAAGGCATCCTTCCCATCGCCAGCGTTGCTTGACGCAGGCAAACTTCGTCGTGTGGCGGAACACGTGCGCGTCGAACTTTACATGTGGCCTTGCCGGTTTGACGCCTCCTGCTGCGACGTAGCCGGTGAGAGCGCCATCAAGAATTTTCTTGAGATTGGTGTAGTTTTTGGATCGCCTTTGTTTGAGTCGAGGTACAAGGCTGTTGAGTGTTTCAAATTCAAGCTTATGAGCACACAGCCTGTCCGATCATCCTCCGTGATGGGATGGTAGGGAAGGAGAATCACATCCTTGTCCGAGTATGTTTGCAGGAAGTTTGAGAGGTAGTCGGTCGCTAGATCTATGGCCTCAACATCTTCGTGACGGCGCCACGCATGAAGTAGGGATCCACTATCCGGATGCCCGGATCTTGTCTCCGGTGATCTCCATGGCCATATTGAGGAGAACAACCGGACCAGGTATTGTGCGTCGAAACCCGCTCAACATGTAAACAGGTCGGTATGCCGACGTAGAAGATATCCCTGGGGCAAAGGATTTAAGACGACATATGAGAAGGCACCTTAGCCTTGAAAACGAGGTACGACGATCGTTGTCACGAATGCGGCACTCCTCAATTGTGAGACATCCATAATGAATACTACGCATATGCGAGCCTCGACCTCGAGCATCGATTTACACATCATCGGTACACCTGCCACGCGTCTGCTTATTACGCTTGCCCCACCGTCCGAAAAGAGGATTTGGATCCCGGCCCCGATCACCCTTAGGCTTCCTTTTGCGACCCTTCTTGCTTTTACGACTTCGCCATCGCTCACCCACACCGGCCTTATGGAGGGTGGCGGGGCTGATCAAAGGAACCACCGGCCTTGGAGGCTCGGTGAAGGGGATGTGGCGCCTCTCGACTAGTTGGGAAGAGACGCACCTTGCAAGGGGTTTCGCTGGTGCTGGTTGGGTCTCGCAACTTGATGTGTGCCCGATGGTCTGGCTCATACAAATCGAAAACCTTGTGTTAACAAACTGGTCACCGTAGTTCGGTCAATTTCTTCATCATCATCGGGATTCTGTGCCATGTTGTCCAAGTCTCCCATCTCAAGTCTTCATCATGTGCTGGTTGTGCCTCTAGGGTGATGTTGAGCTGGTCCTCTGTCCCCAAACGGATCTGGCTCTTCGCCATAGGTACAAGTAGCCAAGCCGTATTGAGGACCGCCGTGTCCTCATCATCCCATCCTTGAGGTTGAGAGGAGGTTCCACTTGCTCGAGTCGGAAGCACCATACTGTATTTGACCCTCATCATGTCAGGTGGCATTGTGACATTGTGCATTTTGCGGTTCTCTGGTTGAACAATAGTACCCTTGGCAACATCCATCAACTGGCCGCCCACCAAATGCATTAGAGTGCAAGGAGTGTCTCCCTGCGAAAGATCGACATGTAGGCCGAGCGTTAGAAAAACATAGATCAAGTCATCGGTGTGGTTGAGCCTTCCAACTCTCGCTTTAATTAGTTTGTTACCTTGAGGGCGTCAAACTCGGCCAATGTCGAGGCACCGACGTCGACAGGCTTGACCACGCAAGTGGCGGAGTGGCTGCCTGATGGCACGGTGGTGCGGGCCGGCGCCTTTGCCGCAGTGGGCAAGTTAAGCTCCGGAGCTAGAGGAGTCTCCACCACCACCGGCCCTGCTGGAGGAGTCACCAACGCCTCCGGCCGCGCCACATTGTCCGATTGGGCGCTGTTGAGGTTGGGAACCGGTGGCGGCCCCCGTCTACCACCCTTCTGCCACTTGTTGTACTTATCCATGTAGATGGGAAGGGTGGTGTTGAGCTTCTCGTTCACTTGTGACTGGACTTGTGACTGGACTTGTGACTGGACTTGTTCTTGGAACTTTGTCTCGGCAGCCGACACAGCCTTGTTCACGGCATCTTGGACTATATTTGGAAAGGCTTCCACCAGTTCCCTTAGGAGTTTTACCTCGGCGCTTTCGGCCTTCTTGCCCTTCCGCTCCGGGGTGCCATAGTACTCGGACCATGATATGCCGCCAAAGCCGACCACACCACCAGCCGACGGGCTGCCAGGATCGACACTCTTGGTCCGGTTCCGCCTATTAAAAGTGGTGTCCCACTTGGCGGCAGTGCGGTGGCGACCACAGGATGAGGAGCTCCTACACTCGCCCTGCGACAAGGAACGCCAAGCATTTGATCAAATCGGGCCTTCATTGATTAATCATGAATGCAATTAATCGACTTGCATGCAAACTACTTACATATTTTTGCATGAAGTCCGTCACCCTCGAGCAAAGGGGCGGGTTCAAGAATAATCGAACCCCTTTCTTGGCCGGGGCAAACCGGCCTCGACGAAGTTCTTTGCCTCCTCCTTTATATCAAGGGACGTGTCAACCCCTTTGCACTGCCGTCGGCGTCCTCCTTATCCCATTTGGGCCTCATGGCTCTATAACCCGGAGCCGAGATGGTGGGTACCAATGTTTCGGATCTCATATTCTTGCCCTTCTCGCCCTGGCCTTGCCCAAGGCGGAGTTACATCTGGCCTTGAAAACATTGTAGTCTTCTTCCTTGACCAGAGGCTCCTTGACGAGCTCTGGATAACTTAGCTTCTCCTCGAAAATCAGATTCTTCACCCGAGCCTTCCAATTTGACAAGGCCTTGCTCATCCTCCCGAGGGCATACTTGTTCACCGGATTCCCTTTGAGATTGTCATTATTATACTTGTTTTCCTCATCACCCGGGAACGCGTATCTTGCGTGCATCTTCCGGAAAAGCTGGATGAGGAAACCCTTGTTCTCTTCGGCCTTCAGGTTCTCCATGTTGATCTTGACGGTGTTCCGGAGGATTGCCGCGAGCTGGTTAGAGTAACCCCCAACAAATTCTTCTGGCTCCAAAGGAGCACCTTTAGGGCTCACACTTGTGATGACGGACCTTTTGAGGTCGACCACGATCGGGGTCCGATCCTTCCGAGACTTCTTCGATGCGCTACCACCGTCTATAGTAGCTTCACCGCCGCCATCAGTGGTAGTGGCGTCGCCATCGGCGTCCCCCATCTCCTCATTGCCCGACGAGGTATCCTCGTCCTCCTCCATCTCGTCGTCCCGTGGAACAAATTCCGGGGCCTCTAGGGATTCCATCTCCTCCTGCTGCTCCCAAAAGGGCTTCTGGCTAGAAGGGCCCGGATCCGACATTTCTAAACACACAAATAAATGAAACTAATAAGCACAAAAATTCACAGAAAATTTTGGCATGAACTTTTCTAATTTTCTATGTCTAGGAGTGCAGAATTGCCGAACGGAAATGAATCAACATTCCGTGAAACATTGGCAACTCAAAAGAAAACCTGCACAAAAGGATCAAAACACAGCCATCATCACAGCCATTTTGCTAGCATACATACACAAACACCATGTATATATATCATGCTCCAGCCATACATACAGAGGCACCATGTATCATCTGTTTGCTTGTCAACAAACCGATCATGAATAGTACGATTACCGTGAACTAAAGGAATAAATGATCGAAGCTCAAATGTACAGAATCGAGGGAGAAAAAAGCACCATGTATCATAAGCTCAAATGTATAGAACCTGATAACTGCATGAATAGTACAGTTATCAGAAGCTCAAATGACCAGAAGCACCATGTATCATACACAGAGGCATGGTCTCTTTGACAGAGAAACTACAATGCCCAGCAGAACGAGGTGATGATACACCCGTGTCCCAAACGAGGTGATTTAGTTTCACCAAAACCCATGGGAATAATGCCCAGCAGAACACCAGAAAATCCTGCTGCCAAGGGGGTATCGCCAGACAACATCGTCTATTATAAGTATATATGGACATGCTACGAACTTAATTACAATCAGATGAATAAGACATGATAAAGGCACATATTTTGCTGAGTTTAAACTTAATAAGGGCACATCCTGCAGCACATCTACAATGTCAGTATGTCTACTGACTAGACAAGGGTTCCACATTTCCTAAGAAGCCAAAAATCCATGGGAATAATGCCCAGCAGAACACATCCCATAAGAAACTAAGTTTAAACTTAATAAGGGCACATCCTCAAGAGACATCTACAATGTTAGTATGTTCATCGACTAGAAAAGGGTTCCACATTTCCTAAGAAGCCAAAAATCCATGGGAATAATGCCCAACAAAACACATCCCATGATGATACACCTCGTTTGGTGAAGCTCAAATGAGAAACTAAGATACTGAAAACAGAGAAACTTAAGAAAGAGAGGAAAACCTAAAAGGGGGGACTAAATAGGACAATACCAAACAGCATGGTCTCTTTGACACTCAGTTCCAACATCTACTAGCTAACAACCACCACCCATCAAGAATAAGCAAAGATAGATTGAAGAAACAAAATCATATATCTGGCCAGTGCCCAATGGGGTCAAACGCACAACACGCCACTTCTTTGGGAAAGAGACATGAAAAATTCAAACAAACTTGACCAGCAGAAAAGAAGAGAAGGCCAAGAAATTCTGCTTTTCTCAAGCAAAGAGTAATATAACTCGAGAATTAGAATGTCCACAAGTCCTTTTTTAGGCCAAATACATTATTCGGCACCACACTTTAACCCACCAAGCACCATTGCAGACACTGAACCATGTCAAATACAAATATACAACTGCAATGTTGGACAAACAATCTCAATTTTCAAATATTAGAAGATCAATGGCTCGACACCCGAAAAATCTTAGAACCTGGAGTACCGCTATGAAGTACTCAAATAAGAGATACATAAATCAAGTGTATACACACTAGTTTTTGTAAACCTGGGAATTATAGTTCTATACTCATAATCTGGTGATCTGTGGAAAAAACAATTGAATTGGAAAAAAGGATAAGCAGTTTTCATAGTTTAAACAGTCGCTTTCAGCGATCAGTACCGAGGCAGCAAACATCCGAGGACACCAGGATAATGATCGAGAGTTCATGCGGTTTGGACTCACTTTCCTCTGCCTCCTTTCCTTGGAGGTCTTTTTTATTTATTTAACTAGACTAGAAAAGGTGCCATGTGCAACTTGAATGCCTGAAGCCACATGCAAACTAACCACTGAACTGATGAAATAAAAAGCACTACCAAACTAAAGTGGGTTAAGGGGCAGTGTTTTGCTCTCTGACAGATGAAGGCGAGCAAGTCCTGGAGATATATGTGGTTGTGTGTATCAAAACTAACCACTGAACTGATGAAATAAAAAGCAGAGCATAGGTACGGGCAATGCCGGAAACGTCGTTGTGCCATCGCATCGACGCTGGTCTGAAGGTCAAGTGACGCCGCTCGATGGGGATATGCATCTGGGTTGCGCAGAGAAGTAGAACGATGCAGGGGCGACTCCTCCGCGCGTTCCCCGGGGCAGAAGCTCCCGGTCTGCTATGGCGGCTTGAATATAGGCCGCACGGTGAGGGATTCGGGGCTGCAGGAGGAGCTTGGGGGCGGACGCTGCAGGGAGCTGAGGCGGCGCGGTTGGTTAGCTTGTGGCGCGGTTGGATCTTGGATGCGGACCTCCTGGGGTGACTGGAGGTGGTGGCTAGAGAGAATGGGGTGCGGGACAGGGGGAGAACATGGTGTGGCAGCCGGAGAGGATGGGAGGAGAGGGGAAGAGGCGTGGGTGGGTGGGGGCGGGGACTCACCAGAGAGAGGGGAAGAGGCGTGGGTGGCGGCGGCGGCGGGCTCCTCCTCCTTCACGGGGACGGCAGCGTCGGGCTCCTCCTCGTTCACGGGGACGGCGGCGGCGCGCTCCTCCTCCACGGGGCGGCGGGCTCCTCCTCGGCGGCGACGGCTTCGATCCACGGCGTCGGGCTCCTCCGATCCACGGCGTCAGGCTCCTTCGATCGATATGTGAAGTCTCGTGTCTGTACTAGCTGCTAGTGTGCGACTTGGTCGATGGGTGCCGGTTATGCGAGGCGCATATCGCAAAGTGCGCCTCGTATAATATTACGCGAGGCGCATCTGGGCTAAATGCGCCTCGCATAATATGCACTCCTAGACAAATAGGGCAGTGCGCATGTTTCTATCAACTATCACATAGCAGCCTAGTGGTAACATGCCTTGTCCTTCACTGCTGGCCACCCAAGTTCGAATCCTAAGGGGGCCAATTTTTTGGAAATTTTTTTTAAAGGCCAATTTTCATGTAAAAGCATACAAATATGAACTATAAAATATACTACAAATATTTTAAATATTCAAATATTGCTAAAACAACAAAAGTGAGTATTCTCAATGAATGTGTCTTGTCGATACATAATATTCTCAATGCAATATTATTATAACACACACATAATGAAAATTAAGAATGTTTTGACATAATAGTAGGCCACACACACGACGGTTCTTGACAATGGTCGGAGCGCGCTAGCGTTTCTTGACAATGGTCGTCTTCTTGCCCTTCTTTGTCGCGGTTGCATAGGTTAGGTCCGGGACGTCTTCACTACTTCTCTTGAACGGAAGTCCTTTCTTAGGTAGGGTTGTGGTGTACGGTGTTTGGTTGCCATACCCGTCTTCTATCTTCGGGTCGCCGTTCTGGTCAAAGTCTTGCTCGTTGGCGACTCCGTCCATTCCGATAATGTTCCTTTTGCCTCTCCTGACGACAACCCGGCTAGGCTTTGACGGGTCTTTGATGTACCAGCATTGGTCGACTTTGCTAGCCAAAACCCAAGGCTCATTTCTTGCAGGTGCGTTCTTTCGGTTGGTCTTTGACGGTATAACCATCGTGGTGAAATACCGGTCTTCTTTCTTGACGCTCTTGGCCCACCTGACACGGAACATCGGCACCTTCTCCAGAATATAGTCGAGCTCCCAAATCTCCTCGATCCTTCCGTAGTATCTTTCGGGTCGCCGTGTAGAATATCCTCACCCCCCGAGTTACGTAATCGCAGTTATTGTCTTTTTCCTCTGTGTAGAACGTATATCCGTTGATATCGTAAGCCTGATAGGTCATGAGGTTGTGCGAGGCGCCCTGTGACAATGAGAATATGAGTTTATCTTCCTCCGAGTACTCGCCCTGCGGTGGATTAGCTATGACCTTCTCCATAAACCACCGCGTCAAACCGGAGTTGTGCTCCTTGATAACATCTTCCTCCCTCGGGACCTGGCGCCCCTGATCAGCGTAATTCTTCTTGATAAACTCTTTGTGCTCATGTATGTATGGATCAACCACCTGCAGGTGTTGCAGCGCGACCAGGTTTGCTCTTTCAAAGTCCTTGGTTCGGCCCTCCATGTCGACATGCTTTGCACGTCGACCCTCGCGGTGACCCCATCCAGCGAGCCTCCCGAGGTGCTTGTTGAATGGCATACCAAGAGGGGTCTCGGTTTGTAGAAAGTTTGAGCAGAAAGAGATGCACTCTTCGGCCAGGAAGCCGTTTGCTATGCTTCCATCTGGACGGGACTTGTTCTTAACGTATCCCTTGATGTGTCCATTGAGCCTTTCGAACGGCATCATGCTTCGCAGAAACGCAGGACCGAGCTGGACGATATCCTCCACGACATGGAGAAGCAGATGAAGCATGATGTCGAAGAAAGCGGGGGGGAAATAGATCTCGAGCTCGCACATTATCACCACGATCTCGTCCTGTAGCCTCGTGAGCTGCTTAATGCCTATCGACTTCCGAGAGATGACGTCAAAAAAGTTGCAGAGGCCAAACAGTGTTTCACGGATGTGCTTGTCCATTATACCTCGGATCGCGACCGGGAGTACCTGCGTCATTAGCACGGCGACGTCGTGAGACTTCATCCCGCTGAAGCGCTGCTTCGCCTCGTCTAGCCATCTGCTTATCTTACCCGCGTAGCCGTTCGGAAATTTGACTCCGAGGAGGCACTTCATAAACTGTATGGCCTCCTTCTTACTCAGAGTGAAGCATGAGGCCTTGAGCTTGACCTCTCCCTTCTTAACCTTTTCCCCTTGCCGATGGCTATTCGTGTTTCTGTCTCCTCCACCTCGTCCTCCTCATCATCGCTAGGTAGTGGTTGAAGTTCATCCCGATGCCCATATGCTTCAAGTCGCCCTTGCCTTCGCCCATCTTTGGTCTTATCGGTGTTAAGGAGGGTGGCAAGCGACTCTCGCCCACGCTTCTTCGTGATATGCATGAGATCAAGGCTATGAGGCACGCGGAGGATCTTCCAAGATGGCAAGTCCCGAAAATGACCGCCCATACCTTCAAGAACGGCTCGCTTCTTCTGGGTCTTTCCTGGCGCAGGGCACTCCTTCCAGTTATTCAACAACTTGTAGATTTCCGCGCCACTCTTCTGGTGTGGGATTCCTCGGAGCTCGATCGTCCCATCGAACAGATGTCCTAGCTTTCTCCAGGCGTGATTCTTGGGAACCCACCTCCGATCCCCAAGGAACACGGTTTTCCCGGACCCGGGATCTTTCAGAATGGCGTTGTATTATCCTTGCACCTAACGCACCCATAGAATCCTTGGACCACCTGCCCCGAGAAGTATCCGTAACCAGGATAGTCTTGCACTGTCGTGATCACCGCCGCTCTCATGTCAAAGTACTCTTGTATCGAGGAGTCCCATGTACGGGCTCCTTCTTCCCATAACGTGGCCAACTCCTCTTTCAACAACGTGAGATACAGATTGATGTCTGTACCAGGTTGTTTTGGACCTTGAACGAGCATACTCATGGTTACCTACTACTTCTTCATGCACAACCGGGGAGGGAGGTTGTAGATCCATACAAACACAGGCCGTCTTTGTGTGTGCTCGCTTCCAAACGGATTGAGTCCGCTGCTCACGCCCAGCCCGAGGTTCCTTGACTCTTTCCCAAAATGTTGGTAATATTGTAGGTCCAACGCCTTCCACTTGCAAGCATCCAAGGGTGCCTCAACATTTCCTCCTTCTCCGGATCATCGTCTTCGCCTCTTTCTTTCAGCGTGCAGCATGAGCTGTGCTTCCTTAGGGTCTGCGAAATACCGCTGCAAACGAGGAGTTAGAGGAAAGTACCACACCACCTTCCTAGGAGCTTTCTTGGTCCCTCTCTTGTATCGAGAGGTCTTGCACACCGAACACGTGGTCTTCTACGCGTCCTCGCCCCGGTAGATGATGCAATCATTTATGCAGACGTGGTATTTCACGTGCGGTAGATTGAGAGGACACACGACTTTCTTCGCCTCAGCGATACTAGTCGGACATGTGTTCCCCTTCTTTTGAAGAATATCGTGCCAGAATACAATGTTGTCGTCGAAACATTCGTCGGTCATTTTGTGTTTCGCCTTCATCTCCAGAGCCCTAAGGTCGGCACCACCTTGATCATCTTCGTGTCCATGCCCGACTCCACCTTGATCATCTTCGTGTCCATGTCCAGTGCCACCACCCTGATCTTCGTGATCGTGACTGGCGTCTTGATCTTCGTGATCATCACTGGCATCTTGATCTTCGTGATCATCACGTATCCATCGAGTGTAGCCATCCATGAAACTACGTCGAAGCAGGTGCGACTCCAGCATTCCGGAATCATGCCTTATCAGATACATCAGCTTGCAGTCCCGACATGGACATCTTATCTCTGTCTTGTTTGCACGTTCCATGTCGGCCCTCGCGCATGTCATCCACCTATCCACGCGGGCTTTGTTGATCAGTGGTCGGACCATGGCCGCCTGCGTGGTACAAAGAGCAAGAGAATAATTAGAGCATATATGGACGTGGATCGCCGGAAAAATTCGGCATGACCTCCCCTAAAAAGAGGACATCCGCGAGTGCCAGAAATTCGCCGGAAAATAAATAAATCGACATTCCGGCAAAACATTGGCATCTCAAATGAAATCCCTGCACAAAAATTAGCACCACAACACAATCATATAGTCGGTGTCTCCGACAACGCGCATACATGCAAGCAACGCCTTCACGCTTCCTCCAACAACGACTTGCGCAAGAGAGCCGGAGGAGCAAGAGACTTCACTTACATATGGGTGTCAACCAATGGATGTTGAGCAAGCTTCGAAGGTGAATCAATGGGGGAAATGAGGTGGGGAGGAGGAGGGGGCGACCAGATTTGTTTTGGTGGAGGAGGAAGAAGTGACACAAGTGAGTGGGGTGCTAGTTGCCTCCATGTGCAAAAAGCTGGAAAAAAGTGGTGCCAGCTTATGCGAGGCGCATATTGCACAATATGCGCCTCCTATAATTCAAACTATAGGAGGCGCATATAGCAATATGCGCCGACATGCGGCCACCTACCAGCCCGGCCCGCATGAGTTACTTGAGGCGCATATGGCCATATGCGCCTCGCATATTGTCAAATATAGGAGGCGCATATAGCCATATGCGTCTCGCATATTCGTGCACCTACCAACACGCGGGCCCACACAGAATATGCGAGGCGTATTCTGGTCATATGCGCCTCGCATATTATCAAATATAGGAGGCACATATAGCCATATGCGCCTCGCACTGCACCTACCAACACGCGGGCCCATAAAGAATATGCGAGGCGCATTCTGGCCATATGCGTCTCGCATATTATCAAATATAGGAGACGCATATAGCCATATGCGTCTCGCATATTCGTGCACCTATCAACACGCGGGCCCGCACAAAATATGCGTGGCGCATTCTGTCCATATGCGCCTCGCCTATTTTTATACTAGAGGCGCATATCTTAAAGTGCGCCTTGCCTATTTTTATAGGAGGCGCATATGCTAAATGTGCCTCGCATGAGCATGTCTCCTATAGCCTTTTCTCTAGTAGTGGGCTTGAGCTAGTGCATTGTCCGACATCCTCGATCTGAATGAGAAAGGCTGAGGGAGCGATGGGCAATGGGTTTCCATGATGCCTGCAAATCAAGCACTTTGCAGGGGAATTGTGTCGAGGTGGAGACTTGATGCGAGGAATCTCGGGGACAAAGACTTGGTGCTGAGGATGAGGATGGCATGGTAGATTTACATGTCTTTCTTCTCCCAACTAATTGGAAGTGTTGAGTAGTTTTCATGCTAAAAAAATCCTGCATTTATGTAATGCGAGGGCATGTATAGTTTGAAGTCACTCTTTTAGTTAAACCAGCCAGAGAACCAAAGTAAGCATGCAGTACCATTGCTGGTCACTTCAGCGAGCTACGCGATTGTGGGCAATGAAGAGCTAGACCCAATGACAAGGAGCGGCTGCTTGACCGGACAGACATGGACAGGTGGCTGGACCTTGGACTCTAGAGGTCGGATTTCCGCTCCAGTTCCATGCGTCTCGGAGAAGGGTATTGATTCCCACGTGTTCCATACGTTATTGCCGAAGAATATGCTCATTTTTTATCCACTTATTTCAGGTTGTACTAATCTTGGTATAATTAATTAATTAAGAAGTTCTCGCCTTCTTGGTGGTGAATGTATGCTCGCTTCAGATCTGATTTGTAGTTCGGGCAGAGACTTTCATCGGGCGTGCGTTTGTCTTCTTGCCTAGCGATAAGGTTCTTAATAGGACGTGATCAGAGCTCCAGCACTAGCGATCTGCTCGGCCAACTACTGACACTCCCCCTTCTTTTCCGACATAAACCAACAAGAGTTGGCAAAGAGACGGTGTCTCGGATGCAATAGAGCAGGAGTTAATCAAACGGCGATGATAACATTTTTGCTATATCCAACGGTGTATGGGGATTTCCGACATAATCTTAAAGTTATAACGCATTAGCCATAGTTTTTTTTTTCGAATTACACATAGAAATTTCGAATATGTTATGCTTCGTTCCTTTATCCCGAACAGGCAAGGATCAGATTTGATTGCAACAAATATTTGCGTAGCTTTGTTTCATTTGAGCATCTTATTCAGACAGATGTGTTGGATAGATCTCAACGTGACTGGGCCCAACGGCCCAGCACGCCCCCCCCTAACTGCGCCCTGATCGGGGGCGTCCGTCCTTATCTAGGACGGTGGGCCCCTGTCGCCAGCGCTATATATAAAGTGGTGGAGAGCCGGCAGCACGAACTACGAGGTTAGCCGAGCCCTAGCCGCCCCACCTACAAGCCAATCCGATCTAGGCTAGCGCTGTGCCGACGGGAAGCTCCACCGCCGCCACCCTAGCCACACGCTCGCCACACTCAACCCCTTTTCACCCATGGCCAATGACGGAGGTTCCAGCTCCGGCACCAGCTCGGGGATTCCCTCTGGCTCGTGTTTGTCGAGCCAGGGAGCAGGTAGAGTCCATCTCGGTTCTCTCTCTCTCTGTTCTTGATCTAAAGGTAATGTATAGTGCTACTGTCAGATCTAGACTAGATCCGTGGTAAAGTCATTTTAACATTGGTATCAGAGCCATGTTTTAGTTGCTAGATTTTACAGTGCTTATTGTAGAAAGTAAAAAGGTTCAAAAGAAAGAATTAGAGCCAAAAGTGCGCCTTGCCCTCTGGCCGCGCCGTCCCCCTCGATCCCTATGCGCATCGGCAAGCCGAGGCATAGGGAAGAAGGACACACCCTTTCGGGGGAAAAGAAAATCTAAACCCATCCCCAAAGAGAAAGATCCCCACACCCTGCATGCGAATGCTAAGTCAGATCCCTCCCCAGATCCAAAAGAACACCCCAAAAGGAAACTTCAAAAAAAAAAAAGGGGGGAAGGCAGACCCACACCGGCGCTGCCAGCAAAGGGCGCCATCACAGCTGTTGATGGCGCGCACCCACGGGTGGACGCACCGCCGCCAAAAGGGGCAATGAGGCGCCATGATTTTCGGCCAAGGTCAACAGAGGGAGGGGCTCGCCGGAGCGCGGCCACCTCACCTCGCACATGCACGGGGGAAGAAGAGAAAGGGGCTGCGATGGGGGAGAAGGAGGGGACCGTCGCCGGCGCAGTCGCCGGACGGACGGCCGCCTCCAACCCCCCCAACGCCGCCAACAAAGATCTCACCGCCGGTCCCGCCGCATGAGGGGCGAGGGGCGCGCCGCCACCTCGCCTCGCCTCACCCTCGGGGCGCCACACAAACCAGCCAGGAGGGCTTGCCGGAGGCGCCGCCTCGCCTCGGCTTAGCGTGGGCTGCGCCCGGAGCGGAGGGAGGGCTCGCCGTGGCGCCGCCTCGCCTCGGCACAGCGGGAACGCGCCGCTGTGGGGCATGGGGAGGTGAGGGGCCGAGGCCGACCGCTGCTCCACAGCCGCCGCACCGCTGCACGCAATGACGCCGACGCTGCGGACGCCGCCACGGGTGGACGCGGGCGCAGTGAGGTGAGAGTGGGGCTAGGGTTTCGCGGGGTCGCGCGCTTTATTCGCCGATCGCGCTGCGTGACCGTTAGATCAAAACCTAGGCGCGAACGGCCGAGATCAAGCGGGCGGTCAATTGGCGGGTGGCTGGCCGCTGGGCAGGCCGGGCTGGTGGGCCACGCGAGGCACGCCAGCAGCGCTGCTGGGCGGTTAGCCAGCGAACGCGCTGGCACGACAGGCCGACGGGCATGTGGCAGCTGGCGCTGGCAGTTGGCCGGCGGTGGGCCTCTGCAGGCCGCCCATTTTCAGCCCAGTAGGGCACGTTTTTTCACAGTTTCTGTTTTATTTTTACAGAATTGTTTTGGATGTGTTTTTTGCTTAGTTTTAAGCAAAATTTTGTATAGTTTTCTCTAGTCCTTTTATTTTTAAGTATATTGTGACTAGAGAACGTTATAAAGGCAGATTTTTCTGCAAAGTATGTGTCTTTTAATGAAAGTTTCCGCTGCAAATAGTGTTTTTACATTACAAATGTGTGGTTCAAAATTGCACCAAATGCAATAAAAGTTGATTAAATCTTGATATAAAGATGTGATTAAAGTGATTATGACTCATGCTATTAATTGACCAACGTTATTAATAATCATGACCATAATCTTTTCCAATTTAGTATAAAAGGTGCATTTAAATTTATTTCTGCCCAACGGTGATGTAATTTTAAATAGCACGAAACGATTGCATGCTTAATTTATACCAACGCTGAATTAACGCATACAATTGTTTTACTTGGTGATCTCACATCTTTTGTGATTTTCAGGAGGTCTCAACCTCATGGCATGTCTGAAGAACGTCCCGCTCCTCAGGGGGGACAACTACTCCGAATGGAGGAAGAAAGTTGACTTGGCGTTCGTATGCGCCGAGGTGGATTGGGTGGTTGACACCAAGCAACCAGTCAAGCCCTGACCCGTCAGGGAGGCGGTGAGAAAGTCTTGACTTTGAGAGAAGGAAGAGGACCATGCTCCATTGGAGCTGGCTTACTCTATCGATAATCAGAAATGGGTGAACGCCAACAAGAAGTGTCTCATGCTCAGAAGAACACAATTGAGAACGCTATCGTGGCTCAATTGAGAGTAAGCACGTGGTAGTATCTCGCCAAGATAAAGAGCCAGTTTACTGGCTCTTCAAAGATGTATGCGACCCAGCTGTTAAAGCAGCTGGTTACTGAAAAGTATACGGGAGGACCCCACGGCATTAGAGAGCACATCTTGAGGATGTCGAACATGGCAGCAAAGCTCAAGCCAATGGATGAGGACCTCGAGTTAAAGCCAGCACTCTTGGTGCACCTTGTGATGGCCTCACTTCCACAGCCCTTTGAAAACTTCGTGATAAACTATAATATGTCCCCTGAAAAGTGGGACATAGAAAAGACCATTGGGATGTGCTCCCAGGAAGAAGAAAGGCTGAAAGCCCTTCACGGCGGTTCTCTGAACTTCGTGAAGGACAACAGGAAGAGAGGCTTCACAGGAGGCAACCATGGTGGCTCACCCTCCAAGCCCCATGGCAAGGGTCCCATGCAGCACCAGTACCAGCATCACCAGTCCACCCCTGGGGAGAAGGATCAGTGCCATCACTGCAAAAAGCCGGGCCACTACAAGAAAGACTGCCCGATTTGGCTAAAGTACATCATGGCCAAAAATGGTAAAGATATTGTTTCTTTTGTTAATGAATCTTTGTATGAAAAGTTTACTAGATCCACTTGGTGGATTGATTCTGGAGCAAATGTTGTCGTGGTGGTGGCACGGCAGATGCCATGGGTAGGCTAAAGTATGGGGCCAATGGATGCTAGTGGGATCTGGGGAGGGAAGATGCAACTGTCTTTACACTCAAGCTGCCAAAGTGAAGAACTTTATTTCTCTCTCGATGTGTTACAAGTGCTCCTAGAGCTGTTTACAGGGGAACTATCTGAATCTCCCCAGCCTAACGTTGCTCAAAAGACTCTCTTCCTTTCCTCAGGGTCCAGACCTCCCCTTATAAAGGGGTGCCTTGGGTGCCCTTAGGGCTGACGGGGCAAGCATATTCGAGGAATATGCTTGTCCCAAAGTGGTAATTCGGCGGCCTCCTTTCCCTGTCTCCCTTCCAATGACGGCAAAGTTCCAGCGGCCCCCCTTCTGCGTGCCTCGGGCTCCAGCACTGTCACCTCCGTGACCTCCTTCTGCCCCTCTGTCCCTGCGCCTCCTTGTCTCTTGCGCTTGGCCCTGTTCAGATTCCTTTTAGCCTGCAGCTATGGTTTGACCCTAAGCTTCTCCTTCTCCTGCAAGCTTCAGATAACTCGGCCTTACCTTGCGTTATTCGCCTGCTCTCACCGCATGAAGATCATTTGTGTAACCCGCTGAGTTTCTCATTAACTCGCCAGTAACCGCTTTATACCTATACGTGAGCTTCTTGCCTCCGCTCATCGGCCGACATATACATGATTCGGCCGACCTAGGCCGTAGCTCGGCAATCGATGGGGACAAGACTGCTCTTCCCTGCCTCGACCTACCCGAGGTTAACCCCGACATTAGTCCCCGGCTGGTGTGGCCTCACAATTACTTTGGCCGGGTTATATCAGCTTCAACACCTTCTTTTTAGTCTTGTTTCCGGTACTCTGCCTCGTCCGAGGTTCTCTCGCTCCTTCCATCATACGCTAAGTCCCACGTGTCACCCCATCATTGCTTTTCTAGGTTTTAGGTCCTCTTATAATACTTACCGACAAGCCACAAGAACCTGCTGCGCCGCCACGACGCCGTGGAGCTCCGCTTGGGATTGTAACAACTTTTCGCTTCAGGCCTCTGGTGTGGCTCCATTCACCGCTGCTCGTTACTACCACGATCTACGGGTAACGCCACACCCACGATCCCACTCCCTTGTTCATTGCTTTGTCTATAAAGTGGAAATGCGCCTTCGGGTTCATCTTTCCCATTACCGTCAAGGCTCCTTCTTCCTTTCGCCGTGTGTCTCCTTGCCGCCCGCCGCCACCAGCCAGAGTTTCCGCGGCGAGGATTCTACCGCTGCTCGGCCTTTCCTTGCCCGCGTTCTACGGCTGTGGCCCCGCCGCCGGTGAGTTCTCTCTGGCCATCTTGCCCTAGATCGATCCGCACTGTTTTCGCGCTCCTTCGACGGTTTCTCCTCTTCTCGCCATTGTTTTCGTGCTAAGCTCCGACGGGGCCCTGTAGCTCTAAGCTCTCCTCCGCCGCCAGTTTTTCCTCCGGCGATCTCTCCGGCGGACCTATGTCTAGTTCGTTCAGCGGTGCTCTAGTTGAGGACGATGACGCTGGCTCCGGGCCCGAGCGTGGATCGTGGCAGGGCTCTTCAGTTACACGCCGCGAGATTGAGTGGCTCCTCCGAACTCGTCGGATTCCTGCCGAGGTTTCCTGTCGTCTACCCGGCAGCGAATCCTCTCCAGTTCTCAGAGAAGGCGAATATGTGGTTTTCATGTCCCACTTCGCCCGCGGCTTTGGTCTCCCTCTTAGCGATTTTGCTAGAGAATTTCTAGATTACTTCGGCCTTCAGCCGCATCATCTTCCCGCGAACGCCATAGCTTCTCTTTCCGCTTTCATCTCAGCTTCGGAGGGTTACTTCGGCCTGTGGCCATCAGTACATGTCTGGTCGAAATTCTTCCAGATTCGCTCCAACGTCGTTCCCGATAAATCTCTGCATCCTTCCGAGAAGTCGCTCACCCAATGTGGGGCGGCATCCATCACACCTCGGAGGCAATCCGTGTTCCCCCGTGTTACCGGGTTGGAGTCGTGTAAGAAATGGCACAAGTCGTTCTTCTACGTCAAGAACAGAGGGGCGGAAGACAAGATTCGGCTCCCCCATTCTCAATTGGCCCACCTTCCAAAGTGAACTGGCTCTATAATCCGAAGAAAACTCATGCCTGGCCGAGGCCTTCGAGATTCGTGAAGGAGTTGATTCGGCCGGGTTATCGGAGAAGACCGATGGCAACTTTTATTAGTAGCCGGATCTGCCCTTCCAACAAAGGACCCACAAGTTGTGCTACATGAGTGGTCCCTGGACCCTAACCGAGTCTCGACCGTGGAGTTGGACAACTACCTTATCCGTAAGTTGCTCGAGCTATTTTCAAGACGGAGATGCCTGATGATTGGACCTGGGGGTTGAAACCGTTCACCCGCGACAATCCGCCTCCCGAGGTAAGCCCAATCTTCATCACTCTATTTTTCCTCAGTTTTTAGAGTCTGGTTTTCATGATTTTCTCTCCTTGTCATGCAGAGGTTCGCTGAACAAAAAGACGAGGATGCCGAAGTTCTGCAGCTCCCCTGGCCCGCAGATAGGAGTACCCCGGATACTGGCGAGCCGGACTCTGAGGAGTTCGTCCCTAAGTCAGATCCCGCTCCCGCTCGAGCTCGCGGCAAAACCTCAGCGCAGGAGGAGGAAGGTGATTCGGACGAGGTCCAAATTCTTGAGGTAGTTGCCGCCATGCCTATTTCTTATGCATTTCCGGCTTCTGCTTTCCACTAATCCGCCGGCCAGATTCATGATGCGAACCTATTGCTTCTCGGCCTCCCTGCTACCTGGGAAACGGGGCTCCCTTGCCTCGGATGCGGTTCCTAAGAAGCGAAAGAAATCCGCTCGAATCCTCCCAGCGCAAGACTATGCCCGGGTTGCTGGGTAAGTTCTTTTGCCTATATTTCGTGCTTTCTTCTTCTCATTCTCGACGAATCTTCTTTCTTATTTTTGCAGCTTCCTGTCATAAACCCGGCGGTCCTAGTATGACTAGCCGTCCGATTCGGCCGCCATCTCCTCCTCCCGCTGATGACACGAGAGTTCCTAGTCCTATTCGTCCCGCTTCCCCGCCTCCCGATAATTCGCTCGCCGTGATGCCCCGAGATCTCTCCCATTGATCTCGATCCGATCCGCCCCGATGTTTTCGTTGAGCCTGCCCCCTCTATGGGCCCCAGCTACAATTGAGCTTCCATCTACTCCGCAGTTCCTACGGTCACTCCGACCGCCGAGAAGATCGCTACCCCGCCTCTGCGAGCTTAACCTCATCGATCCTAAGGATTCCGTCCCTACCTCGAGGCGCAACTTCCCGCCGTGCCTCTTCTAAGGAGAAGCGTGTTATTGCCGTCAAGACCTCTTCTCGAAAAGTCTTGCGGCGCCTCTCACCAAGTATTGCAGAGGCATCCAAAGGAGTCAGATTCGCCAAAGGCATCACATTCTCGCCACCGGCGCCTTGCTCTTCATAAGAGTCCTGCGATCGTTGGGTTGGACCGCCGGGTAAAGTTTTAACCCGGACAGCGTAATAGCCTCGAGCGCTGGTTGAATTTGCCAATAATCGGAATGTCACCGATCGGTTTGAGGGCAATCCATCAATCAACCCTTCCAGCTTTCGACATCAAGGCCGCTCGACCAAGCCGCCCAGTTTATCATTGATACGAACAAGATGAATGCGGTAATTTTTTTATCTCCGGGTCTTAAATTATTTTCCACATGTTATCATACTCTCTAGTCCCCGAAACTTGTAAGGAAATAACTTGTTGTATGCTTGGAAGTTTGACTTATTTTTATTTCTAAGGTTTCATTAGTTCGGCCACCTAGTTCATAGTTTATTTAGTTGTGACGTAGCTTTGAATTTCCATTCTCATAGAGCCGAGTTAAATCCTTCTTGACTCGGATCTGGCGTAGTTTTGAATCTCCAGCCACCTAGATCTGAATTAAGTCTTGCTTGATTCTGATCTAGTTTAGCTTTGAATATCCAGCCACCTAGAGCCGAATTAAGCTTTGCTTGATTCGGATCTTATAGCTTTGAATATCCACCACCTAGATCGAATTAAGTCTCACTTGATTCGGATCCGTATAGCTTTGAATATCCGACCTAGAGCGAATTAAGCTTTGCTTGATTCGGATGTGTTATAGCTTTGAATATCCAGCCACCTAGATCCGAATCTAGTCTCACTTGATTCGGATCTGTATAGCTTTGAATATCCAGACCTACTAGAGCGAATTAAGCTTTGCTTGATTCGGATGTGTTATAGCTTTGAATATCCACCACCTAGATCTGAATTAAGTCTCACTTGATTCGGATCCGTATAGCTTTGAATATCCAGCCACCTAGAGCCGAATTAAGCTTTGCTTGATTCGGATGTGTTATAACTTTGAATATCCAGCCACCTAGATCTGAATTAAGTCTCACTTGATTCGGATCTGGTATAGCTTTGAATATCCAGCCACCTAGAGCCGAATTAAGCTTTGCTTGATTCGGATGTGTTATAGCTTTGAATATCCAGCCACCTAGATCTGAATTAAGTCTCACTTGATTTGGATCTGGTATAGCTTCTAACTTTTGTTTTATCATTTTGCTCCATTTCCCAGGTTGCACATGATCGACGGACTGCCGAGTTCCAGAGGTTGCTCTTCTTGCACCGCAAGTTGGAAGAGAAGTATGAGAAAGTTACGCCGTCACAAGAAAGCCGTAAGTTGATAGTTTCTTTCCTTATTCCCAACTTTCTTATATACTTGTCATGAGCCGCTTACTTCTTGCTGAACAGGTAATATCAATAATCTCAATATCCGCTTTGAAAAGAAGGTCAAGTCCTTGGAAGGTTAGTTTCCTTTCCCTTGCTCCTTCTTCTTTAGTATCTATGCTGAGTTTCCTTATTGCGTTGGGTTGTGGTAAAGCCGAGTTGCAAGATTTGCAGCGCAACAAGATTGCGTGCCCATGCCCGACGTGATGCTTCATTTTTTAGAACAAAGCGCCGTTCATTCGGCGCAACTACAAGAGAAGGATGATGAGATAGCTCGCCTGAGATCCGAGGTGAATACACTCAAGCTCTCTCAGAAATCCGAGCTAGAAAAGGTTGACCAAGAATTCTCTCTGGAAAAGAGCCGGCTGACTCTGGATCTGGAGAAGAACAAAGAACTCCTCAAAGCTGCCGAACTTAAAACTCGCGGTTTGAGCGAGGAAATTGCTCGTTTCGAGAAGAGTAAAGCTACTTGGGCTAAGGATCTTCAAATAATGATGAACTATATCCATCGTAAGTTATTTGGCCTGGCCGAACTATATTTTTTCTTTGTCGCCGCTGCTATCCTTTGACATGTCCGTGTTTTGTGTAGATCACTTCCCCGAAGCCAAACCCGTGAGTACTAGAGCTGTTCTTGCAGCTCGCACTCGTCGAGGTGAACCTACTGCTGTTGACTTTGAATACTCGATGGAGGATTTCTTGGTTGCTGTTGGTGCGGCAGTTGGTCCGATGAAAATCATGGGCCGGGACTTGGTGCAGGCCGCTATCAAAGCTTACCATGCACTTTGGCCGAATACCTCAGGGTCTCCTGATATCGACGAGGTCAAGTTATTGGTGACCAGGCTGAAGGCATCTGAGAGACGATTGAGTCTTTGGAGAGAATCTGCTGCGCGTGCTGGTGCTGACATGGCCCTTACTGTAATCATGTCATGGTATGAAGATATCTCTCTTGACATTCTGATGAATCTGCGCACTGGCTCGCGGTGGGTTGAAGATCCCACCTTTGTTGCTCTTCGGCAAGCTCGGGCTTTCCAGCTCGTCGAGTATGCCGATGTGCACACTTGGAATGAAGGGCCGAGTTTTCTCCCAGATCCGGATCAGGAGGTCGCGGCTGAAGATGCTTCGGGTGATGATTCCGCTGAGCACGGGGAAGGTGAAGATGATTCGGCCACATCCAATAGCTCCAGCTCAAGCTCAGATAGCAATGGTGATGCACGATCTTCCTCCAAAGGCACCGGGCATTCTACCGCGCGTACTGACGCTCCTGAACAACCCCGTGAAACCGCCGAAGTTACCCCTGGGTCGGCGGAGGGCGAGGCAACCTCAGTCGAAGTTCCTCCTACTTCGGAGTGCCCTTTTGAGCAAGTGGTTGCTCCTCCAACGAACGATGCCTAGGTTATTCGTGATCCCTGGTATGCCGGGTGTTCAATGTAAACGAAAAAATTTGTCAACTCGTATGATTCGAGGTTCTTTTGCTATGTGCTTTTGAAATTCTTAGTTAAGTGGATGCTCGTCCGAGTTCTTGCCTTGGCTCATAACTTCTTCATCTTTCAAGGTTTAATTTTTTGCCTTGTTGGCTCATAGTTTCCAGTCGTTGGTTTAGGTGCCAAAGTCTATGTTTTTATGAATTTTGACACATCCTATGATAATTCTGAGTCAATGCTTTGGGAACCAAGGTGCGATTCGTAACATGAAAGGAAAACAACATACGCACTCTCCGAGTTATTGCTCGACGCCAACGCTCAAGTGTGTAACGCGAAGAGATAAGTATACCATATGGCGTCCCGAGCTATTGCTCGATGCCGAGGTCTGAACATATAACACCAAATAACCATTGCATATGGCGTCCCGAGTTCGCCTGGTGCCGAGGTTTAAATATCAAACACGAAATAACATCACATATGGCGTCCCAGTAACGCTCGTGCCGAGGTTCAAATATCAAACATGAAATAACATCACATATGGCAGTCCCCGAGTAACTGCTCCGGGTGCCGAGGTTCAAATATCAAACATGAAATAACATCACATATGGCAGTCCCCGAGTAACTGCTCCGGGTGCCGAGGTTCAAATATCAAACACGAAATAGCATCACATATGGCAGTCCCCGAGTAACTACTCCGGGTGCCGAGGTTCAAATATCAAACATGAAATAACATCACATATGGCAGTCCCCGAGTAACTGCTCTGGGTGCCGAGGTTTGAATACACGATATGAAATAAATATAACCTTCGGCAGTCCCCGAGTCACTGCTCTGGGTGCCGAGGTGCAAATACATCATTGGTTTTTTGACCTTGAGACACAACCCTATGAGTAAAATGGCCGAAGTAAAGCCACATTCCAGGGGCGCTTCGTTTCTTCACCAGCTTTGTTTGCCTTGCCTTTTCCAGGGGATTGAGCATCAATCAGATAATATGCATCGTTGTGCAATGCTTTGCTCACGATAAATGGTCCTTCCCATGGAGGTGATAACTTGTGCATGCCGGCCGTGCGTTGCACCAGCCGGAGGACTAAATCTCCCTCTTTGAATACTCTTGGATTCACTTTCCTGCTGTGGTACCGCCGTAAGTTCTGTTGATAGATGGCCGATCGTGATAATGTCAATTCTCTGGCTTCTTCCAACAGGTCTACGGCATCTTGCCGAGCTACTTCATTTGCCTCTGCAGATGTATATTGAGTAACTCTTGGCGAGTCATGTATTATGTCGGTTGGAAGCACGGCCTCTGCCCCATATACCAAAAAGAATGGTGTATAACCTGTTGATCTGTTCGGAGTAGTCCTGAGGCTCCATAATACTGCTGGTAATTCCTCAATCCAACATCCTGCCGACCTTTGCAATGGTTCGACTAGCCGTGGTTTTATTCCTGACAAAACCAGTCCATTAGATCTTTCAACTTGTCCATTGTATGCTGGGTGAGCCACCGAGGCAACATCTAATCTTATGTGCTTCTCTTGGCAAAATCTAGCGAAGGCTCCTTCTGCAAAGTTCGTGCCATTATCCGTAATAATGCTATGTGGGTATCCGTATCTCAAGATGATATTCTTGAGGAATTTCACATTGTGTGCCCATCACACTTTTTGATTGGTTTTACTTCAATCCATTTTGTGAACTTGTCTACCATGACCAAGATGTGGGTCATTCCTCCTCTTGCCGGCTTGAAAGGCCCTACCATGTCTAAACCCCATACAGAAAATGGCCAAGTAATGGGTATTGTTTTTAGCTCGGCCGACGGCATATGTATTCTGGTTGCATATCTCTGACATCCATTGCACTTCTTAACTAATTCTTCTGCCTCTTTTAACGCCGTTGGCCAGTAGAATCCATGCCTGAATGCCTTGGCTACTAAAGCGCGAGATGAGGCATGGTGCCCACATTCTCCTTGATGTATATCTAGAAGGATTTCCTGACCTTCTGTGGGACTCACGCATTTCTGCAATATGCTCGTTACGCTTCTTTTATATAACTCATTGTTTATGATTGTATAAGCCTTTACTCTTCTGACAGTTTGTCTGGCTAGTACTTCATTACTCGGCAGTATCGCGTCTTTTAGGTACGAAAATATGGGTTGTGCCCATATCGGCGTTGCTCTTTCTGCAGTGATTTCACTGTCTATCTCCATTTCTTCTGCCGACGTATTTACCTCGGCCCTTTCGACGATTGTTATTACCTCGGCTGTCCCCCTCTTTAGGGGCTCCGAATCTTTCTGCGGATCTACTTCCATTGGCGTATGATTCTCTGCAGAATTTGCCGGGATAAAGATTGACTCTGATTCTGGTGATGGGTTTATTGACGGTTTCCTGAGGTGCTCCAGGGCTATACCTGGCGGGACAGACTGCCGGGTTGATCCTAACTTTGACAATGTGTCAGCGGCGTCATTTTCTGCTCGTGGTACATGGTGGAATTCACATCCTTCAAAATATCCACTGATCTTTTGCACATGGAATCTGTATAAAGCCATATTAGCATCTAATGCGTCCCAAGTGCCCGATACTTGCTGCACTACTAGATCCGAGTCACCATAACATATGATTCGGCGTATTCCCATTTCTTTTGCCACCTTTAATCCATGGACTAGTGCCTCATATTCAGCTACATTGTTGGACGCGGCAAAATGTATTTGCAGTACATATTTCAATTGGTCTTTTTTAGGCGAGGTCAGCACTATTCCTGCGCCCAAACCGTTCCTTAGTTTGGAACCATCAAAATGCATTGTCCAGTAATTCGGATCTGGCAATGGCGGCTCATATTGCACCTCGGCCCAATCTACGAGAAAATCGGCGACAGCCTGAGATTTGATTGCATCTCTTCTATCAAATTGCGGAGCATATGGTGATAACTCAATCGCCCATTTTGCTATTCGGCCACTTGCATCTTTGTTGTTCAATATGTCGGCTATGGGTGCCTCACATATTACTCTGATGGGATGCTCTTCAAAGTAATGCTTAAGCTTTTTTGCCGACATATATACTCCATAGGCCATCTTCTGATAATGCGGATAATTCTGCTTTGAGGTGGACAACACTTCACTTAGATAGTATACTGGCCTCTGAACTGACTTACCCTCTTCAAGTCGTTCCACTACAACCACAGTTCTAACTACTCGATTGGTAGCCGCTATATAAAGTAGCATAGGTTCTTTTGATAATGGGGAAGCTAAAATGGGTGCCGTAACTAGCATCTTTTTCAACTCGTGAAACGCGAGGTCGGCCTGGGGAGTCCAGCCGAATTTGTCCGACTTTCTCATCAGCTGATAAAGTGGCGTGCCTTCTCTCTCCCAGCCGACATACAAATCGACTAAGCGAGGCAGCCCGTGAATTTTTGTACATCATTCAAACATCTCGGCAATTCCATTTTTTCTATTGCTCTTATCTTTGTCGGATTAGCCTCGATACCTCGGCTGGACACAAGGAACCCGAGTAGTTTTCCTGCCGGCACGCCGAACGTGCATTTCTCTGGATTAAGTTTCATTCGGAACCTTCTCAGGTTCGCAAAAGTTTGTCGTATATCTTCTAGCAAGGTTCTGCTTTCCTTAGTTTTGATGACTACGTCATCCACATATACTTGTACATTTTTTCCTATCTGATCATGTAAGCATTTTTGCATGCACCTTTGGTACGTTGCTCCCGCATTTCTCGGGCGAATGGCATCGTGCGATAACAATAAGCCCGTGCAGTAATAAATGCCGTCTTTATTTGATCGGCGGATTTAACGGTATCGGTGGAAACCGAATCTGGCGTCTACAAATGATAACAGCTCACAGCCGGTCGAGTCAATGACTTGATCTATTCTAGGCAATGGAAAGGATCTTTCGGACACGCCTTGTTCAGGTTAGTGTAGTCGATACACATTCGCCACACAATGGCTACATTGGGATCATCTTTTTCTTTTCCACTAACACGGATTTGATAACCAATCCGGGTAGAGCACCTCCATGATAAACCCGGCGGCGAGAAGCCGAGTTATTTCATCCCCTATTACTTTTCTCCTGTCTTCGGCGAAGCGGCGGAGAGGTTGCTTCACCGGCCGTGCTCCTGGCCTGACGTTTAAAGAGTGCTCAACTCCTCGGCACCTTGCAGGTCTTGTGTTGACCATGCAAATATGTCCCGATTCTCACGGAGGAAGTTGGTGAGCTCGCCTTCCTATTTAGCGTCAAGACCTGCACCAATAGTGACAGTGCGCTCTGGGAATTGCTCATCAATCTGAAATTTCTTCGTCTCTTTGGTTGGTTGAAAAGAAACGCTGCCATGAGGGTTGGCCAATGCCGGCATGCTTAATTGTGCTGACTGTGCGAGGGCTGCTACCTCTTGAATCCTTTTCTTTTCTCTCGCTATGACCAATGATTCGGCCAAATTTGATCCGGCCGAGGCACACTCCATTGACTTCTTGTAATCCCCTGCAACTGTTATCACCCCTTGTGGTCCGGGTAATTTCATCTTTAGATAACCTATATGACAACTGCTCATGAATTTGGCCAGTGCGGGCCGTCCGAGTAGAGCATGATAACAACTTTCCAGATCAACCACCTCAAATTCCAAATTTTCTGCTCTGCAGTTATCTCTTGTACCGAATAAGACGTCCACTCGGACTTTACCAATGGGCTCACATGAAAGCCCTGGCACTATCCCATGGAAAATTGTCCTTGTGGACTGCAAGATGTTCGTGATATACCGAGCTTGTGCATGGTATCTTTGTACATGATGTTATCGCTTCCATTATCAATGAGTACTTTTGAGAATTTCACATTGATGCTTGGTCCCACAAATGTCGGATCCAACACAAGTGCGTATGATCCTGGATTCGGCATTATCCTGGGGTGATCTTTTATGCTCCAAGTTATCTCCTGATCAGACCATGGCTGATATCTTGGTACTGCTGGTACAACTGCATTCACTTCCATATGTCGGCGCTGCACACTCTGTTTGTCCTGCATTACATTAGAACACGCAGATGGTAGTGATGTTCCGTAATCATTCGTCCAACATTTGCCGGATTTATCCTTCCGTCCTGCCCCTGGTTCATTACTTGATGCACTGCATCCCTCCGATCCGAATTATCATACCTCGGAGGAGGCGGCATCGATTGTTGTGCATTTGCTCCGCTTAATCTGCGGATGTCTTTGTTGCATCGATGGGGAGCTGAACTCTGCCGGGTTACCCATCGCATTTTCATCCAAGCACATTGCGGGTTGTGTGATTGGCTGGTCTAGATGGGTTTGATGTGTGAAATTTACGGTGATCCAACATGGATTCAAATGTATACTTGGCTTCTCTTGCCATTGCTTCTTTTGCTCGGGGTCCATTGCCTCTTTCCATCATTTCTTGCGGTCCTTTGTTGAGGTCCATTTTACGCCGTTGAGTTACTCCTTGACTCGGCTGATCTTGGGCCACTGCCACCGGCGAATTATACCTATAATCCGCCTCTCTTCTCTTCTTCTTCCTCAAATCACGCCTAGATGACCCGGCCAATTCTCGTGTATTGATCGTCTTGCTCACGATGATCTGCCGACATTAACTCCGGTTGGGTTGGATCACCCAAAGCATAGGAGTCCGCTATTACGATAGTTTACGCGGTGTGGTTGGCATATCTCTGCAGCGTTGCCACAACACTGCTGGCGTAACGGCAGCCTTATGCGAACCAAGCGATCGCTATGCATTCAATAACTCCTTCACATGAGTTTCTGTTACACCATCGAGTTAAAAACTCTCTATCTGTTTCATTCGCCTCGCTTGCACATGGCGATTCTTTGTGGTCTATTCGGTCTCTTGTATGTCTGGTAAAGTTGTGAACATCTCTTCGAAGTCTAACCAGCAGTTGATACCGCTGGTTGATTATTCAACCATACCGGCTGGTCCTTCCAACATCTGGGACATACCGCAGCCCATCTCAAAGTTGCCACTGCAATCTTCACTGCAGTAGCATAATCAATTAACCAGTCTTGTGGCTTGGTACTTCCATTGTACGTTTTTGTGCCTCTCGCCAACTGAAAATTTGGTACTGGTTCGCCCATGATCCGTGGTCCAAAACACGCCGGACCTGGTGGACCTTGCTCTTCCAATAGCTCGGACCGGTATAACCGATCCAATTTTACTCTTGCATCATTTGCTGGCAAATCTCTGTACAGGATTCTATCCTGCATCCCATAGTGATGGTCCCCACCCTGGTTTGCGTATTCTACCTCGGAATATCCATCATTATACCTTTCATTCATCTGATTATAGCGAGCTGGCCTCACTTCTCTTTCTTGCCGAGGCTCATGTCTTGGCAGCGGGTGGAGCGGCACTTCTCTCCTTACTTCGGCCGGAGCTTGGTTTTCATGATTGTCTCTCGCGGGTTCTTTTCTGCCGTGCTCCCCATTACCTCGACCGCCGCCGTCCTTTTCCATACGGCCGTGGTTTCTCTCCCCGCTATTACCTCGGCTTGCATTTCCTCTGTTCTCATTTGCCTTTCCAGCTATTGCCGGGTCATATGGAACGATCTGTTTGTTCCTCTTCCCCGAGGTTACTGCTCTTTCTTTTCTTGCATTGTTTCGGGTGAAGATGCCGCCTTGCAGATAGCGAGTCTTGCCCCCGCCGAATGAACCATTCATGAGGCCCTGGTCTTGCCGGGTTAGCTCGAGCATTTCCTCATTCTTTGGTTCGCGATGCGCACCAGTTCATTCACTCTTTCTTGCTGCCTCCGCCGAGCTTCTCCTGTTAACCCTTCTAGTTCCAATGCTGCATTTGCGCTCTTAGGTTTTTCGGGGTACTATACCTCGGCAAACCATCGCCGATTCGCTCTGAGCTTCATGCTCTTTGTTAATATCACTCATGAGGTTCTTTCCTCTTAATCTCAGTTCATCCACCCGCTCGGGTGCGATATCGCTTATTAGCTTTTGCATATTCTCTCGTGGTCTGTTCAAGGATTCCCTCAGGGCCGATACTTTCTGGGCCTCTACCAGCACTTTTTGCCTGGTTTCCTCTAACTCCGCCTGAGCATTTGCCGGATCAAGTATCGGCGCTACAGGCGTAGTTAAGTTCTCTATAGTTGCCTAAAGGATGTTCTCTGGTCTCTCCAGGTGGTCCTCTCACTCTTGGTGCCTTTGGGGTGGTGTCATGTAGTTCGGCCGGGTTTGCCACCGCGGAATTACCTCAGCGGTTTGCGATGTAACTGCTTGGCGCCTGCAATGCACTGGCGAGCTCTGCTTGACCCGCCAATGCTCCCTTTGTGCCCGCTGCGACCATCACCTCGACGCCGCTGGCGACGTTCTCACGATGGACAGCTTGCGCTTGGCGGTTCCCCGCAACAACAACGGTGAGGATAAGCGCCGGAGACGCCGACGCCGACGAGATCCTGTGCTCGCCAGCCGATGAAGATCCCGCTATGCGGGGAGTTTTCCCGAAGCTCCCTGCATTGTCTCGACATAGTCACGAGACCAAATCGGACCACACCGAAACAACGCTCGCCGGTGTTGATGAAGTTTCCGTCCGGATCACAACTCCAGCTAGCACCGCTGGCCCCACGATGGCGCCTAACCGTGGTGGTGGCACGGCAGATGCCATGGGTAGGCTAAAGTATGGGGCCAATGGATGCTAGTGGGATCCAGGGAGGAAGATGCAACCGTCTTTACACTCAAGCTGCCAAAGTGAAGAACTTTATTTCTCTCGATGTGTTACAAGTGCTCCTAGAGCTGTTTACAGGGAACTATGAATCTCCCCAGCCTAACGTTGCTCAAAAGACTCTCTTTCTTTCCTCGGTCCAGACCTCCCTTATAAAGGGGTGCCTTGGGTGCCCTTAGGTTGACGGGCAAGCATATTCGAGAATATGCTTGTCCCAAAGTAATTCGTGACCTCCTTTCCTGTCTCCCTTCCAATGACGGCAAAGTTCCAGTGGCCCCTCTGCGTGCCTCGGGCTCCAGCTGTCACCTCCGTGACCTCCTTACGCCCCTCGTCCTGCGCCTCCTTGTCTCTTGCGCTTGGCATTCAGATTCCTTTTAGCCTGCAGCTATGGTTTGACCCTAAGCTTCTCCTTCTCCTGCAAGCTTCGTATAACTCGGCCTTACCTTGCGTTATTCGGCTCGTTCCTCACCTGCATGAAGATCATTTGTGTAACCCGGCTGAGTTTCTCATTAACTCGGCCAGGTAACCGCTTTATACCTATACGTGAGCTTCTTGCCTCCGTTCATCGGCCGACATATACATGATTCGGCCGACCTAGGCCGTAGCTCGGCAATCAGACGGGGACAGTACCTCTGTCTTTCCCCGTCTCTGACCTACCCGAGGTTAACCCCCCGACAAATGTTCATGTTGCCAACTCTTTACAGGGGTTCCATTCGACAAGGACCACGCCAAGAAGAGAAAGACACATTGAAGTGGCGAATGGAATAGAAGCAGAAGTGGAGGCCATTGGTGACGTCCCTCGAGGTGATGGCTCTTTTCTTTTGCTGAAAGATGTGCTTTTCGTTCCTTCATTACATAGGAATTTAATAAGTGTTTCCTGTTTGGATAAAGACTCTTACGAATGTTATTTTGGTAATGGCAAGTGTGCCATCTGGTTGAAAGACAAATGTGTGGGTGTCGCTACATTATTTGATAAGTTATATTTGTTATCCCTGCATGAGAAAGTTTTTTTTGTGTGATGTGAATGGAAAAGTTCCTTGTCGAACAAAGAACAAAAGAAAAGCGAACTCTTGACTCCTCGAGACTATGGCACTGCAGACTAGGCCATATTTCGAGGGAAGAATTGAAAACCTCGTTAAAATGACATTCTTCCTCCGTTAGAGTTCTCCGACATAGAACGGTGCATAGATTGCATTAAAGGAAAGTATGTCAAGCAGTTAAAAAGGGTGCAAACCGAAGCATAGCTACACTAGAAATAATCCACACGGATATTTGTGGACCGCTTCCGTAAAAAGTGTGGATGGCTATGATTCATTCATAACATTCACGGATGATCACTCCGGTATGGTTATATTTATCCAATCAAAGAAAGATCAGCGTTGGATAAATTTAAAATTTTCAAAGTCAAGTAGAAAATCAGCACGATAAAAGAATCAAAATAGTTCGGTCCGATCGTGGGGGGGGGAGTACTACGGTCGGCACACTCCATATGGTCAAGTACCAGGACCCTTTGCAAGGTTCCTGCAAGAAAATGGAATAGTCGCCCAGTATTCAATGCCAGGCGAACCTCTGCAAAACGGAGTAGCTGAAAGGCGCAACCGTACCCTTATGGATATGGTGCGCAGCATGATGAGCTATTCCACCCTCCCATTGGGATTGTGGATGGAGGCGCTTAAAACCGCCATTCATATTCTCAGCAGTACCAAGTAAGTTGGTGCCCAAAACACCGTTTAATTGTGGAGCGAGTCCCTCTCGCACCACTTGAGGGTCTGGGGGAGCCCAGCTGAGGCAAAAGTTTTCAATCCAAACATTGCAAAGTTAGACCCCAAAACAGTATCTTGCCATTTTATTGGCTATCCAGATAAGTCCAAAGGCTATCGCTTCTACTGTCCCGACAGATACACAAAGTTTGTAGAAACGAGACATGCAGTCTTCTTGGAGGACGAGTTGATGAGGGGGAGCACGGTAGCTAGGAAATTGATCTTGAGGAGAAGAGGGTGCATGCACCTAATCCGATGATTCAGGAGCCATTTTTCTCCCTACCTGTTGTGCCACCATCTACAACCCCTGAGGTTGAGGTGCCGGCACCTGTTGTGACTCCACACGTGACAACAATGGGCGAAAGTTCGAACACATCCGCCAGAGCCACCAACCCACCTGTTGAGCACGAAGGAGCCGTAACAGCCACCTAGTGTAAATGTGCTCGAACCCGAGGCAAGAATCGAGCAAGAGTCGATGAACTCAGACGGTCTAAAGAAGAACGAAGACCAGCCATTTCAAAGAAATCTACAAAGTTTACAATGTAGTTCATATGGAGGCGATCCTACCACATATGAAGAAGCCATGAGTAGCCCTCACTCACCAAGTGGGTGGAGGAAATGGAAGATGAAATGAAATCGATGAGTTCCAACAATGTTTGGGACTTAGAGGAAATTCCCAAAGGAGCCAAAACAGTAGGATGCAAGTGGGTCTACAAAACAAAGTATGACTCCAATGGGAATGTAGAAAAGTACAAAGCTAGACTCGTGGCAAAAGGCTTTTACGCAAAGAGAAGGTGTAGATTACAATGAGACTTTTCTCGGTTTCATGTAAGGACTCCTTGAATCATCATGGCACTAGTTGCACATTTTGATTTAGAGTTACATCAAATGGATGTCAAGACGGCATTTCTAAATGGAGATTTAGAAGAATGTTTACATGAAACAATCCAAGGGTTTTTTCATGGAGGGGAAGGAACATATGGGATGCCGCCTAAAGAAATCCATTTATGGGTTAAAGCAAGCCTCTAGGCAGTGGTATTTAAAGTTTAATGATACCATTAAAAGATTTGGATTCAAAGAAAATGTTGAGGACAATTGCATTTATGCAAAATTCAAAAGTGGGAAATATATTTTCCTAATTCTATATGTGGATGACATTACGCGCTAGCGTGATGTTAGTCTACTACTAGAAACAAAGAAGTTCTTGTCATCAAATTTTGACATGAAAGACCTTGGTGAAGCCTCTTATGTTTTGGGCATAGAAATTCACCGAGACAGAAGAATGGAGTGTTAGGACTGTCGCAGAAAGCGTATTGTGAAAAGATTTTAAAGAAATACAATATGCATGCGAGTAATTCAACACCTGCTCCCATAGTCAAGGGCGACAGTTTTGGGAAATCCCAATGTCCAAAGAATCAATATGAGATCGATCAAATGAAGTCAGTACCATATGCTTCGGCTGTTGGAAGCTTACAGTATGCACAAGTGTGCACTCGCCCTGACTTAGCATTTATCACCGGGGTACTCGGTAGATATCAAGAGAATCCAGGCATAGAGCACTGGAAGATGGTAAAGAAAGCTTTGCGCTATGTGCAAGGCACAAAAGGCCTCATGCTAACATACAGAAGATCTGATTCCCTAGAGATAAAAGGGTATTCAGATGCAGATTTTGCGGGAGATAAAGACGACCGAAAGTCCACGACAGGGTATGTCTTTACTCTCGCAGGAGGTGCTATTTCGTGGAGAAGCGCCAAACAGTCGATAGTTGCATCATCTACGATGTATGCAGAATTCATAGCATGTTATGAGGCCATGGGACAGGCGTTATGGTTTAAAAAATTCTTACCCGACTTGAAAGTGGTTGATCGCATCAAGAGCCACTAAAGATGTCTTGTGACAACGAGCCCGCAGTATTCTATGCTCACAACAACAAGTCGAGTAATGCTTCAAAGTCTATAGATATAAAGTATTATGTTGTGAAGGACAAAGTTCAGGATCAAACTATAAGTCTCGAGCATATAAGGACAAAGGATATGCTTGAGGATCCGCTAACGAAAGGCTTACCACCCAATGTGTTCAAGGAGCACATAGCCGGCATGGGTTTAATGGCAAGCCTATGATTCCTGGACTATAGAGGCCCAAAAGTAACAGAATTTGTTTCGGAACATGAAGGTATATAGTGGCTGTCTGATTCTATCGGCAATTGAGATGAGATGATGAAACATGCTCTATGTCCCATTCTGTGATGAGATAAGTAAAGAACAAGGTTAAAAGTAAAGTCGAGATCTAGGGGGAGAATGTTGGATAGATCTCAACGTGACTGGGCCCAACGGCCCAAAGACGCTTCTAACTGCGCGATCGGGCGTCCGTCATATCTAGGACGGTGGGCCCTCTCGCGCTATATATATAAAGTGGTGGGAGCGGCGGCACGAACTACGAGGTTAGCCGAGCCCTAGCCGCCCACCTACAAGACAATCCGATCTAGGCTAGCGCTGTGACGGAAGCTCCACCGCCACCCTAGCCACACGCCGCCACACTCAACCCCTTTTCACCCATGGCCAATGACGGAGGTTCCAGCTCAAGCACCCTCGAGATTCCCTCGCTCGTGTTTGTCGAGCCAGGGAGCAGGTAGAGTCCATCTCGGTTCTCTCTCTCTCTGTTCTTGATCTAAAGGTAATGTATAGTGCTACTGTCAGATCTAGACTAGATCCGTGGTAAAGTCATTTTAACAAGATGCACTCCAAAGTAATTTGCGTCGATGATATGGTGAAGTTGGAATTTAATATTTCTGAAATACTCTAACTTATGGAGAAGGTTTTCCCACCCTCCTTTTTTCATGTCATGGTGCATTTGTGTGTGCACCTTCCAAGGGAAGCTAGGCTCACTATTCCTATGCAATATCGAAGTATGTAGTCAGTTGAGAGGTGTGTTCAAAACCTCTACTTTGTCAATTGCATTATTTTTTGTTAGCTGTAAAGTTTTGTCTAGCTATTTATGAAGCTTTGTCCCATTATTTAGGTACTTGAAGAAGTTGAAACTGATGATGACGACGAGGAGTCACCTAGAAGGATCTATTGCAAAAGGTTATATCCTTGATGAGAACCTTACATTTTGCTCGTGGTACATCCATGGTTGTATTACCAGGCATTACCGAAAGGCTCGTAATAACGAAAGTGATGATGAAGATGAAGATGTCACAATGCCATATCTCCGCATAAGGGGACGCAAGTTGGTTGGAAATACTATCACAAATTTGGACGACAATTCTTAGATTCAGGGTTACCGACATGTTTTATCCAACTACGAACACATTTTGCCGTATAAGGAGTATGTGTCATATTCATATCGTATTTTTTCTATAGCAATAACTTCTATATGTTAATCACTAACATTATAATTTGTCGTATGTAGAAAATATGTTCAAATTTTGGTTGCTAAAATAATTGTGATCAGTAAATCCTATCGACACTAAGAGACTTTTCACACGTGGCTGGCGGAACATGTGAGACATCGATGTTTCTTATAAGATACTACTGAGTTACATAGTTGTCTAACTACGATGTACAATTTTGTTACTATGCATAGGTCTCGAACATTTCAACTGAAGATGATGATGTACTTCGAGAACTAAGAGTTCTGGTGAATCAACCTTATAGATACAGTTACGATACAAATTTTGTACAAAGGCTTATGGACTGCAGAAGGCCACCATGAATTAAGGTGTAGCTATCCGTGGAAAGGAAGGAAAAAAAGTAACTGCGTACGATGGTATGATCATAGATATCATTGAACTTAATTACGCTGACAAGTGTTCAGTCATATTGTTTAGGTGTGATTGGGTTAGCAATGCCAATAAATCATTGGATTAATTAGTCCCCTCCCCTCGCTCCCTCCAGGGCGACGGGGGAGCCAAACCCTAACCCCCCGCTGCCGCCGCCCCCCAATTCCACCTCCCCCCTCGTCACCCCCGGAGACGGCCGCCGTAAGCCGTGCACGCCGCCGGTGAAGGGGGTGGCGGGGTTCGGTTTCTCGTCGTATGGCGCGGCGCGGAGGGACGCGGCACCTCGCGGCGAGTGGTTCTTTCCTCGCCGGCGTGCGGGGGGAGCTTGGCGGCGCGGAGGCCCTCGGGCAGCAGCGGGCGGTGGCGTGGGCAGCGTTCCTTAAGCGGCGGCAGCGGGCAGCCCAGGCAGCGGCGGCCGTGGTGGTCTGGCGGCGTGCTCGGGAGGCCGATGGTGGCCTGGCGGCATGCCGGGAGGCAGCGGCGGCAGGCTGCTGCGTGGCGGCGCTCCACAGGCGGGCGGGCTGCCGAGGCCTCTGGCGGCCGTGTTGTTAGTCCCGGGCGTGCTCCGGGGAGGCCGGCCGTGGTGGCCCTGACGGCGTGCTCCGGGAGGCCGGCGAGGAGCGGGCCGCGGTGGGGCTGTCTGGCCCCGCCCATGTCGGGTCTGGACCTCCGGGTATGGGCCCTTCCAGGCCCTGCTCTTGGATGCAGTTGGTGGGCTGCGGCGAGGCCACGTCCGCGGCTCCCCTCGCGGCGGTGCTCTTCGGCAGGCAGCGTTCCGGCCGTGGTTTGGATGGCGGCGGGGCGAGGGGGCTACTGGTTGGTGGCGGTGGTGGCAGGGACGAGATTGGCGTTGGCCCCAAACCCTAGATCTGGGCTCTTTGGGCCTGGTCTGGGTTAGGGCGGGCTAGCTCGTTCTCAGGCCGCTACCCTGATTGGTCTGGAAACTCTTCGGGACAGGGGGAGCGGCGACGCCACTACGTCTGCTGCAGCGCGGTGGTGGGAGCTTTATGGGCCCGCTTTGGGTCCAGCCGGGCCTAGATTGGCCTGGTATGCTTCTGCCGCTGTGTCCGGTCTGCTACTGCTATGGCGGTGGAGGTTGGTCCCTCCCACATAGCAGCGGCGCCGCTGTCCCTTGTCTTCTGCGGGGTTTCTTGGTCCGGCCAACCTCGCGGTGTTTTCCATGGTGAGACGCCGATGAAAACTGCAAGACCGTTTTGGCGCATGTTGGTGGGTGGCAAGCTTGGTGGAGTGCAAGGGTTGGCCGGGGTTGTGGTTTGGGGGTCCGGGAGAAATCTTGGCCGGCTTGGCTGGCTCCGTCGCGGTGACATCTGCGGATGCCACCTTCCTTCTTGAAGGGTGTCGGATGTACCTCCCCCACTCGCCCACGTGTACCGGGAGAAATCCTAGGGGTATTCTGTAGGGGTTCGTAGCATGGAAAACAAAAAATTTCTATCGCATACAAACAAACAAGCCAAGATGTATCTACTAGATTGTAGCAACGAGTCGATGGAATAACTTACCCTCGAAGATTCCAAAGCGGTTAACGAGAGCAGATTCTCGTGGGTGATGTAGTCGTACTCTTTCCGATCTCAAGATCGCGTAGACGATCCTTCGGCGCTGCGTTCGGCGCTCCGTAATCGGTCACACGCGTTCGGTGAAGACCTTCCTCTCCCTTGTTCCAAAGATGCAGCGGAGGTTGTAGCACTCTCCTCGCGATTCCGAAGCTTCTGGCGTGTGCAGGAAGTAGAGGGAGATCCCGAGGCCGCCTTAAGCCGGAGTGAGTATGGTGGAGTATGAGAGAGAGCTATTAGTGGTCTAGGGTTTAGACACACCAATTAGAAGGCTCTAATCCAAAGGCTAGTGCAATTAGAAGCTCTAAACCAAAGAGGCTCTAAACCGGAGTCTAGAACTAGGATTTAGATTAGAGGATAGGAACTTGTGTGTCTAGAGGAGGAGGCCCTGCCCCTCCTTTTATGGGTGGAGAGGGGCGGCGGCCAAGGAGAGGGAGGGGAGTCCCTCCCCAACTCGGCCTAAGTGGTGTGCCGGCTTGGAGAGGAGGGACTCCTCCCCCAAGTCGGTTTCAACCTCCTCTTGCTTGTTTCCCTCAGTTTCCTGTTTTAGCCGTTTGACTTTCAAACTGGCCATTTGACTTTTCAGTTTTAGGATTCAATTTAATCCTTTATTTGGAACAGCGAGAACACTTAGTACATGATGCAATCATTCCAATATGTAATGACACATTCGTGTACCCTTCCCCGGAGTGTTGGACATTCCGGAACCTTCTAGAACATTCCCGATGAAAACACCGGAATCATTTCCGAACTCCGAAACGGGACTTTCCTTATATGAATCTTATTCTCCGGACCATTCCGGATCACCTCGTGATATCCCGGATCCCATCCGAGACTCCGAACAACATTCGGTCTCTTTCTCATAATACCATAACTACTCAAACAACGTCGAATCCTTAAGTGTGTCTCCCTACGGTTCGTGAATTATGCGGACATGATCGAGACACTTCTCCGAACAATAACCAATAGAGGAATCTGGAAATTCATATGGCTCCACATATTTCTCGATTACTTTGCGATCGAATGAACCACTTACATACGATACCAATTTCCCTTTGTCTCACGATAGTTTACTTATCCGAGGTTATGATCCGGTATCTCGCATACCTAGTTCAACCTCGTTACCGATAAGTACTCTTTTCTCGTTCCCGTGATATGTGATCCCTTGTGACCCAGTCACATGCTTGCAAGCTAATTGGATGACATTTCACCGAGAGGGCCCAGAGTATATCTATCCTTCATATGGATGGACAAATCCCACTCTTGATCCATGTGTTTCAACCAATACTTTCCGAACACTCAATGCCACCTTTATAGCCACCCAGTTACGGTGTGGTGTTTGATGTCATCAAAGCATCCATCCGGTAAAGGTGATATGCATGATCTCATGGTCGAAGGAATTAGGTTACTATGTATCAGAAAGCATATAGCAATTGAACTATTGAAATGACTTGATATTTATGCTACGCTTATCTATAGGAGTATTCCACCATATCATTCTCCTAATGATATGATCCTGTTGTTAATAACATCTCTATGTTCATGATCATATATTAACCAACAAGCTAGTTTAACAAGAGGCTTTACTCGGGACTCTTATTTTAGTTTACAAATCACACAAGTATTAATGTTTCCGGTTAATACAATTATAGCATGGTATGTAAACATTTATCATAAGTGTGAAGATATGATAATAACCACTTTATTATTGCCTCTTGGGCATATCTCCAACAGTCTCCCACTTGCACTAGAGTCAATAATCTAGTTTCAAACCTTTGTGTATTCAACACCTATGGCTTTCCGGTGTTGTATGTACCGATTGCTAGTGGTCAATCGATCTCCGGATCGACACGTCCAGTCCGTGTGTAATTGCATGTCTTTGTCTCTCATCACTCATTCTCTAATGAGATGGCTTTGTACAAATTTGGTCTTTCGGTGTGAACTTTAGCTCTTTGGGGTTAAAACATGTTGATAATATTGTCGCACAATATATCTTCATAGTATTATCCCACTGTGAACTACACCTAGTTTGATAACAAACTACTTGACACAAATGCCCTCTTTTGCTGCTAAAATAGCAGTCATATACTTAGCCTTTTGTTGTAGTATCTGTCATAATGTCTTAACTTTGGAACTCATCCAAATCCATTATGAAACTCACTTTCCATTGTATTGTGCCACCCTTAGTTTAGATTGAGATAAACTTAATTTGTACTTTGTGACAAAGCTAGTATCAATGTAGTACTTTTACAATGAACTAACCATCTATTTGTCACTTCTACAAATATTATACTCTTAGTTCTTCCAAAAGATCATAAGAATATCCTTACTATTGTCCAATGATCATCTTACGAATCATTCTGGTATATGCTCACAACATTTAGAGCATAGGACATATCTGGATTTGTACATCTCACAGTATGATTGATATAAATACTCTTTGTGATTTCATACATCAAGTATCAATCTATACTTGATTATTTGTTTCACTTTACCAAATGTCAATACACTTGAATATATCATCAACATTGAACTCATTCAATCCTTTCTGTGCGACAAGAACCTCTCTTGTAGTTTCTATATTGAACTCGTTCAATATCTTATCTATGTACTTCTGGCACAACCATATTAGCATCTATTGATGCCAAATATTTGGGTTTTGCCTAAGTCTTTCATCGGGATGAAATTCTTAATATGTGTTAATAAAAGATACATTATTTACAATCAACAATATGTCTTTCACATAATGTATTAGAAACATGTCTTAGCGCTCCCACTTAATTTCTTGAAAATGCAAGCATCTTCATCGTCTCTAATGAACTTTTAAACTCCTTTAACAGTTTCATCACAGTGAAGATTCCAACTCCGCGATGCTCACTTTAACCATTGAAGTTTGCATATGCTTTTAGCATCCTTTGAATTAACAAAACCCTATGGACCGTGTTATGCACATGTCCTAGGTAACGATTCTATTAGAAGAACTTGTTTTGTTTATTCAACTACCATATAACAAATTATATGTAGTGGTTGCTACATTAATCCGTCTAGACTAAATATCACTATGGAAGATCAAATCTTGTCATAGTCAACCTTTGAACATTTTGTGAACTCTTTCCCAGCATGTCGACTATTTTATAGATGTAAAACATCCATGTCTATTTCTTCATAGATACAGACATAACTGTAAGGTCTTACACCTTTCTCGAGGGTCCTTCAAGTTCAAAACTTGATTTCTCGTGTATGGAACTATCACGGATTTTATGGCTTCAAGCCATTTGACGGAGTCAGGGCTCATCATCGCTTCTTTGCACATAGTCGGATCATTATTGTCAAATAATGATTTAACTCTCAAATCTTGGTATTTGATTGTTCATCCCACCTACTTGTTTCAATAGGAACTTGGATCTCCGTGACCACAACCTTTGAGGTACGTGAGCCATGAGCATTGTTTGCTAACTCCGGAACACTTTTCGGCGCTGCGCATCTTTGCACATATAGCTAAGGTTCTTTTAACCTTATCAAAGTTCTATTGTCCTCCCACTTTTCTTTTCACAAAAAATTCCTTCCCAAAGAAACTTAACGTTCTAAGCGACAAATACTTTTGTCTCTGGTGTTATGGAGGAATACTCAACAGTTATTCGAAATAATCATACAAAGACAGGTTCATCCGACTTTGGTTGCAAACATCTTTCTTATGCAAAGCATACCAAGGTTTTAAGAAAGGACAACTTGGGTTTTATCCCAAACCATAACATATGGTGTCATTTCAACGGATTATGATGGAGCTCTTTTCAGTGGAAAAACGGTAATCTCTAAAGTTTTTAATCTTGTAAAATACAATGACAGTTTTATGAATTACACCTTCGATCTTACCATGTCAAACAAGGTTTAATTACATATCTCGAACGCTCCATACCTTTTATGGTGTTTCGGGAAAATGCAAATCCACGGAACGATTCCTTAAATCTTAGGTATTATGCTAAACTTGTAACTCAAATATCTTCCTTTATGATCCTATCATAAACTATTTATATTCTTGTTACAATGATTTTTCACTTCATCTTGAAAATCTTTGAACTTTTCAAATATTTCACACTTCATCCTTATTAAGTAAATATTCATATATTCACTCACATTTTCGGAGAAAGCATATGAAGTTGAAATCCATCGCTCTTGACTACACATAATGGATTTCGTACAACAATATGTACAAGTTCCAATAAGCTAGTCATTCGTTCCCTTTTGGCCTATGAACGAAGTTTTAATTATCTCTAGGAAAGTTTCTCAAGCGTCATTTGATCAAAATCAAATAGACTCCAAAATTCCATCCATATGGATTTTCTTCATGTTTTCTTTCCAATATAATTTAAATGGCCATGTCACTTCCTAAGTGATCTTTTAATCAATTTGTCTTTCGACATTTTTAGCACTAGTTTTATGGATGTGATTTCTCCAACGAGATTTGTGAATCATCCATCTTTTATGGATTACGGCAATTATTTGAACAACCCTTTTGTTCTCATAATACCTGATAAAACAAATCTTGAAGGCAAGCTTCGATGTTTAACACAATAACCCTTTATTTGTTCTCGATGAATATCATCACATATTCTTTTGCTAGTTACTTAGGCCATGGTAGTTCATGAATTGTGTTGTTTTGTATGACGATTCACACCAACAAATTCAGTATCAAATACTTAAGAACCACATTGTTTAATAAGCAAAGAATATAGCCATAACATGTATATCATCTATATACTTAAACTGAACAATTCTAGTCTTTTCTTTTCTGCCATATATTTATGAGATTCTCTTTCAGTATTTCCTTTTCTGTTTGAAAGAATCTATCAACATCAATAGTGGAGTCATACTTATGACACATAATCCAAAGCGTGTATAATTAAATACCAATGTCTTTGGACTTGCACTTTGAAGTAGATCACCTATCATCAAATGTTTGGTGTTCTTTCAAATTCCTTTCTTTAGTAATCTCTTGGTGTAGTAAATATTTTACCTACATCAAATATTCACCCTTATCATGGAATTATCCATGATCAAGCTACTTTTAGCTTGTAACAGTGAATCGCAAGTATAATGTTGCTCTCCAAAACCTTTTGGACGATTAGGACAACTAGTGTCTCCAACCTTTTGCAAATTCTCATCAAATATGAGAACATGACTTTTGCCATATTATACTCTATCATGTTGCAACCAAAACTTCGTTTCAGATATCACAATATCTTCCACACAGCATGGTTTCTGAAACAACTCTTTCAGATCCTAGATAACTTTGATATTAAGATAATCCTTTGAATATCAAGAATCATGGAAACAAACATGATACTTATACACTAACACTTGGAATTGTTACTCTTGATTTAATACTAATTATTAAACTTCATGGAGTAACCGGAACTTACTGAAAGTTTGCAATAGGACTTTTAAACTTTAGATTAACACTTCAAAACAATACGATACCAGTTAAGTAAAGTAACTAACCAGAATTCTATAATTCTATCATCTCAATTATAACTAAGCGCAAGGTGGTAAACAGATGCCAATGACTACAACAACTATGCAAATTCACTTTGATTTAGTTTATGATAAATTGAGTTCTAATTAATAATTAAATTAATCTAGGTGAACTCCCACTCAAAACAATATCACTCACATTGTTTTAGTGATCACACGAACCAAATCCACCACATCAAAACCGATCATCACGAGAGTTAATATAGCTTCAATGGCGAACAATCAACATGTTCATCATATCTACTATATGACTCATGCTCTACCTTCGGTAATCCGTGTTCACGAGACCATGTCATGCATGCTAGGATCGTCAAGATCAAACCTTAGTTTCCGCATGAGCAAATCTGGCTTGCTCACGTTGTATACACTTGTAGAATCTAACACACCCGATCATCACGTGGTGCTTCGAAACAATAAGCTTTAGCAACGGTGCTAACTAAGGGTGAACACTTTGTGACTTGAAATTCATGTGCATGAGGGATCATCTTATAATGCTACCGTCGTCTACTAAGCAATACAAGATGCATAAAGGATTAACATCACATGCAATTCATAATATGTGATATGATATGGCCTTTCTTCTTTGTGCTTCCGATCTCCATCTTCTAGCACGAACATGATCTCCATCATCACCGACATTGCATCAAGGTCAATGATGCTTCTCCATGGTTGTCGTCCACCGGCTTCAACTATTACAACTACTTTGAATAGACACGGTCTTATGAAATTAAAGACAACCATATGGCTCCTGCGGTTGCCGACTTACAATAAGGAACATTGCATACATCATATATAATCACAATCATGGCCATATCACATCATCACACCACCTGCAAAACAAAGTTAGACGCCTCTACTTTCTTTGCATATTTTACGTGGTTTGGGGCTTTCAATAAGTGTCGTTCTAACTTACGAACAAGAACCACAACATTGATACTAGCATTGTTGATCACCCGTTGTAAATTGGATCTTAACTATGCTAGGAGAAACAGGCACCCGCAAAGCCACTTATGCAATACAAGTTGCATGTCAAGCGTGGAGCAAGTCTCATGAATGATGTCATGTAAGGTTAGCCCAGGCCGCTTCATCCCAACATACCGCAAGATGCAAAGTACACAAGAAGCAATCGACAATAAAAGCATCAACGCACACAATTACCATTGTGTTCTACTCGTGCAACAGATCTACATATAGACACGGCTCTGATACCCTTTGAGGGGTTGTAGCATGGAAAACAAAAATTTTCTATCGCATACAAACAAACAAGCCAAGATCTATCTACTAGATTGTAGCAACGAGTCGATGGAAGAACTTACCCTCGAAGATTCCAAAGCGGTTAACGAGCAGATTCTCGTGGGTGATGTAGTCGTACTCTTTCCGATCTCAAGATCGTGAGCGATCCTTCCGGCTGCGTTCGGTGCTTCCGTAGTCGGTCACCGTTCGTTTTCGGCGAAGACCTTCCTCTCCTTGTTCCAGCAGCAATGGAGGTTGTAGCACTCTCCTCGATTCGGCGGACAACAAAGTGGTACCTAAGTAGAGGAGATCCTGAGCTTCGCCTTAAGCCGAGCGAGTATGGTGGAGTATGAGAGAGCTATTAGTGGTCTAGGGTTTAGACACACCAATTAGAAGGCTCTAATCAAGGCTAGTGAAATTAGAAGCTCTAAACCAAAGCGGCTCTAAACGGAGTCTAGGGCTAGGATTTAGATTAGAGGATAGGAACTTGTGTGTCTAGAGGAGGAGGCCCTGCCCCTCCTTTTATGGGTGGAGAGGGCCGGCAGAAAAGGGGAGGGAGGGGAGTCCCTCCCCAACTCGGCCTAGGCGGTGCGCCGGCTTGGAGGAGGGACTACTCCCCAAGTCGGTTTCAACCTCCTCTTGCTTGTTTCCCGGTTTCTGTTTTAGCCGTTTGACTTTCAAACTGGCCATTTGACTTTTCAGTTTTAGGATTCAATTTAATCCTTTATTTGGAACAGCGAGAACACTTAGTACATGATGCAATCATTCCAATATGTAATGACACATTCATGTACCCTTCCCCAGTGCGGACATTAGGAACCTTCTAGAACATTCCGATGAAAACACGGAATCATTTCCGAACTCCGAAACAGGACTTTCCTTATATGAATCTTATTCTCGGACCATTCCGGATCACCTCGTGATATCCGGATCCCATCCGAGACTCGAACAACATTCGGTCTCTTTCTCATAATACCATAACTACTCAAACAACGTCGAATCCTTAAGTGTGTCTCTACGGTTCGTGAATTATGCGGACATGATCGAGACACTTCTCGAACAATAACCAATAGAGGAATCTGGAAATTCATATGGCTCCCACATATTTCTCACGATTACTTTGCGATCGAATGAACCACTTACATACGATACCAATTTCCCTTTGTCTCACGATAGTTTACTTATCCGAGGTTATGATCGTCGGTATCTCTCTGCATACCTAGTTCAACCTCGTTCGATAAGTACTCTTTTCTCGTTCCCATGATATGTGATCCCTTGTGAGCCAGTCACATGCTTGCAAGCTAATTGGATGACATTTCACCGAGAGGGCCCAGTATATCTATCCGTCATATGGATGGACAAATCCCACTCTTGATCCATGTGTGTCAACCAATACTTTCCGAACACTCAATGCCACCTTTATAGCCACCCGATTCACGGTGTGGTGTTTGATGTCATCAAAGCATCCATCCGGTAAAGGTGATATGCATGATCTCATGGTCGAAGGAATTAGGTTACTATGTATCAGAAAGCATATAGCAATTGAACTATTGAAATGACTTGATCTTTATGCTACGCTTATCTATAGGAGTATGTCCACCATATCATTCTCCTAATGATATGATCCTGTTGTTAATAACATCTCTATGTTTATGATCAGGAAACCATGATCATATATTAACCAACAAGCTAGTTTAACAAGAGGCTTTACTAGGGACTCTTATTTTAGTTTACAAATCACACAAGTATTAATGTTTCCGGTTAATACAATTATAGCATGGTATGTAAACATTTATCATAAGTGTGAAGATATGATAATAACCACTTTATTATTGCCTCTTGGGCATATCTCCAACATATTCCGGGCAGCAGCGTCGTCATCGTCGCCATCCTTCTTGAAGGTGTTGCTTGGTACACGACAATTCCGAGGCATAGGATCGGGGTGGGTTTTCTTCGGGGGCCGCAGCGATGACGAGTCTTTGTGGGTTGTCGATCCGGCGTTGTTGTGCATTTTTTCTCTTTCTTTCTTTTCTATTTTCTCTTGGTCTTCTGCTTGTGCTGTTCGGCCCCAGCTGTGTTCGGTCATCCTTTGGGCGATGTGCTATCTGGCCCAGCAGCGGTCTCACCTATGTGCTTTATTTATAAAGCGGGGTGAAAGCCTATTTCGAGGTTAGCAATGCCCTCAGATGCTCGAATATGGATGAGTACGACATCAAACTTGTGAATTTTAATCACCTAACACACATAGGAAAAACCTCACCGACGAGCCATTCATCCATGCATGGCAAGTTAGCTAGACAAGTGTACTATGTCCCAGAGGATAATGATACATAAGAATAGCACGCCGTGAGGTCTTTTCATCGGAATGCGTATGAGTTAGGAGGCCCTGATGAGGTTATGGAGGATGGTGACATACACACATCAGGTCTTGATATTGATTTTACTCAACTTGACATCCCTAATGAGCCATACCCACCTTATAGGTGAGATATGTCTGAGCAATTTCTGAATATGTCATTGAAATACGCAATAGCACATTCAGGTAAACGTTCTCAGCTTCAAAATAAATTTACAAGATTTACTATGTATATTACTTACAATTTTTTTTTTCGAAATGGAGACTTAGCCCCGGTCTCTGGGTAGATGCATACGACCTTTTTATTAAATTATTACTTATAGTTTATAATATGATATTGCCGGTGTGCGTAAATGCAGCCACCATAAGCAGAAGGATAAAGCAAGGGCTAATTGATGAAAGATACCAACACAATGGAGCTACCAACAATGGTAGATGCATGATCTGGTATTGCGTATGAAGAACTTTCTTAGGTAGCAGTTGTGTGATCGATTGATTGTGTGTTTGCGAAACTGATAGCTAGCTATGTGTATTGTTGTATTGGTATGTACTTGTGATGATATTTGGAAGCATTATGTAAGATTTATATTATGATTTTCTACGATTTGAGGTAAATTAGGTAAACCCAAATATCGAAACTGCATGATAAATTGCTGCGCATAGAAGCATCATTGGGGGCACAAAAAATTATAACGTGCATGGGTTACGTAGGGTGACACCATATTGTGGCATTGTCTCATAGTTGCCATGAAATGTACGCGGTGCCTCCCTACATGGGCCGTGGTGTAAATGCCTTTCTGTCGTGGAAGCGCTAGCTCGACGGACCATGTTGTGCCGCACCAAAAAATCTGCCGACGTTGCACAATCCCCGATGCAGTTATCCCCTATGACTTTTTTTTGCCAGGCCAGCGCGAGTGTGGAGACTAAGACTTCACCCCAGCGTCTATAAGCGCCAGGGTCCGAGCTCTGTGTTGTAGTGATACTAGATAATATGATCATTAAAAGCTTATCTAAGTATTCAACAACTTCCTAACCCTAGCATACCCACATTTATAAAAGACACGGTGCACATGAATGTTTTCACACTACCCCCACTAGTGGAAAAAGGGCCATCCGTCCGCGCCCCCTCAGAGCATTAGTCCCGGTTGCGCCACCAACCGAGACTAATGCTGGCACGCGTCCCGATTCCAGCGGGCACGGGGCCAGGAGGCATGCGTCCCGGTTGGTAAGGGGGCATACGTCCCGATTGGAGCCACCAACCGGAACTAAAGGTTTGGCCACAGCCACGTGGCGTGGCACACACCTTTAGTCCCAGTTGTTGGCTCCAACCGGGACGTATTCTCCCGCCCTCTATAAATGCAACGCCCCAGCCCCCTCTGCCTCCACTCTGTTTTTTCTCTTGGTGGAAGGTGTGAGGGGTGTGCTAGTTTTTTCTCTTCTATGCATGCATTGAAGGTGTTTGATGAAATGTTTGCGTGAATAATCCCGTTCAATTTCTCATAGAACAAAAATATAGAAGGTGTCCGAGACGCACTTGAGCTTTCTCCTGTTGATTTCCCTCGATCGAGATTAGCAATCTTATCTTTTCTCTGTCATTGATACAATTCATGGGTCGATGTGAATTGGTTATTTCACTATTTATGATGTCCTGTTTTTTGATAAACTTACTTATATGATGCAGATGAACGGTCGGGAATGGATGTACGGTGACCGTGAGCAGGGTATATGAAAGGCGTGGATAAATTTATCGATGTGGCTCGACAAACAAAGAGAATGGTTTTATCGTTGTCCATGTGTTCAATGTCGGAACAACAAGGAGTACTCTTCCTCGAAAATCATTCGCGCCACTGATTATAAAAGGTTTCATGCCCAACTATAATTGCTGGACCAAGCACGGGAAAGAGGGGTTATGATGGAAGATGGTGAAGAAGAAGATGATGATAACAACTATCATCATATGTTTCCTGAATCTGTGATCTTGCAATGGAATACAATAGAGAGGAAAGAGGTGAAACGGGCATCGGATGAGTAGGTGATGAACTTGGTAGGGTCATTTCGATGCAAAGCGAGGTGAAACAGAAAATGAGAAGTTGAAGTTAGAGCGCATGTTAGAAGATCACAAGAAATTATTGTACCCAAATTGTGAAGATGGCAGCACAAAGCTCGGTACCACCTTTGGAATTGTTACGATGGAAGGCAGTGTGGTCTAATGACTCCTCATTTGAAAAGATCTGAAAATAATGAAGTCAAGTTTCCAAAACATAACGAACTTCCCGAGAGTACCTCTGAAGCAAAGAAGACTCTCGTCCTCTAGGATTAGATGTGCAAAGATACATGCATGCATTAATGATGCATCCTCTACATGATAAGGAGTATGAGAATTTAGATAAATGCCGGTATGCAATGCGCTGCGGTATAAGATCGACGAGATGACCACTGGTGATGTTGAGGAGAGCCCCTCGGAAGAGGGTTCTGCTAAGGTTATGTGGTATGCTCCTATAATACCAAGGTTGAAAGCATGTTCGAAATAAAGAGCATGCCAGGTTGTTGCGATGGCACAAAGAAGACCGTAAGAAAGGCGGGAAGTTGAGACACCACGATGATGGGTCACAGTGGAGAAAATCGAGAGACTTCCGGACTTTGCAGGTGACGCAAGGAACTTATGGTTTGATCTAATGCGGATGGCATGAATCCTTTTGGGGAGCAGGCTGCGATCCACACCTGGCCGTGACTCTATGTATCTACAACCTGCCTCCTTGGTTGTGCATCAGCGTAAGTTCATTATGATGCCGGTGCTCATCCAAGGCCGAAGCAACCGGCAACAGCGACATTGATGTGTAACTTAGGCCATTAGTTGAAGAACTCTTATAGTTGTGGGGCAAACCGGTGTACGTGCGTGGGATGAGAACAAACAGAGCCATTTGATCTACGAGGGTTGTTATTCGTAACCATCAATGATTGGCTGCTCTTAGTAACCTTTCAGATGAGACAAACAAGGGATATAAGGCATGCACCCACTGTTTAGATAAGAGAAGGTACATATTTTCATAAATGCAGGAAGGTTGTGTACTGGCGGCGATTTCTTCTGACCAATCATCTCGTAAGAAAGAAAGGCAAGCATTTCAAAGGTGAGGCAGATCACCGGAAGAAGCCCGAACTCCTTGCTGGTGATGATGTATTTGGTATGGTCAAGGACATAGAAGTAATCTTTGGAAAGGGTCCCGGCGGTCAATCAGTTCCGAACGACGTCGCTACAGGACACGCACCCATGTGGAAGAAGAAATCTATATTTTGGGAGCTGCCATATTGGAAAGTCCTGCGTGTCCGCTCTTCAATCGACGTGATGCATGTGATGAATAATCTTTGCGTGAACCTGCTAGGATTCCTAGGCGTGTATGGGAAGACAAAAGATACACCTGAAGCACAGGAGGACCAACAAATTATGAAAGACCCAAAGAACATGCATACACATAACAAGACGGATAAAGGGCGTCACTTAAGTCGTACGCTATGCTCTTACCAAAGAAGAGAAGGAAATCATTTTGAAGTCCTTTACGGTATCAAGGTGCCGTCAGGCTTCTCATCTAATATAAAGGGATAATAAATATGGCAGAAAAAGTTCCAAAACCTGAAGTCTCATGGTATCACGTGATTATGACGATTGCTTCCGATTGCATTGAGGGGCTTCTCGGAAAATGTTCGAGTACCCATTGTGAAGTTGTGTGCATTCCTCAATGCAATATCTCGGAAGGTAATCAATCCAGATATTACGCCAAGGTTCTGAAGAATGTGGTACAATGTCTTGTTAGTTTTGAATTGGTGTTCCACCATCCTTCTTCAATATTATAGCGCATCTCTGGTTCATCTAGTGGAAGAGATTGCCATTCTCGGTCGGTATTTACGCACAATATGTTCCCCTTTGAGAGGTTCATGGGAGTCTTAAAGAAATATGTTCATAACCGTGCTAGACGAAGGAAGCATCTCAAGGGATATGGATCGAGGACGTCATTGAGTTTTGTGTTGACTTTATTCGACCTTAAGCCGATTGGTGTTTCGACTCATGGCATGAGGGAAGACTAAGTGGAAAACGCTGGGAAAGAAAGCAATGATATGTAGGGAATGATTTTTCACTAAAGCACACTACAGTTCTACATAATTCCACCTTGGCAGCTCCGTATATCGAGGAACACAAGAATATTGTCGCTCCAAAACCGGGAAGCTGAATCATGGATTCTGAGATGAACACATGAAGTCTTTCGGTGGTTGGATGCGGACACATCTCTTGAATGACACCAATGTTGGAGATCGGCTATACTTGTTGGCGCGTCACCATCTTCTCTTGTATTGAATTTCCAAAGTACGAAATAAATGGGAATCATTCTACGATCGCCCAAGATAAAAAGCACCAACCAAAATAGTGGTGTCCGCTTTGATGCAATAGCGAGAATGGACAAAAGGACACATATTATGGTTACATAGAGGAGATATATGGGAACTAGACTATGGAGTCTCTTTTAAGGTCCCTTTGTTTCACAAGCAAATGGGTCAACCTGAATGGGGAAGGGTAAAGATAGACCAGGTTATGCGGAATGACAACAGTGGATCTCAACAATCTTGGTTATAGAGATGAACCACTCGTCCTAGCCAATGATGTGTCTCGGGTTTTCTATGTGAAGGACATGTCCTCTAGACGAAAAAAGAAAAAATATGCAAACGAATACATCATATGATGAGCCAAAGCGTCACATAGTTCTTTCGGGAAAAGAAACATCGTGGGAATCGAGGACAAGAGGACATGTCAAGATTATAATAAGTTTGATGAAATTCCGCCCTTCACAAAGGAAAACTGACCCAAGCATTCCGTTAAGTAAAGAAGATGCTCCATGGTTACGTCAAGCGATCATAAGGAAGGACATATGCCAAGAAGTTCATGCTCATATTATGTAACTCTAGTTCATGTCTTTCGCGGTTTGTGGCTTGACCAAGGATATCTTCATGATTTGTGGCCTTTAGTCCCGGTTTTGTAGTCTCAGTTTTAATATTAATAAATGTCTTGATTGTTAGTCCCGTTTGTGGCTGGACGGGACTATGAAGAAGTTGTCCCGATTCGTACTTACCATTAAGATCGATCTCCAAACGCAGTCACATATTAGAGTGCCTCTATGACCAGTTCTTGGAGATGGGAGGACTAGGATCGGCGGCATCTCCCCGAAACTGGTCAGAGTGGTGTCCCTCGAAAACCATCTTGCATCTTGTAACTTCTCTAACTAGATCAATCGCCTCGAGCTAACTAATTTCACATATTAGAGTGCCTCTATGACCAGTTTCTCGGAGATGCCAGGATGGGCTCGTCGGCATCTCCTCGAAACTGGCCGTGATGGTGTCCTGCTCTCGAAAACCATCTTGCAGCTTGTAACTTCTCTAACTAGATCAATCGCCTGAGCTAACTAATTTCACATATTAGGAGTGCCTCTATGACCATTTCTCGGAGATCTTTGGAGGTGGGCTCGTCGGCATCTCCAAATCGCCTGATGGTGTCCTGCTCTTGAAAACCATCTTGGAGATGCCTCAAACTGGCTGGAGGACTGGACTCGCAAGGATGCCTATTTATAGTACAAGCAGCTCGGCATAGTGTCGACACTTACGAAATAATGTCGACACTCACCCCTATCATTAGTGTTGACTCGTGTTTTGTCCCGGTTGGTGTCTCCAACCGGGACTACAGGTTGATCTTTAGTCCCGATTGGTGACACCATCCGGGACAAGGTACACGCCGCACGACATAATGTAGACACAATGTTGTGCCCATATTATGCATGTGTGTGGACATTGGTATGGAGAACAATGTTGCAGGAGGAAGTTTTCCTTTTTGTCGCACGGAAAAGCCCTTTTCCATTTTCCGAGCGCAAAAAACGGGTCGTTTTATGAAGTAACGACCAAAATGCCGTTTCAGAATGCTACTGTCCCATTTTCCTAAAATACTAGCCCACCTTGCATGGACTATATCCCAACCGGGACATCTCAAACCTTTTCGTCCATCCCGGGTAAAAAGGACAAATGTCTGCCGAATCGGTAGGAAGTGGGTCCGGTTTGTACTACAGGTACATGATCTATCGCCCGTGATTTTTTGAAAAAATCATTTTTAGACTCGCAATATGTGGTTTCTTCAGAGATCCAATGCAAGTTCTAACGATGCTCGTTCCCTATCTTCATGCACACCGGTTCGACCATAGTTAGAAATTCAGATAATTCAAAACGGGCATAATAAATTCAAAAAAATCCGAATAATGAAAATCCTTCGCGTGGTGTCATATTATGTTACATAGTTGGAAGGAAAAATACCAGACTTGGTATATTGATCATGTTTCGATAAAACCTTCACAAAATGACCTATCATGTTCGAGGTTTCAGGGCTTTCGGTCCAAATGACCGATGTTATGTGCTGAATCACGGCATAGTTTGTGATGTTGTTCCCATATTATGCATGTGTGTGGACTTTGGTATGGAGAACAATGTTGCAGGAGGAAGTTTTCCTTTTTGTCGCACGGAAAAGCCCTTTTCCATTTTTCGAGCGCAAAAAACGGGTCGTTTTGTGAAGTAACCACCAAAATTCCGTTTCAGAATGCTACCGTCCCATTTTCCTAAAATACTAGACCACCTTACATGTACTATCTCCCAACCGGGACATCTCAAACCTTTTCTTCCTTCCCGGGTAAAAAGGACAAATGTCTGCCGAATCGGCAGGAAGTGGGTCCGGTTTGTACTACAGGTACATGATCTATCGCCCGTGATTTTTTATAAAAATCATTTTTAGACTCGCAATATGTGGTTTCGTCAGAGATCCAATGCAAGTTCTAACGACTCTCGTCCCCTATCTTCATGCACACCGGTTCGACCATAGTTAGAAATTCAGATAATTCAAAACAGGCATAATAAATTCAAAAAAAATCCGAACAATGAAAATCCTTCGCGTGGTGTTATATTATGTTACATAGTTGAAAGGAAAAATATCAGACTTGGTATATTGATCATGTTTCGAAAAAACCTTCACAAAATGACCTATCATGTTCGAGGTTTCATAGCTTTCGGTCCAAATGACCGATGTTATGTGCTGAATCACGGCATAGTTTGTGATGTTGTACCCATATTATGCGTGTGTGTGGACATTGGTATGGAGAACAATGTTGCAGGAGGAAGTTTTCCTTTTTATCGCACGAAAAATCCCTTTTCCATTTTCCGAGCGCAAAAAATGGGTCGTTTTGTGAAGTAACCACCAAAATGCCATTTCAGAATGCTACCGTCCCATTTTCCTAAAATACTAGACCACCTTACATGGACTATCTCCCAACCGAGACATCTCACACCTTTTCTTCCATTCCGGGTAAAAAGGACAAATGTCTGCCGAATCGGTAGGAAGTGGGTCCGGTTTGTACTACAGGTATATGATCTATCGCCCGTGAATTATTGAACAAAATCATTTTTAGACTCGCAATATGTGGTTTCTTCAGAGATCCATTGAAATTTCTAACGATGCTCGTCCCCTATCTTCATGCACACCGGTTCGACCATAGTTAGAAATTCAGATAATTCAAAACAGGCATAATAAATTCAAAAAAAATCCGAACAATGAAAATCCTTCGCGTGGTGTCATATTATATTACATAGTTGAAAGGGAAAATAACAGACTTGGTATATTGATCATGTTTCGAAAAAACCTTCACAAAATGACCTATCATGTTCGAGGTTTCATGGCTTTCGGTCCAAATGACCGATGTTATGTGCTGAATCACGGCATAGTTTGTGATGTTGTGCCCATATTATGCATGTGTGTGGACATTGGTATGGAGAACAATGTTGCAGGAGGAAGTTTTCCTTTTTGTCGCACGGAAAAGCTCTTTTCCATTTTCCGACACTCACCCCTATTATTAGTGCTGACTCGTGTTTTGTCCCGGTTGGTGTCTCCAACCGGTACTAAAGGTTCATATTTAGTCCCGGTTGGTGACACCATCCGGGACAAGGTACACGCCGCACGACATAATGTCGACACGCCATTTTTCCCGCCATTTTTTGCCGCCAGTTCTTCCCTCCAGTTCTTCACTATATATATATGTAGGGTTGGCCTCCATTGGCATTGCACATCTCTAGACTAATATCTGCAACCTCATCACTCTTTCCCATGGCTTCCACCGTAGCACTAACTCCCAGGGAGGCGGAGGTTCTTTGCGCCTCGAACTACCCCTGCCAGACTCTTGTCCCGTCGGCTGGATCTTTGGCCTTGTGGCGTGTCGGTTCCTCCTGTCCCTCTAGGTGTGGCGCGTCGGATGGCCATCACGAACCACTACTACTTCGAGCTCACGCTGGAGCAGCGGAGGAATCCCAGATGGCATCCTGACTATTTCCGGACTTGGGAAGCCTTCTTCGTGGATCGGCGTGAGAGGGCACTCGCCAGGCACGAGGAGGAAGGCCCACCTCCTCCGAACTTCAACGAGGCCGACCGTCGGCTATGGTGGCGCGGACTCTCCAGTCATGGCTTACACGCCGCCGACTCTAGCCCCGCCTCGCTACCCTCAAGTCCAGCCCACTCATACTCAACCTTCAAGGTTCAACTACTCGACCCTGACGGCGATAGCGAGGGCCGGCATGAAATCGACGACTACAGTGGCGAGTATTACAGGTGTAGGCGGGAGCATGACTGAATTATTCCAACATTGCAAAATAAGTTCGGCCGATTGTGGCTTAATGTGGCCATGTATCTTAATTTTCAGTTCTTCTATGTAACTTTGTGTTAGTTGCGTTATGTACTTTAATTCCAGTTCTATCCTAATCAAAATTTCTTTCCGCCCATTATTTTCCGTCCTTTTTTTTCCGCCCATTAAAAACAGAAAATGGTTTTGAATTACTTATTCAAATCCAACATTTTTTATGTTTAAAGTTTTTCTAAATTCCAAATTGATATTAAAATAATATAAGTTAATTCATTTTTAATTGTAAATGGTTTATATTTTAAATGGTTACATTAATTATTTTTTAAAACAGAAAATGGTTTTGAATTATTTATTCAAATCCAAACACTTTTTATGTTTAAAGTTTTTCTAAATTCCAAATTAATATTAAAAAAATATAAGTTAATTCATTTTTAATTTTAAATGGTCACATTAATTATTTTCTTAAAAATAAAAAATGGTTTTGGATTATTTATTCAAATCCATACACCTTTTATGTTTAAAGTTTTTCTAAATTCCAAATTGATATTAAAAAAATATAAGTTAATTCATTTTTAATTTTAAATGGTTACATTAATTATTTTTTAAATATAGAAAATGGTTTTGGATTATTTATTCAAATCCATGCACTTTTTATGTTTAATGTTTTTCTAAATTCCAAATTGATATTAAAAAAATATAAGTTAATTCATTTTTAATTGTAAATGGTTCATATTTTAAATGGTTACATTAATTATTTTTTCAAACAGAAAATGGTTTTGAATTATTTATTCAAATGCAAACACTTTTTATGTTTAAAGTTTTTCTAAATTCCAAATTAATTATCATTTAAAAAACATTACAAATTTAAACCCCAAAATAAAAAATAAAGGCGAACAGAGAAAATACCTTAAAAAATTGGAAAACAGGGGAATATGTCCCGGTTGGACCCACCAACCGAGACTAAAGACCCCCTGCGCGCGCGCCCCTCCATCTACTGAAAATTGGAGTATACGTCCCGGTTGGTGGCTCCAACCGGACGTATCTACTAGTCGGTTGGAGCCACCAACCGGACGATACTCCCCCTTATAACTTCTCTTCTTCTTCTCCATCTCACTTCTGCTTCTTCTCTGTTTCATCGACGAGCCGCCAGTGCCCGCCCTCCGTCGTCGTCGGCGCCTCCGCCTGCCTCCGTCTCCACCGCCTTGCCTTGGCGCCCGCCGCCCGCGTCTCCTTCCCGTGTGCCGCGTCTCCTTCCCTAACCGCGCCGCGTCGTCCCCGGCTAGCATCACCACCACCGCCGCGCGTCATCGCCTCCAGAAGGTATGCCCCCTCCCTGCCTCTGTCCTCCCCCTCCCTCTACCGGAAGCTTGCGCCGCGCCACTACTCTTCACGCGCGGGGAACAAGTAGCCGCCACCGCCGGTGCCGGCAATGCACAGGCAAGGCCCGGTGGCCCGCCCTGACAGCGCAACAACGAGGGGAAGGTGAGGAGAGGAGGGAGGAGGCGGCGGCAATGGGAGTTCCCTGTTCGCCCACGCGTGGGCGAGACATGGGCGAAGGGGTCGCGCGGTCAAAACCATTGTGTTCGACGTCATGGAGAGCATATATGGTTTGTAGGATTTTCAATGACAGGAAAAAGGGAAAACATAGGTTGCTAATGAGATTCCATATCGGATCCTAAATTGTTTGGTTGCACCACACGAAAAATACATAAACTTGTCTGAAAGAATAGGTGCGTTCCACACTTGTCTTTGAAATGAAGGAAAATTCATATGAGATAGGCCCAACGTAAATCTTCCCATGAAATTGCATGCAAAGTGACCATCTTGCCATAGGAAAGCTCGGCCTGGCTCGGTCTAAGCCATAGGAAAGCTCGGTCCGAAATTGCCGAGTCCGAGCCAGCTTGCCGCCGCTGGCGAGCCACAAAAAGAGCTCGGCCCAAGCTTCCGCCAAGCATGGTGCAGCTCGTGACCCTAGGGGGGCTGAGTCACTGACGGGTGGGCCCTCTTAAATAGCAGCAACAGCGTGGGCAGCGCGGCGCGGCTAGCATGGCGAGGACGATGGCTCTAGGCAGCGGTTGGTGGCTCTGGCGAGAAATCACGAGCTCTGCGGCGATCTACAAAGGGGAAAAATGTTAGAAAGAATATGTGCTTCGAGGGGAAGAGGGGGCAGGAGATCGAAACTGAGACGGGCAGGGGAATCGATCGGCAGTTCCTCCCTCAGCGCCACGTCGGCGTGGTCAAACGGTCACGTTTGACTATTTACTTTAATTCGATTTATTTTGGGAAAATTTAGATGGAACTTGTAAAATTCATAGAAAATAATCTACTTAAGTAGTATATGTATATTATCATATTTTTTATATATTATCATATTTTGTATATGTATATGTATATTATCATATTTTGTACATACTATTTTTCGGCCCCGCTGTCGGCCTCCACGCGTTGCCCCGCCATCGGACTCCACGCGCTGCCCCGCTGTCGCGCCTCCACGTGCTCCTCGCCGGCGCTCCAAGCCTCGCCGACTCCGGCCACCGCCTCCACCGCTGATTCCGGCCACCCCGAACCCCAAACTTATTATTTATAAGTCAGAAAAATATGTATAATATACCAAAATGTTCAGAAAAATGGAACCTACCTATTTAATCTATAATCATGCATTGTTAAGCAAATTAAATAATATACCAAGTTTGATTAGAAGAACATAGTAACCCCTCACAGGTGATTCCGGAGTTTCTCCGAGTTAGGGTTTGCGCCCCTCGGAACCCCGTTTAATTTGTCGAGCGTGCTTTAGGGTTATTTTTCAATACAATGTACCTTGTCATATCATCATACTTGCTTGATCATTGCATCGATGCTTTATGGTTTCCCTTTATTTTCGGTGTTTGGATTATTAGGTTTATTATTAGTTAGGTATTATTAGGTTTATTAATTAGTTTGGTATTATTAGTCTTCGGCCCTATCTTAAAAACCCTATCTTAGATAAGGAATCATTAATACCCCTTAAGTGCATGTGGGTTCGACGATGTGCCTTCCAGGCATTAGAACCCTCTTAAATCGATTCCAATATGGTATTTTGTTAGTATCTAGTGTTACCTATCTGCTGGATAGTTTCCCTTTTGTAGCCTTATACTCATGGTCCCCTCTAATATGCATCCGAGGTTTCTCCGAACTAGGTTTTACACCCCTCGGAACTCCGGAATATTGATTTTAGCTGATTTTAGCTAGAGTTACCTATCTACTACACGGTTTACTTTGTGTAGCTAGGTTTAGGGTTTGTCTTCATTTTAATTATTGTGTATGTATATATTAGGGTTTCTCTGAATTAGGGTTTATATCTCTCAACACCGTACCTAACTTTCTCCTTTAGCCTCTTTGACTTATTCGTTTTTCCACCTATGCAGAAAATATGGACCCACACGTCAGAGACGAAGAAAAGGAAGAGTTGATCCAAGGTGTGATCCGTGGGGAAGAAAACTTAGACGTATCAACGTTTCTGAACAACTCCGGTGAGGGTGATCCTCTTTTTACCGGAATAGACTACTTGTTTGAGGCTGAAGGTGTTGCCTTCCGCGAGGGAGAAGGCGATGCCTTGTGTAATCGAGAAGACGACCGCTCCGGCGAGGTGCATGTAATATAATCAATTCATTAATTAATCATCTGCTATCTATATAGAAATAGTAACGATCTTTCTTCTTTTAGCCCTTGGATCGAAGGAATCTCGAAAAAGCGGATAAGGCCCAACCAAAAGTTGCAAGACCATGAGAGGTTCAGGATCGAAGATGTCTGAAGACGGCAAACCGACGGCTCGGCGTTATGTAAACAAATTTGTGGCTGTCTGAATGTCGTTAGGGACTTAATACCGATCACCATTAGAAATTGGTATAGTCCTGCTAATGCGGATGAAGAGGGAACATGTTTATTTGTCCCTAACCACGCCAAAGATTTACTGTGGAAGAGGCTCATGGTTAATTTCAAACTACCGAAGATAGAGCTGGATCAAAATGCGGAGGATCCAGTTGAGGACGCCTTACAACATGGGAGAGCCAAGGAGGCTAAGGTCAGGGAGTGGGCTTTGAAGAAGATGGCCCAGTGTTTCACCAACTGGAAGAAAAGATTGCACCTTGACTATGTCGTGAAAGAGAAGACTCCCGATTTCAATAATATTCAGTTTGAGAAGATAAAACCATTCTGCGCTGAGTTTGTGGAATACAAGACATCAGAAAAAGCTAAGAAAATGTATGCAACGAATAAGCTGAATACTTCTAACAAGAAGTATCACCATACTATGGGGCAAGGTGGCTACAGGGCTAGCATTTCTAAGTGGGAGAAACTTGAGAATGAACTGCGTGCTAAAAAGATCACCCCAGAGACAGACGATTGGGTAGAACGTGCAAGGAATTGGTTTTACGGGCATGGGGACACGTTGGACTCGGAAGGGAGGTGTATATATAACATACGACATAAAGAAGACCCCTTGCCTATCGAGAGGATGAGAAAAGCAGTAAAGGATGTTAAAGATGGGGACTTCATTCCCGATAGAGAGAATGATGAGCTCACACTCGCCCTTGGAAATAAGGAACATGATGGACGAACACGAGGCACAAGAGGCTCCCAACCATGGAGGACTGGGTTTCCCGAAGAGAGGAAGAAATATCCTGATAGAAGTCGGAGGAGAAAGGGCGGAAGTTGAAGCAGATAGTCAGAAAGAGCGAATGCGTTTAATTGAATAACAATTAAAGCAACAACAAGATGAAATTAACGCATTTAAAGAGCAAAGTACTACCGGCACATCTCAGCAGCACTCTGCATTCGATGCTACCGGCCTATCGAATAATCAAAAAAGCAGTGTGGCTTCCACCGAGGTCCCGGGTGATGACAATGGCGATGACGATGGTGCACCGACGATGGCTCCTGTTGGCTACCCAGTGGATGATATCACAGAGATGACACACTGCGAGCTACATGTCAAAGTTGTGAACATATCAATGAAGGTGGCGGTCGGCTATGCCTTACCAATTGGACCCACACCAACTTACCACTGTCGTCCGGTTCCAGAGGGCTACGCTGTTGTCGGGGTGGATGAAATCATGCCCACCTTTGAAGTTTTGGATCTTCACTACCCTGCAGGTGAAGGGGATGTGACATTACTAGGAGACGCAAAAAACGTCACCATTCTATGGCCGAAGGAATGTATCGTGCTTCGAAATCACACGCCAAGGCCATCTTCGCCGCCGCCTCACCTGTGGCATCCCGCAAAACCACTACTAGAAAATCGCATTGTTTTTGTGCATTGCCTCATCATGACCGCATGCTCATGTCATCATGCCACATTGCATTTGAGCATCGTCATCATCTTGCATTTGCTTGCATAAAGCTATTTGCGGAAAAACCGGTTCATGTTTTCTAAACGCCCCATCTTTATTCAAACGCAAACCCGGGTCTCCGGATTATTTTATCTTTTCTGCTATCGGTTTGCAAAAGCCATGTTTGGAATATATAAAAACCTTTAATTATTTTTAGTGGGGCAGTCGAACGGGTCGATTCGACCCGACCACCCCAGAATAAGCAGTCCACCACAAACCCTTTTTCTACCAATCCTATTCTACCCACCCAACCAGCTACATCACCCCCACCTATCCCAGCCGCCACATCACCTGGCCATTCCCCCACCCTATCAGGCAGTGCCTCCTCACCCCTCCAACTCCTCTCCCTCCACCCATCTCACAGCCACCCTCACCTCTCCTCGAAACCCGGGCCCCCCACCTGGCGCCCGTTCCCCTCCCTGCCTCCCCCGGTCAAACCTCCCCAACCGCCCCTGGACCCGCTCCTGGACCACCCGCGGGTCCCGCCACTCCAACGCCTCTCTCCTCCCCCGCACGCGCCCTCCCCCGCGTCGCTTCCCCCACACCTCCCTCGGCCCCGCTCACGCCGCCTCCTCACACTTGGCCCTTGAGCAGCGCCGCCATGACCCTCCTTCCCGACCTCGGCCGCCCCTCGGCCTCCTCACCCCCCTCCTGAGCTCCCTGTGCCAGCCTCGCCTCCGGCCCGGCCCGTCTCCTCCTCTCGCCCCGCCACCGCTTCTTCTCCCACCCCGGCCCGCCTTCTTCCTCGCTCCGGCGCGCCCAGCTTCGCCGTCTCCAGCAGCCGCATCTCCTCCCGTGGCCTCCTCCACCCAGCCGCGTCGCCTCTCCTCGCGGCCCCTTCCTCCCGCCTCCGCTCTGCCCGGCCCGTGTCCGCCCTGCTCCTCCGCGCCTCGGCCCGAGCCCGCCTCACCTTCCCCGCCGGCGACCGCCGCGGCATCTCCTCGCCCGCCAGCCGGGCTTTCGGTCCCGCCTCGACCGTCAGTCCGGCCCGCCTCGCCCTGGCCAGCCTGCTGGCCTCGCTACTCATGCCCTCTGCCTCCGCCGCTGCGTGACCCCGTCGCCTCACGGGTCCCTCCCTATCGCTGGGCTAGGCCCGTCTCTGCCTGGGCCGCGAGCGCGCGTGTCACCGTCCAGCATCTGCGTGTGTCGCTCCTGCAGCTCATGTGTTTTCCTGGTGCACCTGTTGGCCTAAGTTGTTTCCTGTGTCGTTCAACACCACACGTACCCCATCTACAAGATCTCCCGAAGACCTGGCATTGTGCAAGTTCGCCATCGAACAAGGTCCCCTTCGGAAACCACGGGCTCCACTTCCGCTACCAACAATTGAAGCCGGAACTCCATGATGTCCTTCATGGATTTGATGCACTCGGCGCCAAACCCCGAAGACCGATACGGATATCCTCGACACCCCAAGGTCTTCTACACGGACACCATGATCTTCGTCACGGACGCCGAGACCCCCGACCCCGAATGCCGAACCCGGTGGCTTCCGCTGGACCATCAACAAGATCTACAATGGGACACCATGACTGAGACCCCGGACCCGAAGACCCCATGTGCGACAAGTACTTCTTCCCGGATGCGATGCTCGAGAACCGGTGTAAGGACAACGGCCTTGAACGCCAAGTTCTTCACCCCGGACGCCAAGTCCGACCCGACCTGCGGACCCGACAAGATCTTCGCGACGATAAGAACAACACCGACCCGGGCGAGTCCGATGCGCCCCCGACGCCGAACCAAGCCCTGCTTCCCGGTTGCGGCAAGATCTGCCCCGTTGTTCGAGAATGTTCCTGCCGAGACCGCTCCGTTGAACCCTGGACCCTGTCGAACCCCGAACCCCCGGAACCCCAAGTTCGTCGAGACCCCCTAATGTGTGAACCCCCTTCCCGAAAACCCTATTTTATAATATAATAAACTTGTTGCATATTGAATTGTCATACTCGCATGCATATTATCATGTGGTTTGGGGGCCTTAGGCCGATTCACCATATAATTAAATATGGGGCCCATATGCGGACAAATCTAGCCTTATATTGGCCTCATTTAAATTTGTGTAGCGAACCGGTGCTATCTTTTGCCATGCTAAAACAACATTTAATTTGCGGGGTAGATAAACAACTTGAACCATCTAACTAATTGTCGGGACCCCGGTTAAGCTTAATCTTGCCTAATTACGCACTTTCTTTGCCATGTCATGCATCATACATGCATCATGCCGATCTTCTGCCGTTGTATTAAATATTGCATCCGGTGTTTATTCTAGTGTTTTGCTTCTTCGCGGATAAGGTCGTTGAGTTGATGTGAGCTACGCCCGATCTTCGTTTGAACCTTCGGCAATGTTTTCATGCGAGCATCTTCCCCTTTCTACCTATCTTACTTTTATAGTATTTATTCCCTCCTGTTGATCTATTGCTATCTGTGTTGCGATGCTCTAGTTTTCGTGCCCGTGATATCCCTCGCAGCCTTATATTGCCTTGGACACATCCTATTACCTGTTGTTTGGTAGATAGTTGGACTTGCGGCGTCGTGTCGCTCCGGTCTTGTTGCGTGTCGTCAAGTGCCACAGTTGTTGGTGTATTGCCGTATGTTTGATGTTGGAGATGATCATGGCTTTACTTACCGTTCACTTTAATTCCTGTTTAACAACTAAAATTGAAGTAAGTAAGCAGAGGCATCGGTGGGTGATAGATAATATTTGGTTTCCGACCGCCCACTTGTGTCCGTGGGACCCAGTACTTGATACATTCCTTGATTTATCGCGCTATCCACATCCGGGAGGATTATGGGACCCCGAGCGAGCATGATTCATTCTTATTTCTTGGGGCCACAAACTAGTTTGAGGTTTTACTATCCTGTACTTATGCCATGCTACTGCTTTATTTACGATTGTGCGAGGAGCACTTTGCTCTTAGGATCGTGGCACGATTCCGCGGTGTCGACAAGCCCAGTTTGGGTTCCCGATCGTTCTGGCCGTCCCACAACCTTGAGTCCGTCTCGAGCCGGCCGGCTTGTTCTTGAGTCTACTTTAAGGGGCCCCTAAAATATTTCTGAATCCTGTGATTGCTTTGTCGTGAAGGCCTCGTTGGGTTTTGATTTGGTTTTTCGAGGTTGATCGAGTGTGTGTTTCTATTTGTGCACCCGGCGGGTTAAAACTTTCTGAAAGCCGTGTCCGCGGTTATGGACGACTTGGAGCACAGTATCTCGATCATAGACAAGCATAACTAAAGTAGTGCTACAAATTTGACTTTATAATGACTAGTAATCAGCTTCACTATAATGGAATGGCTACATAAAACTGCCCACAATTGCTTGTTTGTTTTGTCGCTTGCGACAATTGGATCTGACTAGTAAGTATTGCAACTTCAACGGAATGGCTAAATAAAAGTACCAACAACTGCTGGGTTTTGGGATATCTCATGCTAATCGTATCTGACTAGTAAGTGTTGCGACTATAATGGAATGGTTGACTAAAAGTGCCCACTGCTTATTTTATCAGGATGATCATCTATACTTGACTAGTAATTGCTGCAACGATAACTGAATAAATAAAACTGCCAACTGTGTGAGTTCCTCGGTTGACTTCCTCGTTTGGTTTCGAGGGGGAAACACCAGGATGGGTTTATTTGATGGTAGAATCAGGTTGGTTCCGAATAGGTCTTTCTTACCCCTCTCTGATAGCCGCCAGTTATATCGAGTCTCTATAGGTTGTTTAGTGCATCTTCGCTGCCTTGATCCACCATACCTATGTGGCGAGGACCTTGAATTCTAGCCTCGAGTGTATTGGCCTCGATCGGCGCTCCTCTTTTCCTTTGCCCTTTGTCGGCACCCCTTTTGTTTAAGCAGGTTTTGAGATCGACGCCGTTAGCGAGGTTACCCTTCCGGCTTGGCACAGGCAGGTTATGGGCGCCATTGGTTATTCTTGAGGCTCTTAGCCCCATTTGCATCTTGTCCGTAGTCGGACGCTCCATCTTTTCAAAGTGATTTGGATCTTTGTACCGTATATCGTATTCTTGACTCATGGAGTCGTATTGTATATATATCATTACGTGGGTCCCATCGAGGACTGTTGTGTAATGTTATTGCCGTTTCCACCCGCGAAAGTGCTTGGTGGCACCTTTGAATCGTTTCTATCACGGGTTTGGGAATCGCTAAAACTTGCATAGGTCCGATTCGAGGGTGTTGAGTGGTATTAGAGCTCGGCGATTCGATACCCACAAGTCCAGCCTGTAGGATAACCTAGCTAACGGCCGAAGTAGAGTGTCAAAAACTATTTTTGAAAATCGGTTGGATAGTTCTGATTAGGTCTGATTTTACTCCTTACCCCGCTGCTGCTCTCCTCTCACCTCTGCGTGTTTTGAATCCGCTCTCGTCTTTTCTTCGAGTCCAGGATTTCTCGTGGTTGGGTTCCGTCGTACCTTCAGGGTTTCGCTTCCTTCTTTGATAACGGTGTTCTACCATACGGTGTTCATGCTGCCTGAGGAATCCGTCTATTGTGGTACCATTCTTTGTTCCTTGTTTGTGCCTTCCGGTGTTTTGCGACGCGACGGCATCATCTACGCCAGATCCGATGCAGAGTCTACATCCCTCCTTTGTTTCCGAACCTCGCTTGTCGAGATCTTCAGTCTAATTCCGAGAGTTGGTTGCATAATCCGCCTATTCGTGTGCAGAGTAATGGTTTGGGTGCGCGATGGACTGATCACCATCCGACTACTCTTGTCATTCGCTCTTGTATATCGAATCAGTGGATCCAGCAGTTTTACTCCGTCCACGGAAGTTAGAGGTGGCTTTATTTGTTGATACCTCTACCTTCGCCCTTTGTTCGGTGTTCTCCGGCGATCACGGACAACGACCTCTTGTTAGTGGTGTCGCGAGGATCTACGAAGCGAGAAGATGCGGATCGCCGACCTTCCTTCCGGTACCATGAGGCGGATCTCGGCGAGATCCATTGTTAGTGGTGTCGAATTGGCATCCATAAAACCACTACTAGAAAATCGCGTTGTTTTTGTGCATTGCCTCATCATGACCGCATGCTCATGTCATCATGCCACATTGCATTTGAGCATCGTCATCATCTTGCATTTGCTTGCATAAAGCTATTTGCGGAAAAACCGGTTCATGTTTTCTAAACGCCCCATCTTTATTCAAACGCAAACCTGGGTCTCCGGATTATTTTATCTTGTCTGCTATCGGTTTGCAAAAGCCATGTTTGGAATATATAAAAACCTTTAATTATTTTTAGTGGGGCGAGAGCGGGCCGATTCGACCCGAACGACCACCCCCAGAATAAACGATCCACCACAAACCCTTTTTCTACCAATCCTATTCTACCCACCCAACCAGCCACATCACCCCCACCTATCCCAGGCCGCCACATCACCCCTGGCCATTCCCCCCACCCTATCAAGCAACGCCACCTCACCCCTCCAACTCCCTCTCCCTCCACCCATCTCACACAGCCACCCTCCCTCACCACTCCCTGAAACCCGTGGCATCCCGCAAAACCACTACTAGAAAATCGCGTTGTTTTTGTGCATTGCCTCATAATGACCGCATGCTCATGTCATCATGCCACATTGCATTTGAGCATCGTCATCATCTTGCATTTGCTTGCCTAAAGCTATTTGCGGAAAAACCGGTTCATGTTTTCTAAACGCCCCATCTTTATTCAAACGCAAACCCGGGTCTCCGGATTATTTTATCTTGTCTGCTATCGGTTTGCAAAAGCCATGTTTGGAATATATAAAAACCTTTAATTATTTTTAGTGGGGCAGTCGAACGGGCCGATTCGACCCGAACGACCACCCCCAGAATAAACGGTCCACCACAAACCCTTTTTCTACCAATCCTATTCTACCCACCCAACCAGCCACATCACCCCCACCTATCCCAGGCCGCCACATCACCCCTGGCCATTCCCCCCACCCTATCAAGCAACGCCACCTCACCCCTCCAACTCCCTCTCCCTCCACCCATCTCACACAGCCACCCTCCCTCACCTCTCCCTGAAACCCGGGCCCCACCCGCAGCGCCCCGTTCCACTCCCTGCCTCCCCCGGTCAAACCTCCCCAACCGCCCCTGGACCCGCTCCTGGCCCACCCGCGGGTCCCGCCACTCCCACGCCCTCTCTCCTCCCCCGCACGCGCCCTCCCCCGCGTCGCTTCCCCCACACCTCCCTCGGCCCCGCTCACGCCGCCTCCTCCCCTCGCAGTGCCTTGCCCGCCAGGCGCCCTGTGACCCCTCCCCGACCCCGAGCCGCCCCCGCTCGGCCTCCCTCACCCCCCTCCGACGCGAGCTCCCCGCCAGCGCCAGCCTCGCCTCCGGCCGGCCCCGTCTCCCTCCTCTCTCCCTCCCGCCCTGCTGCCTCCCTCCCACCCCGGCCCCGCCTTCTCCTCGGCTCGCGCCAGCCATGCCGTCTCCAGCCCGCATCTCCTCCCGTGTCCTCCTCCACCCAAGGCTGCTGTCGCCCTCTCCTCGCGGCCCCTTCCTCCCGGCCTCCACGCTCCTGCCCGGCCCCTTCCTCCCGGCCTCCGCCTCCCCGCCAGCCCGTGTCGCCCTGCTCCTCCGGCGCCTCGGCCCGAGCCCGCCTCACCTTCCCGCCGACCGCGCGGCATCTCCTCGCCGCCCTGAGCTCGCGGTCCCGCCTCGACCTGCCGTCCGGCCCGGCCCGCGCCAGCCTCGCTTCTGCTGCCCTCTGCCTCCGCCGCTGCGTGACCCCGTCGCCTCACGGGTCCCTCCCTGTCGCTGGGCTCGCCCGTCTCCGCCTGGGCCGCGACCGCGCGTGTCACCGTCCAGCATCTGCGTGTGTCGCTCCTGCAGCTCATGTGTTTTCCTAGTGCACCTGTTGGCCTAAGTTGTTTCCTGTGTCGTTCAACACCACACGTACCCCATCTACAAGATCTCCCGAAGACCTGGCATTGTGCAAATTCGCCATCGAACAAGGTCCCCTTCGGAAACCACGGGCTCCACTTCCGCTACCAACAATTGAAGCCGGAACTCCATGATGTCCTTCATGGATTTGATGCACTCGGCGCCAAACCCCGAAGACCGATCCGGATATCCTCGACACCCCAAGGTATTCTACACGGACGCCATGATCTTCGTCACGGATGCCGAGACCCCCGACCCCGAAGGCCGAACCCGGTGGCTTCCGCTAGACCATCAACAAGATCTACAATGGGACACAATGACTGAGACCCCGGACCCGAAGACCCCATGTGCGACAAGTACTTCTTCCCGGATGCGATGCTCGAGAACCCGGACGGTAAGGACACTGACGCAGAACGCCAAGTTCTTCACCCCGGACGCCAAGTCCGACCCGACCTACGGACCCGACAAGATCTTCGCGACGATAAGAACAGCACCGACCCGGGCGAGTCCGATGCGCCCCCGACGCCGAACCAAGCCCTGCTTCCCGGTTGCGGCAATATCTGCCCCGTTGTTCGAGAATGTTCCTGCCGAGACCGCTCCGTTGAACCCTGGACCCTGTCGAACCCCGAACCCCCGGAACCCCAAGTTCGTCGAGACCCCCTAATGTGTGAACCCCCTTCCCGAAAACCCTATTTTATAATATAATAAACTTGTTGCATATTGAATTGTCATACTCGCATGCATATTATCATGTGGTTTGGGGGCCTTAGGCCGATTCACCATATAATTAAATATGGGGCCCATATGCGGACAAATCTAGCCTTATATTGGCCTCATTTAAATTTGTGTAGCGAACCGGTGCTATCTTTTGCCATGCTAAAACAACATTTAATTTGCAGGGTAGATAAACAACTTGAACCATCTAACTAATTGTCGGGACCCCGGTTCCGCTTAATCTTGCCTAATTGCATCGCACCTTTGCCATGTCATGCATCATACATGCATCATGCCGATCTTCTGCCGTTGTATTAAATATTGCATCCGGTGTTTATTCTAGTGTTTTGCTTCTTCGCGGATAAGGTCGTTGAGTTGATGTGAGCTTGCGATCTTCGGTTGAACCTTGGCAATGTTTTCAGCGAGCATCTTCCCTTTCTACCTATCTTACTTTTATAGTATTTATTCCCTCCTGTTGATCTATTGCTATACGTGTTGCGATGCTCTAGTTTTCGTGCCGTGATATCCCTCGCAGCCTTATATTGCCTTGGACACATCCTATTACTGTTGTTTGGTAGATAGTTGGACTTGCGTCGTAGTCGCTTGCTCGGTGTTGTTGCGTGTCGTCAAGTGCCACAGTTGTTGGAGTATTGCCGCATGTTTGATGTTGGAGATGATCATGGCTTTACTTACCGTTCACTTTAATTCCTGTTTAACAACTAAAATTGAAGTCAGTAAGCAGAGGCATCGGTGGGTGATAGACAATATTTGGTTTCCGACCGCCCACTTGTGTCCCGTAGGACCCCGAGTACTTGATACCCGTTCCTTGATTTATCGCGCTATCCACATCCGGGAGGATTATGGGACCCCCCTGAGCCAGAGCATGATTCATTCTTATTTCTTGGGGCCACAAACTAGTTTGAGGTTTTATTTACTATCCTGTACTTATGCCATGCTACTGCTTTATTTATTGTGCGAGGAGCACCTTTGATCATTTAGGATCGTGGCACGATTCCGCGGTGTCGACAAGCCCAGTTTTGGGTTCCCAGTCGTTCACAGCCGTCCCCACAACCTTGAGTCCGTCTCGGAGCCGTCCGGCTTCGTTGTGGGTCTACTTTAAGGGGTAGCACCCTGAAATATTTCTGAATCCTGTGATTGCTTTGTCGTGAAGGCCTCGTTGGGTTTTGATTTGGTTTTTCCGAGGTTGATCGAGTGTGTGTTGCTATTTGTGCACCCCGGCCGGGTTAAAACTTTCTGAAAGCCGTGTCCGCGGTTATGGACGACTTGGAGCACAGTATCTCGATCATAGACAAGCATAACTAAAGTAGTGCTATAAATTTGACTTTATAATGACTAGTAATCAGCTTCACTATAATGGAATGGCTACATAAAACTGCCCACAATTGCTTGTTTGTTTTGTCGCTTGCGACAATTGGATCTGACTAGTAAGTATTGCAACTACAACGGAATGGCTAAATAAAAGTACCAACAACTGCTGGGTTTTGGGATATCTCATGCTAATCGTATCTGACTAGTAAGTGTTGCGACTATAATGGAATGGTTGACTAAAAGTGCCCACTGCTTATTTTATCAGGATGATCATCTATACTTGACTAGTAATTTCTGCAACGATAACTGAATAAATAAAACTGCCAACTGTGTGAGTTCCTCGGTTGACTTCCTCGTTTGGTTTCGAGGGGGAAACACCAGGATGGGTTTGTTTGATGGTAGAATCAGGTTGGTTCCGAATAGGTCTTTCTTACCCCTCTCGATAGCGCCGGTTATCGAGTCTCTATAGGTTGTTTAGTGCATCTGCGCTGCCGCTTGATCCACCATATCTATGTAGGCGAGGACCCGAATTCTAGCCTCGCCGTGTGTCTTGGCCTCGATCTTGGCGCTCCTCTTTTCCTTTGCCCTTTGTCGGCACCTTTTGTTTAAGCAGGTTTTGAGATCGGCGCCGTTAGCGAGGTTACCCTTCCGGCTTGGCAGGGAGTTATGGACGCCATTGGCTATTCTTCAGGGCTCTTAGCCCCATTTGCATCTTGTCCGTAGTCGGACGCTCCATCTTTTCAAGATGATTTGGATCTTTGTACCGTATATCTGTATTCTTGACTCATGGAGTCGTGTTGTATATATATCTGTTCTGTGGGTCCCATCGAGGACTGTTGTGTAATGTTATTACTTCGTTTTCCACCCACACGAAAGTGCTTGGTGGGCACCTTTGAATCGTTTCTATGCGGGTTTGGCGGGAATCGCTAAAACTTGCATAGGTCCGATTCTGAGGGTGTTACATCACCCGTCTCCAGCGAGGTCGTCGCCGCCGCGGCATCCGTCTTCGTCGCCTCACCCGGCTCCGTCGCCTCACCAATCTCCGGCGCAGCCATCGCCGCAGGAGCCATCGCCGGCGCCTCAGGATAAAAACCGTAAGCGTACCGCTACTGTGCATCGTGGTAAGTGATCGCCTAAACGTAAACAAGAGAGTCTTCCAGAAGTACCAAAGGTTCCTCCCAAGAGAGCTTATGACTGTACTGAAGAGGAGACTGCGGCGATCGTTGATGTGGAAACGACAGCGTTATTCGCTAAGCTGAGGTGGCCGAAAGAGCCAGAGTTCCCCAGCACCAAAGAAGGAAAAGCCGAAGTGTTGAAAATGCTAAAGACTCTTCATCAACCCGAGCCAAAGCTGTCATCAGACTATGAGCGTTCTATTCTCAAGTCACATGCGTCACAAAAAGCCTCGAAGTAGTCTGATGCTGCGAAATCTGTTGCCCAGCTCGGAGAACAAGCAAAACAGACTTGCCCCTCTCAAGGTGATTTCCCAAACCAATGTGGGGTCGAGCAAATATGGGGCGAAGCGGTATGATCCAGAGGTAGTTACTGTCTGAGAAGCTGCTGCTCAAGGTATGAGTATTGCCCAGTACTTATCCCAGTTAGAGTTCTTCCCCGTGAGTGAAGTAGCATACAAATACCAGTACGGCAAACCTCTCGTCAAACCTGAGGAGGTAAACAATCTTCCAACAAAAATGCGAAGATTGCATAACTGGTACATGCATGCCACAAAGGCGGGGCTAACTGGATAGTTCCGAGGGTTACAAAAAAGCATCATGGGAAAGAAAAGGATGACATGATATCCATTGAATTTGATGAACTATTTCAATTATTCAATCAAGACGCCTTGGACAAATTGATCATCAGTGCCTATTGTCTGTAAGTACTAATTCTGTAATTAATTTAGTCTCCAGCTATCTCACCTTGTTTATTGCATGTATATAATCTTACTGTAATATGCAGAATGAAGATTCTCGAATGCAGCAGAGGACAAATCTATGACATTGGATTCATTGACCCATATTAGGTTCATGAAGCTAATCTCAAAACAAGCCCCCAGGATACGGAGGATAATATAGTACACGCGTTAATAATTTTTCCTTACAACTTCGAGTGAGTGTTATTGTCTTGTATACACTTTCTATTTCGCTTACTCGATGTTAAGTATATAATTGATTAGTTATGCATTTGCAGCTTCCACTATATTCTGTTAATCATTCAACTTGACAAAGGGCATGTACTAGTCATGGACTCGAAACATAAACCCCTTGAGACGTGGAAGAAAATGCAGATGCTTCTCCAGCGGTAATTCTAATCATTACGACACTATATCGGCAACGTTCGTGAATTTTATGATATCAAGTAATTAATAACTTCTTTTATTCGTTTTCTTCGCCGGGCAGCGCTTGAAAACGGTTCACCAACAAGGCTAGGGGTGTTTGGAAAGAGGAGCTTATATTTCAACTACTAAATGTAAGAACCACTAGATATATCCGCGCATCTCTTTGATTCTAGTTTTGATACAGTTATTATCATGCTTGATTATTATTTTGATTGCACTCTGTTCTCGTAATGTGCCTCGAGGACCATGTAACAATCTATGTGGATACTATGTTTGAGTTCATCCGGGCGTGCGATGAGAAGAAGCGGAAATTTAGAGCAACTCCACGTCGTAAACAATTTCTATAGTTTTTAATTACAAACAAATTGTGTTTAGTTTCATTCATATAGATGACTCCTTTTTAAATCAGATCGAGCGTCTACGGACGGTCTTACGCCAAGAGATCGCGTCGAGCAATTCAGGAGGAATTGGCGGGATTCTTGGATGCAGAAGTCCTAAACCCAAAAGGGGAATACTATTCGGCTGTGTATAGACAATAGGGATCGTAAAAATATCAACTTTGATGGAATTGGCCGGTAGCATCGAATAGCAACTTTTGTATGTAGTGCATGAACTCGATCTGTGTATTGAATGTAATATTGTCATGATAATTTTGTGTAATATAAGGTTCCTTCATTGATAAGTTCAAAACACTAAATAAACAATAAAACAACCTAAATGAATTCTCTGCCGCGGCACAAAAAGTGGCGAAAATGCTGCCGCGGCAACAAAATGTGCCAAAATGAATTCTCTGCCGCGGCAGAGAAATGGGCCAAATCTCTGCCGCGGCAGAAGGTTATTAGTCCCGGTTCGTGTTACGAACCGGGACTAATTCTCCACCCCCTCGCCCTCTGCCGCTGCCACGTGTGCACCCATTTGTCCCGGTTGGTGGGGCAACCGAGACTAAAGGTTAGGGCTTTAGTCCCGATTGCCCTGTCCCGGTTGGGCAACCGGGACTAAAGCCCGTTACCAACCGGGACCAATAGGGCTGTTTCCACCAGTGCCCGCTCAGTACATAGTCATTTGTTTCGCAATCTTCCTCCTATAGCTAGCATCATACTTATGTTTGCTAGATCTCCCTAAAAAGAGGCCTACAAAGAAACACAAACAAGGTCGAAAACATGGGATGATGGGAGAGAATGGAAAATGCATAAACTACTAGTGGCCATGGTGTCGATCCTCCCTGACCAGGCCCTCCCCCCGGGGCTGGTAGTCACGGAGGATCTGATCCAGGAGGAGCTCCGCGCGGTCTTGCCAGGCCACCCCTGGCCAGTTCACCGGGTCTCGGCGTCTGAGTTCGCGGTCCACTTCCCCTCGGTGGCAATCCTTCGCATGTGCGCCTGTGGCTCGCCCTTCACTCTGCCGCTTCACCAGCTGCGTGTGTCCATCCAGCCCTCCTCCGCCGCGCAGGACACTGTGGCTACTCTCTCGGAGGTCTGGGTGAGGCTGTCGGGGCTCCCGCACGAGGCGAGGCGGCCTGAGGTGGTGGCCCTGGTGTCTCAGGCGGTGGGCAAACTCACGGAGTTAGACATGAGCTCCCTCCTAGGCCTCGGGCCGATCCGCCTCCATTTGCTCTGCCCGGCGATCTCCATGTTCTCGGTCTCCCTTCCTCGCGTGTTCTTCGACCGGGTGGGACGTGACCTCCTGGTGGAGCTCGACGAGGAGTTGTCGGGCCCTGGAGGAGCTCCCTCCCTCCTTTGTCCCCGGCCCCCGACACCGATGATGGGCGCAGGGATGAGGGTCGGGTTGGGGGCTCGGAGGACAGCGACTCTGGGTCCGACCCCGCGTCTCCCCTGACCACCGATGCCTCGTCCCCCGCGCCGTCCCTACCGCAGAAGGACGCCACCGGGGGCCCCGTCGCCCTCCTCCGTGCTGCTTCTTCCCCGGGGCTCCCCCTCTTTCGCTGAGCGCCCCGACCAAGCTGGTCCCGGTCGATGTTCCCCGCGGCTTCTGCTCCGACCCGTCGTTTTCCGTCGACCTCTCCATCTCCCAGTACGGCTCCAACCTTGGCATGGGTGTGGGCCTGACCCCTGTCGCCCCCTCTGCGGCACTGTTGTCCTCGGATGAGGACACTTCGGGGAGTGTGGGGCTGGTGGTCTGCTCTCCCCAGTCCCCTCGTTCCTCGGGGATGGTCTGCTACTCCCTCGCTCCGGATACTCCGGACCCCGCGGCGATGGCTCCTGGAGACGTGGGCCTGCGCTCCCTGGGGCTGGGTCTGAAGCCCCGTCAGGCCAAGACACCCAGGCCTCCTCCGCCGCTGCCGTCCCGCCACAGTGTCCGCCTCGTAGGTGCGCGAGCTGGTCTCTCTAGCCCGGAGCCGACGGTGGCCGAGCGGGCCGCCCTTCGTGTCGCGGCACGTGATGAGATCTCAGGTACTCCATCTTCCTCCTCTGCCCGCCCCCCTGATCCTGGGCTTTCTGGTACTCCTGGTTCTTCTTCATTCTGTGTCTTGTCTGAGGTGTCGCTTGCCCACCTGGGGGAGGTGGCTGATGATTGTGGTATCGTATTTCGCGGTGAGAAGGGTCCACGTGCTGTGCAGCTAGCTGCCATTAAGGCGCGGGAGAGGTACGCGGGTGCGATCGCTGCGGCCCGAGCTCGCGATGCTCGGGACCGTGAACGCGCCCTGATCCTGGCCCCAGCAGGGATCCCCCTCCCGCCCCTGATGATGTGGAGGTGACCCTGGAGCGTGCCCCTAGGGGTAGGCCTCGGGGTAGACCTCCCGAGGCTGCCGCTTCCCGTCCCCAGACCGGTCGTGCTCTGTCGGCCCCCACCAAGGGGGCCCCCGAGGCGTGAGGTCCCATATGGACCTCATCCGGTCCTTCCGGGCATTCATCTGGAACATCCGGGGGTTCGGGCACGAAGGTCGCCGCCGGCAGATCAAGGAGTATATTCGCTTGGAAGCGCCGGATATTGTCGGCCTTTAGGATACGATCCGCTAGGACTTCTCTATTGCTGAACTTGAGGGTCTCTCTCGTCACAAGTTCTGCTGGTCCTGGCTCCCGGCTCATGGCCACTCGGGAGGCATCCTCCTTGGGGTCAAGGAGGATACCTTTGAGGTGGATGATATGGACCGCGGGGACTTCTTCGTGAGCATGTCTCTCACCCATAGACAAACCCGTTTCAAATGGGAAATGGTCATTGTCTATGGCCCCGCGGACCATAGGAGATCCGCGGAGTTTCTGCTCGAGCTGAAGCTGAAAGTGGAGCGGGCTGAGATCCCGGTGGTCGTGGCCGGGGATTTCAACCTCATCCGCGCGGCCGAGGACAAGAGCTCGGCGAACGTGGATCTCCCTAGGATGCGGATGTTTAATGACTGAATCGCGGATCTTGCTCTCCGTGAGATCGCGCGGGTGGGTGCTAGGTTCACGTGGACCAATAAGCAGCTTGCCCCGATTCGCAGCGTCCTCGACCGGGCCTTTGTCTCCGTGGACTGGGAGGTGATGTTCCCTCTATGCTTGCTGAGGGCTGTCATGCGGATTGGCTCCGACCATACCCCCCTCCTCCTCTCCTCGGGAGGGGGTAGTCCCTCTAGACCGAACCGCTTCCACTTTGAGTCCTTCTGGCTCCAGAAGCAAGGATTCGTGGAGGCAGTTCGGGCCAGGTGGCTGATGGCGGCCTCCTCCCCACCCCGGGCCCACTCTGCGGTGGATATTTGGCATCACTGCACTAAGGTGGCCCGCCAGTTCATGCGCGGGTGGGGCGCCAACCTAGGAGCGGAACTCCGTGCCCAAAAGGACTCTATTCTGCGGGAGATTCAGGACTTAGACTGGGAGGCTGACCTTGTTGGCATGTCAGCTGAGGCCTGGGCCCATAGATATTCTCTGGAGACCTCCATTATGAAGATCTACAGGGGAGAGGAGACGTTCTGGCGTCAATGGAGTCGCCAGAACTGGACGGTACAGGGGGAATCGAATGCGCCCTACTTCCATGCCATCGCAAATGGACGGAGGAGGAAGTGCTCGATCCCCTGCCTCTGGGAGAGGGGTCCTGTTGGAATCCCCGCAGGCGCTCTCCTCTCATATTTATTCCTTCTACAAAGCCCTCTTCGCTGCGACCGAGCCCTCGGGCATCTCGGCTGACTTACAGATGGATGGGCTGGTCACCCGGTGAGAATCGGACTGACTCGCCCGTTTCTCGCTGAGGAGGTATCGGCGGCCCTAAAGTCTATGAAGACGGGTTCGGCCCCCGGCCCCGACGGCCTGCCGGTCAGCTTCCTGCAGGCTTTCTAGGACCAGGCCCAGCCAGTGATCTTGCGCATGTTCCAGGAGTTCTACACAGGGACCCTGGTGATGTCGCGTCTGAACTTTGGGGTGATCACGCTGATCCCCAAGGTAATTGGGGCCACTGATATCCGCCAATTCCGCCCCATCACAACGATCAATGTCATCCAGTGCCTCTTTGCGAAGGTCTGCGCTCTCCGGCTAGCTCCTATGCTGGAGAGGCTCACCCACCCCCTCCAGTTCGCCTTCTTGAAAGGACGCCTCATTCATGATGACGTCCTTGCCCTTCATGAGATTATCCATGAGGTCAAGTCACGTCATCAGAAAGCGGTGTTTCTCAAGTTGGACTTCCAGAAATCCTACGATAGGTTGGACTGGAGGTTTCTGCGACTTGTCCTGGAAAGGAGGGGTTTTGATGACCGTATGGTCTGCTGGATCATGCAGTTTGTGATGAGTGGGAGGACGGCGATCAACATCAATGGGGAGATTGGCCCCTACTTTACCCCGTCTTGTGGGGTGAGGCAAGGGGACCCGATTTCCCCCCTCCTCTTTAACGCCGCAGTGGATGCCCTAGCAGAGATTTTGGATAGAGCCAAAGTCGCTGGCCACATCATGGGTGTGGTAGGGCATCTGATCCCGGGAGGGGGTATTTCTCATCTGCAGTACGCGGATGATACCTTGATCATGGTTCAGGGTTTGGACCTCGACATTCGGAATTTGAAGTTCCTGCTGCTATGCTTCGAGGCCATGTCAGGTCTCTCGATCAACTTCGATAAGAGAGAGGTCATGGTTCTAGGTTTTGACGACATCGATCGGCGGATTCTCGACAACTTCAATCTTGGCTATTGAGTTCCCCATTACCTACTTGGGGTTCCCCATGCGAGAGTCCAGGGTGTTGATCAAGGACCTCGCTCCCCTGGTTACGCGGGTGCGCTCCAGAGCGGAGCCGTGGCGCGCGCGTCTCACGTCGAAGGGGAGCAAAACGGTCCTAATCATTCCTGCCTCTCGAGTCTTCCCATGTATCAGATGGGACTTTACCTGCTGCCCGAGGGAGTCCATGCCGACTTCGCTAAGGAGTTGTCGCGATTCTTTTGGGCAGCTCGGGACGGTCACCAGAGATACCATATGGTGAAGTGGGCGGACGTTTGCGCCCCCAAATGTTTTGGGGGCATAGGTATCCTGGACTCCCGTCGCTTCAATGTGGCCCTGATGTTGAAATGGGTATGGCGCATCTTGAGGGACGACGGGGGCCTGTGGCTTCAGCTGATCAAGGCCAAATACCTCCGTGGTCGGCCTCTCTTGGCATGCGAGCGGCGGGAGGGGTCGCAGTTCTGGAGATCCATCCAGGACATTAAGCACTACATCGGTCGTGGGATCTCTTTCGTGGCTGGGGACGGCCAGGGGACCCGATTCTGGCTCGACCCTTGGTTGTTCCCGGTACCACTAGGGATCCAGTTCCCCGCCCTCTTTGCTATATCGGCTTCCCCGGCGTCGCTTGTCGCGGAGAACTTCCGGGATGGCTCCTGGAACCTCATATTCCGCCGCGTCTTCAACGTGGTGGAGACGAGCGAGATCCAGAGCCTGATGGGGTCCTTGCCCGACTCCCTTTCCGAGGATAAGGATGCGGCCACTTGGCTGCTCCTCTCCTCTAGGGAGTTTTCGGTGAGCTCGGCCTATAAGGCCCTCTTTCCGGGACCGGAGAGGTCGTGGACGGCCCCCCTTTGGAAAGCCCCCTGCCCCTTAGCATCTGTATCTTCGTCTGGCAACTTCTCCGGGACCGCTTGCCCTCGGGGGTGGAAGTCTCCAAGCGTAACGGTCCCGGCGACGGCCGCTGCCCCCTATGTGGGACACCGGAGACGTGTGCCCATATTATGTTCTCGTGCTCCGCGGCTCAGTTCCTTTGGAGTTTTGTTCGCGAGGCTCTGGGCCCGGCTTGGCAGGCGCAGGATCTGGGAGAGTTCCTGCAGGCCCAGGCGAACCGGACCGGAGGAGGGCGCCGCCTTTTCTGGCTCCTCTTCGCTGCCCTAGCTTGGACCCTGTGGAATGTGCGCAACAAGATGGTGATCGAACGGATTTTCCCCACCCGGGCGTCTGACTCTGTTTTTACTTTGCTTGCCTTTCTCCAGCAGTGGTCCCCCCTGGTGCGCCCGCGTGACCGCGCCGGGTTCGAGTCTTCACTTCAGGCGTTACGTACGGCGGCGCTCCCCCTCGCGGCTCCGTCGGCAGCAGCCCACGCTCCTCCCCCGCCTCCGCCCGCGTGCCCGCGCCGGGTTCGAGTCTTCACTTCTGGCGTTACGTACGGCGGCGCTCCCCCTCGCGGCTCCGTCGGCAGCAGCCCACGCTCCTCCCCCGCCTCCTTCGCCATGATGGCCGCCATGTTGGCCGCCGCCGTCCTTGGGCGCCCCCTCCTTTTTTTTTGCCTTTTCGTCTTGGGCTGTGTTGTGCTGTGGCCCCAGCGTTATTGTGACTTGTTTCTGTTTTTGCTTTGGCTTAGGCCGGGTGGGTGGTTTGTCCGGATATGTACTTGGATTTTGCTTTATATATAAAACGGGGCGCGAGCCTGATTCGAGAGAGACATAAACTACTACTCTGTACGGTTCAGATGTGTGCTTGTGAAATACTGGAAACATGAGGCATCTGGGAATACAATCCTCATCTAGAGAATATCTATATGTCACAAGGGAGAGACGCTGTATGAGGCATCTGGAAATACATCCCTACGCTTGCCGCCTTTGGCCACCATATGTGGCAGTTTGGTGTCCTAGTCAATTACCCTGATCGAAGCACGCACACTGCACGTAGCGGGCAGGCTTAACCCAGGTCCAGTGGCATTACTGTTCCATCGAACCTAATGAGACCCATCAGACACATGTCAATTTCATGCACCAGACGGTCTACATGGTTCCTTGGCTAGACACGCCAGACTATACGTGACCTAGAGGTCCTCACGATATGGCATTCATGGAGGAGCAAAACTGATGCAGTAAGCAGGGGTGTCCTGGACTAGGCGGACATGACCCGATACCTCAAGGAGGATGTGACTAATCGGATGGGCATTGACTGTCCGGCCGTGCAACGGTTGTCGTGTATAATTTGCTGGGATTTTCCTGTTGTGTTTAGAAAAGGGCAGGCAGGTCATAGTCATGCCGCCTCTCTGGTTCTCCCCTCAGTCCCACGAGAAACAGAAATCAAATTAGAGCAACAAAAAAATTTCAATTCGGTCTGCTCGTTATTGCCAAGGTAGAATCTAAGAACTTGGTACAGGTCAATTACTTAGGATTTAAAAAAAAAATGAACGCTTTATTACTTATTAAAATAACGATTACACCTAGCCTCTGTATAACTAGGATACACACAACCGATCAATCACAAAAGTAAATAACAAGGAAACAAGACCAACATTACAACAAGCATTGTAGTAAAAGACCTAGAGATATGGAGGATCAATCCGCAAATCACGCATCCATCCATATCGTGTGAAAATATCGTATCCTCTAATCGCGTACACCCCTTCGCAAACAAGTCTCGACCGAAACACCACTCGTTGTAGAGTAGTCTATAAGCGTAGAAGAGTTGTGGCTCGATTAATAAACTACAAGTTAGAAGACAATTTATTATTATATTTTTCATTTTTATATAGCCATAGCGACCAAATAATGAAAAGCTCTCCCACCCTAAAAAAGTCTTGTATTTATCATCGATCACATGCAACCGAACATGAAAGGAGATAAATCAGACTATTTGGATGATTGACCATATAGAGCGAGCAAATTCATAATGAAAGAATAAATGTTAAATTGTCTCCTCGTGATTAAAAAAGGCATTGTGTATTTACATGTCAATTCCTCTTTATAAAATTATCTTTCCTAAGAATAAGCCCTTTATGAAGATACCAAGTGAATATCTTCGTTTTTAGAGGTATCTTTATCTTCCAAATTTTACTATTATTATCGACGGGAATATCAGATTGTATCGGGGCTCTACATATTAAGTCAACAGAAAATTTATCACTCTCCAGTAATTTTCATTTAAACACGTCTACACCATCTGACAATTGTATCGTGGATAATCGTAGTAAAAGATTATTCCATGATACTAATCGAGGTCCAATGAGATCTCTTCTGAAAGTCACATTCAGAGGATTAGATTCTATGATAGTGGAAATTATATCTCCTCTATGCCTCACAATCGAATATAAAGCTATATATTGTTTGCGAAGAGTAGTATGGCCAAGCCATCTATCTTTGCAGAATTTAATATGCGATGCATCATTGATATTAAAAGAACCAAATTAGAAGAAATGATTTTTAGACGCCATCGGTCCATTCAAAAAGTGTGAACCACTGATTTTCCAAACCACATAAGACACAACTTTTGAGCCAACATATTTCCTCTACAGAATGGTCAGCCAAACACCATCTTCATCTTTATTGTATATATCTATGAATAGGTGCAAAATATATTAACATGTAGGTGTTAGCACTAATCTTGATATGTTAGTTAGTTGCATGCAAAGTTGTTAGCCACGCATGTGTGCGTGTGTGTTGCAGGCAGCACATGAGCCAGACTCGAGTTGGACTTTGCCGCATACGGCTAGGTTGTTAGCGAGATTAGGGGATCGTGTGCAGTTCGTTGGAGCGGATCGTACGCGAGCGCGTCGTGGGCGCCTGAGCAGAAGTGGAGCTGGGTGTGTGCGTGTGCGCCGAGTATAAAGCTCCTCCCTGTATACTGCTTGTAATCTGCGCGCCGAGTATAAAGCTCCTCCCTGTATACTTGTAATCTGAGCCAGCTGAAAGTGAAATAAGATTAGGGCGTCTGTGCCCACGGGGGCGTTCGTGCGCCGGCCGAAAAATATTCTGTGTCTCCTTTCTTCTTTAACCTTCATCCGTGAGTGAGAGAGCAAGGAAGAAGAGGGGCTGCCCTCGGTATCAGAGCCTCAAGCTTTGGGGCCGTGGCACGCGGTGAGTCCGTGGCGAGCACAGCGGAGGCGGAGGCGGCATGCTGTGATGTCGTATGTGCGGCGAGGCGCTGCGCGGTGGCGCGGCATGGCGGAGGCGTGGAGGTGCTTCATGGTCACGGAGGCTGTAGCGGCGCCATGTGACGGCCATGGAAGCGGCGACCGGGTGAGCATGACGGCGACCGGTGTGTGTCTGCGTTCCGGTTGTTCCGTGTGTCACCGGCGGAGAAGAAGCTCGGAGTGTGTCACCGAGAAAGAAGACCTCGTTCTGGGCACGCAGGGCCGGCCGTGTTGATCACGTTGGAGCGCGACGTGGGAACGAGCTGGGGCGTGTGGAGCGTGGCGAGCTAGGCGGAGGAGTTGTTCCAGCAGCAGGTCGGCCGCGTTGAACGTGTTGGAGCGCATCAGGCGCGCGAGGTGGGGCATGCGGATCATGGCGGAGCTCGAGTTGGAGGTCGAGTGAAGCAAGAAAGTCGTTAGTACGGCAGGCGTCGGTGCGCCGGGAAGATGGTGGCTGCGATGGCGTGTGGCGCTGTCTTATGATCACGAGTTCAAGATTAGGAGGGAAATTGTTAGCACTAATCTTGACATGTTAGTTAGTTGCATGCAAAGTTGTTAGCCACGCGTGTGTGCGTGTGTGTTGCAGGCAGCACTTGAGCCAGGCTCGAGTTGGACTTTGCCGCATAGGCCTTGGTTGTTAGCGAGATTAGAGGATCGTGTGCAGTTCGTTGGAGCGGATCGTACGCGAGGGCGTCGTGGGCGCGTGAGCAGAAGTGGAGCTGGGCGTGTGCGTGCGCGCCGAGTATAAACTTCTCCCTGTATAGTGCTTGTAATTTGAGCCGGCTGAATGTGAAATAAGATTAGGACTTCCACGGAGGCGTTTGTGCGCCGGCCGGAAAATATTCCGTGTCTCCTTTCTTCTTCTACCTTCATCCGTGAGTGAGAGAGCAAGGAAGAAGAGGGGCTGCCCGAGGGCAGCCCCATCAGTAGGTAGGTTTGTTTCTTGTGAGACAACGTAGGCCGGAGTTCTCTTGTACTGAAGTCCCATCCTAGATTTTCTACGATCATAAAAATTATCATCCTACAATGTCCTCCCCTCCTTAGCTACACATATTTACGTCCAGCAAAAGAAAAAAATTACAAGGCGAAGTTCGATGGCCCGCAGGTCTGTCCAGTGTAAGGCGACTATAACATGATTTTCTACATGCTGCCATGATTTTCTCATGTGGCTACGTCGTCTGAGTGCTTCATTAGGTACATATTTATTCCCACCAACCAGGGACCTTTTTTAAAAAGGACCATTTGCTCTATTATAAAGGAACACTCCGTTGTCTTTGTAGTCTTCTAACTTAGTCTCATAGTTATCCTTCTATCCTAGTCTCTAGGAGAAATATTCGCGATCTGAGACATATAATGAGTAGTTGGACGTGTACAACATGTTGGAAATGGGAGGCATCAAGGAACACCAGTCTCCTGTGGTTGTAAAGAGCAGTGCTGCTTCAGTTGGTGCCTGACATCCTCGATCTGAATGAGAAAGGCCGAGGGGGCGATGGGCAATGGGTTTTCATGATGCCTGCAAATCAAGCACTTTGCAGAGGAATTATGGCGAGGTGGAGACTTAATCCCTGGAATCATGTGGACAAAGACTTGGTGCTGAGGACGAGGATGGCATGGTAGATTTACATGTCTTTCTTCTCCCAACTAACTGGAATGTTCGTTCTCTCTAGTAAATTGGCAGATGCATGCGATGCTTCAGAACGGATAAACTCTTCTGATATGTTGTCTGAGTAGAGGCTCTATCCTTGAAAATACATTTGACTTCTTATCTAGCAAATCACATCCGGACTGACATTAAACATGCCGGCTTGAGTGATTAGTGCTCTGAAAAAATAGGAAACAATCCAGTTGTTAGATTATATTTACTTGCATATCAAGTTAGGGTTTAGGCCGGTGCGCTGCACCTCCTCTCCCCCCTATCCTATATAAACCATTGTATTCTCTCATTGTAAAATCATCAATTATTATTATTATCACAAATTTACATGGTATCATATTAAGGTTAGATTCTAGGGCATGGCTCCCACGCCTCCCACCCCGCCGCCGCCGCCCCTTCTGGGGTTCTTCGAGTGGCGTGCCGCCATGGCCGCCGTCGCGGCTGCCAAACCATCCACCTCATCCGCCCCACCTCCTATCGCCACCACCATCAACTTCGCCGATACAATCTCCGACGTTACTCCATTGATTCCCATCACTTTAGATCTCCCCAAACACAACTACTACCATTGGAGGCATCTTTTTGAGGTGCACTTGGGCCGCTGCAACCTCATGGCGCACGTCGACCCCAACATCCCGCCGTCTCCCTCGGATCCCCGCTGGGTCAAGGATGATCTCGCTGTGATACAGTGGATCTACCAGCGGGTGAGCACCGAGATTTTCAATCTCGTTTTCAGGGCTGCCACCAGCGCCGCCGCCCTTTGGGCAGCCCTCCGTCAGCTTTTTCAGGACAACGCCGACGCCCGTGTCAACACGCTCAACACGGAGCTTCGGAACACCGCCCAGGGCGACTTGCCCGTGGGGGTATACTGCCAGCGCCTCCAGACCATCGCCGATGAACTCCGTGAACTCGGTGATCCCGTTGAGGACAAACAGCTCATCAAGATCCTCCTCGTCGGCCTCAATCAGCGCTTCGACAAGCAGCAGTCCTTCATCCCCATGATGCGGCCGTCTCCTTCCTTTGCAGAAGTCCGCTCCATGCTCTCCTGGGCGGACCGCGCCATGACCACTCAAGAGTCTCGCCCTCAGGCCTATGCTGCTGCTCCACGGCCTCCTGCATCGCCACAGCCTCCGGCGCCGCTTGCGCCTGTTCCATCACCAGGTTGGCGCCCTAGCCCCAACTACAGGGGCACCTGGCCTATCTATCGGCCGCCTGCACCACGGCCTCCTCCAACAGCACCGGCTCCTCCACCTGCCTCGGCACCACCACCGGCTCCACCTGTAGCACCAGCTTGGCGATCTTCTCAGGACCCTTGGACTGGCATGGTTCAGGCTTGGCCAATGCCCTGGACCGCACCCTCTCCTGTTGGCGCGCCACCTGCCTACACTGGTTCGTGGCAGCCCGGCGTGCATCCTCATACAGGCTCACCTGGCCTCCTTGCACCACGGGTCCCTGCACAAGCTCATTACGCCGCTCCTTCACCGTCCATGTATGTTGCACCATCGCCGGCTCCCTATGCCTCGCCGATGCACTCGCCGATGCCCTTTTCTATGGGTCCTTATGGCCCTTCGGCACCGGTCACTTATAATCCTGGAGGCTACTACTCGCCATACACCATGTACTCGACTCCTTCTGCACCTCCACCACCTGCGCCAGTACCTGCTCCGTCAACTGCACCGACTCCCTCTACTCCGAGCTGAGACCAAGCTGCATTTCTATAGACCATGAATAATTTTGCTGCTCAAGGTAACTCAGGTACTGATTGGATTTTCGATTCTGGTGCTTCTAGTCACATGTCTTCATCGAATACTATGCTGTCAACTTGCATACCATCTCATTTTTCATCCATTACATTAGGCGATGGTTCCTCCATACCAATTTCATGTGTCGGTCATACAAACCTTGAATCTTCCACTTCCAAACCACTCCTACTTAAAGATGTCTTAGTTCCACCAGCCCTCATTAAAAATTTAATCTATGTTCGTCGTTTCACCAAAGACAACTATGTTTCCGTCGAATTTGACCCTTTTGGCTTGTCTGTGAAGGATTTCATGACCAAGGCGGAGATCGCTCGCTTCGATAGCTCTGGCGACCTCTACTCTGTTCATGGCGCTCCTGCGGCCTCGTCTCCATCATCCATGCTCGCCTCCGTAGATCTATGGCATAAACACTTAGGCCATCCGAATAAAGCCACTTTATCCTCTCTACTTAGTGATTTTTCGATCCCCTGTAATAAAGAGGTTCATAATTCCTCCGTTTGTGAGTTTTGTCAACAAGGAAAACATGTTTGTTTACCATTTGCGCATTCTACTTCTCATAGTACTTATCCCTTTGAACTTTTGCACGGTGATCTATGGACCTCTCCAACTGTGAGTCTCTCCGGTTTCAAATACTACTTAGTTATTTTAGATGATTTTACACACTTCTTTTGGACATTTCCACTTTGCAACAAATCTGATGTCCACTCACTTTTTATCAACTTTAAAATCTATGTCAACACACACTTCTTTTTACCCATAAAATTTATCCAATGTGACAATGGAAAAGAATTTAACAACTTTGCAAACCGTAATTTCTTTCTCCAACATGGCATTCTCCTTCGTTTCTCTTGCCCTTACACTTTCCCACAAAATGGCAAGGCTGAGTGATCACTCCGCACCATCAATGACATAGTTCGCACACTCCTCATTCAATCATCTATGCCCTCCATGTTTTGGGCTGAAGCTCATCGAACCGCAACCTATCTCCTCAATATTCGACCATCTAGCACTAACCCAAACACCACACCTTTCTACTCCCTTTTTCTCTCTCACCCAAAAGTACACTGAGCTTCGCATTTTTGGTTGCCTTTGCTTTCCCAATGTCTATGCAACTTCCCCAAACAAACTCTCTTCACGTTCCCTTCCTTGTGTCTTCCTAGGTTATTCAGATGAAGACAAAGGCTACCGGTGTTTTGATCTTGTGACCGGTCACATTCACATCTCTAGGCATGTCACTTTCGATGAAAACACCTTTCCTTTCGCCACTAGAACCCCTACATCTACTCCCACCACATCCACCCCTCGCCCAGCCAATTCCATAAAACCTCACTTTTTCGTTCCTAACCTGCCCTACAACGCTTCCACGGCTGCCCACTATCCTGCCTCGACCAATACCGCTCCCGATTCTCCTGCCACAGTAGTCCCTAACCCTGCCCCGGCCGACTCGGCTGCCCCGACAGCCCCATCAGCACCCGTGTCTCGACCACCCATAACCCAGGTTTACGCTCGCCGCCCCAAAACTCCTGCCCCCGACAATCAAACTACACAATCCTCTGCCCCTCATGTTGTTGCGTCCTCCTCCTCCGTTGTGCCAGATGCAGCAGCTCCTCCTTCACATTTCGTTCCCATTATCGCACCTAACAACGACCATTCCATGTGCACACGTGCCAAGTTTGATTTTCGACTTCCTAAAACACGCCTCAATCTTCATGCTTCTCCAACTCTCTCACCTCTTCCCAAAACATACAAATCTGCTCTTCTTGATCCGAACTAGTCCGCTGCCATGCACGATGAGTTTCAAACACTCCAATCCAATAACACATGGCAACTTGTTCCCCGACCTCCTAATGCAAATGTTGTTTCTGGAAAGTGGGTGTTCCGTAAAAAATTTCATTCTGATGGCACTCTCTCTCGGTATAAAGCGCGTTGGGTTTGTCGCGGGTTCTCTCAACAACACGGTGTCGATTACGACGAAACTTTCTCGCCCATAGTTAAACCTAGCACCATCCGAACCATTCTTAGTCTTGTTGTTTCCTCTTCCTGGCCCATTCATCAACTCGATGTAAAAAATGCTTTCCTCCATGGTTCCTTAAACGAAGTCGTCTATTCTCAACAACCTTCCGATTTCGAAGATTTTTCTTTTCCTGATCACGTTTGCCTTCTCCAAAAATCTCTCTATGGCCCCAAACAAGCACCCCGAGCCTGGTTTCAATGTTTTTCTTCCTTTATTCAAACTATAGGATTCATTCCCTCTCGTTCTGACTACTCTCTTTTTGTTTACCACTCTAACACCCAGGTTGCATATCTCCTACTTTACTTTTCTCACTCATATTATTTCTCTCCTACAAACTGAATTCTCTATGACTGATCTAGGTTCCCTTCATCACTTATTAGGTATATCTATCACTCGTGATTCTTCTAGTCTTTTTCTCTCTCAACGTCAGTACTCTGTTAATTTCCTAACTAGGGCTGGCATGTTAGATTGTCAACCATCCCGTACACCTGTAGATACTTCTTCTAAATTTTCCTCGGATGGTGATATTTTTCCTGATCCGACTCTATACCGTAGCTTAACTAGAGACCTTCAGTATCTCACCATTACACGTCCAGAAATATCATATGCTGTCCAGCAAGCTTGTCTTTACATGCATGATCCAAGAGTCCCGCATTTTAACCATGTCAAACGCATACTTAGATATCTCAAAAGTACATTAGATCATAGTTTGCATATCAACCACTCATCACCCACATCATTGACAGCATATTCCGATGCAGACTGAGCTGGTTGTCCAGACACTCGTCGATCTACTTCAGGATACTGTGTTTTTCTTAGCAATAATTTAATTTCTTGGTCTTCGAAGCGTCAGCTTACGGTTTCTCGCTGGTCCGCAGAGGCTGAGTACCGTGCTGTTGCTCATGCAGTTGCTGAAACAGTTTGGTTGCGTCAGTTACTTGTTGAGTTACATCAACCTATTGGTCAGGCCACAGTGATATATTGTGATAACATTTTAGCTGTTTACATGTCTGGAAACCCAGTTCAGCATCGGCGGACAAAGCATATCAAGATTTACATCCATTTTGTTCGAGAGAAGATCGCTTTGGGAGAAGTACGTGTTCTTCATATGACTTTTACGGCCCAGTTTGCAGATATTTTTACCAAAGGACTTGCTACTACACCATTTACAGAGATTCATTTCAGTCTCAACGTTGTCGAGCCCACAGTTGAGACTGCAGGGGGGATGTTAGATTATATTTACTTGCATATCAAGTTAGGGTTTAGGCCGGTGCGCTGCACCTCCTCTCCCCCCTCTCCTATATAAACCATTGTATTCTCTCATTGTAAAATCATCAATTATTATTATTTTCACAAATTTACACCAGTAAAACTGTTTATTCCGTAGATTTTTTTGGAAAGGAGCATATATTAATATCTGATACCAATTACACCCAGACTCTGCAACAAAGCATTGCCCTAGCGGCCACACGGATGCACACAGCCAAAAAAAAGAAAGAAGTATTATAAAAAAGAAAGTCCCGCTACATCTCATTCATTAAAACAACAGTACTACCACCATGAAGACAACACGAGAAGTCCAGCTTCTCCAAAACTACACCTCCAAGAAGGGAACAGTGCACAAACACCGTCATCGTCCGATCAAATATCTAGGTTTTCACCCTGAAGAAAGTCCGCGCTCTCGAAACAATACATTTAACAAGGCCATTGACAGGAACAACCAATTAAGGCCAGACCCTGAGTTTTCACCCTAAGAGGTAGGACCATGAACCTCTCCTGTGCAGTCACCCCCACTTGCATGCCACTGCTGCAATTCATAAGTCACCTAGACAATTCCTCATCACCACTCAGAGACAAACCACCATTGTATGTCCTCAGATCTCGGTCTCCATGACTTTCACCGTCAACACCATGGAACGAGAACATGCCCCATGATAATAACATCCAACAAAGCTTCGAAGCACATCCTCTGAAACCAAACGGTCAGGGTAAAACATGGGTGCGTACGATCGAATTCAATTCTTCCAGGAAACTCACGGCATGATAGCACTTATGGAATTCACCAGCGGAGCCTTCTGAAATATGACACAGAAACCAGATCAATGGAGACCAACATACAACAGATCATCATCTTGGCTTGAGAGGGATCCATGACCACCTCCTTTATTGAAACCGAGCCAGCAACCCCCATGCCACCCGTAGGAAAACTAGCATGATCCACCGCAAGACGACAAGACCACCCGGCCGACCATTCCGACGGAGAAGGAGGCCACCACCACCATGCCGGGGGCAGATGCCCCAAGCGCCCTAGTGTCACGGACAAGGCCCAGGTCACCTGGGCGCCGGCGTCGAGGACAACGTAAGGGATAGATCGCGGCTAGGCCCAGATTCCCGCCGCTGTCTGCTGCCATCTGGGCCGAGGATCACCGGCCGTCGCTCGCCGCAACACCACCGCCAAACCAGCCGGGACAGACGCCGCCGCCAGATCACGATCAGGGACGCCGCTGCCGCCGCCACGCGACAACGATCCGGGCGGCGATGGCAGGGAGGATAAACCACATGAGGGAGGGCTCGACGGGGAGGGGAGGCCGCCCGGCGCGGCGCAGCGCCGCCGCGCGGGTGCAGGAGGAAGAGGGGTCGGGAGGTGGAGGAGGGGTTGGGCGTGTCTCTCCCTTCTGGCGTGGTCCCAGACCTCCTAGCAATTTGCAACATATTATGAAGGGTACCTCCTCCTCCAATCGATGACCGTCACTCCAACACCGATCGGGTCCGGATTAAAACCTGATCTTAAATCTTATGGTCTATTGTAGTCTTGGAGACTATATATGGAGATATGCTTTGATTTTTAAGTTGTAACTACAGCTTGTGATGTGCACCTATGGAGTATACAACAACTGTGAAACACATGGTGTCAGATCATATTAAGGTCTAGGGGCACTATCATTTTAGACAACATGAAAGCGCACATTTACGTTTGCATAGTGCATAATTTTTTTAATTATGTTAATCTCTTTTGTGATCTCCATGCTGATGGCTAGCTGCAACACTTTTTAGCTTACATAACTTTGTTTCTCAGCCTTACCCTTATCCGTCGGGAGCTATATATCTATCCCCTGCTTTTATAAGAGGAGTGACATTTGATGAGTTGTAACAACACAGGAGATTATTGTGTACTATAAGATACGATAATTTAACTGGGATTTAAAAGATTAACTAATGTACCCACCAATTTGTGGTCTCTGGTGGATATCCACACCCATGAAATACACGGTGGAAATGGATGTTTTCGCCCCGGCCTAGCTCAATTCATACCAATTCGTTGCGCAATCTTCCTTGTACAGGAAGCATCTTATATATCTTAGCTATCTCTACAGATAAATCAAGAAGCCTACAATAAATTACAAACGGATTCAATACATGGGAGGAGGAGAGAGACATGATGATTGCATAAGCCGTTAGATATATGTTCCCGCAGAATAATGGAAATGCGATGCATCTGGAAATACATGCCTCCTCTAGAGCATCTGTCGGTGTTGTAAATGAGGCCTCACTTGCCGGATTTGGCCACCATGAGCTGGAGAAACAAGAGATTGCTAAGAAGATGCTAGGACAATTGGGAAACAAGTCATTCATGTTTTAGCCAAATTTCCGTGGTGTTCTCATGGAGTGTCTTCATGTGGTGGGGTGGCATGGGACCACGAGAGCACAAGACATTAGCAACACCCGTAACCGAGTAAGGTGGACTAACCCTGTAGGGAATCCAAGAGCTCACTTAAGTCGGTTATGTCATTGTACCTATCCCCTTTCAAGTACCACAAGAGGCTCTCTGGATGGACTTGCAAGTTGCAACCTAAAATGGCTTTACTCGGCAACACTGAAGCCTTACACTGAAGCCTTCGACACGGTCACATCGATGAGCTGTGGGCTGTGGCACGATGGCTAGCAGCGACGTTCTGTACCTGGTGGGAATGACCCAACATGCAATGAGCGGGTGACTGGCCAAGTGTTGGACATGTAGCAGCTGGGCTGGTGATGGCAAGTTTTTGTGATTTTGAGGGATGAAGTGTGCCTTCGCTCACTTGCTAACCTTCATCATGGATAAAAAACAAAAACTGAAAAGAGGAATATGTGATTCTGGAAAAAACAGATCAATGTCAAACGAAAATCACTACTAACCTAAAACATCTTATATTTCCAAACGGAGGAAGTACTAGTGAACTTGGATGCGTGTTGTGTTTTGTTGATGTGAAGCTTTTCAGAAACGCATCCTCTGCTGAAAGGCAAGTCGGGAGTTGCCCTGCTCTGTTAGGTTGGTCCGGTGACTGCAAAATGCCTAGCAGATACCCTAGAAATGATGGTGAAAAATCTCAAGGTGTGTAACCGCCACATGACGTTGAAAAAGGACATAGATGTGGAATATAGAATCCCGAAATAGTATCTCAGATCAGCCATTGTTTCGATATATATACTCCAAGCTTATAAGTTATAACCTTGACATATTTTGTAAATGTTTGATTCCTTCTAGAAACTATTTGATGTAATTGTGAAGATCAAAGTTCATATAGATGAAGGATTTGTGTCAGCCCGGTTAAAGAGCTACTAAATAGTTGTTGGTTACCTTATCGCGTTATTTGTGATCGTGATCAAACTAACCTTCGTGGATCAAAAACACAAACTGGAACCTTATCTTAACTCTATACTTATAACGGGGAGCATCTTAAAATACCTCCTCTGGAATACCCTCCTTTTCTAGTCTTGTATCCATCCTAGATAGATTTTCAATCGCAATTCTCATTGCAGGAAGTGATGCACACCTTTCAAAAGTGATCCTCAATTTGGAAGCAGGTGGTGTAAACTTACATAACTATTTCTCACTAGTAGAAACCGAAAACAAAGATATTCCGCAACTATAAACTCAGCAGAATTTGATTCTTATTCGACTTTATAGAGAAGTAGGAGTACGATGCTATTACGCAAATGGAAAAAGACAAGGCTTCAGAACAAGATGGTTTTCCTTCTGAGTTCTATCAAAAGTTTTGGGAAGTGATTAAACAAGATATGATGAACTTATTTGCATGTTTTCAGAAGGGGGATTTTCCTTTATTTCATCTTAATTATAGCATAATAATCCTTATTTGTAAGAAAGAAAATGTTGTTCAAATTCAATAATAGAGACCCATTTGTTTACTCAAGGTGAGTTTTTTTTTTTACAAAGGTGGACACAAATCGCATTACCGAGATAGCTCATAAGTTATTAGACTTACTAGGACTGCCTTTATGTTTGGACGTCACTTTATGGAAGGGGTGGTAGTACTATATGAAATAATCCATGAACTTCATAGGAACAAATTGTATGGTGTTTTACTAAAAATTGATTTTTAAAGGCATATGATAAAGTACAATGGCCTTTTTACATCAAGTTATGGGTATGAAAGGTTTTGATCCAAAGTGGTGTCAGTGGATACATCAATTAGTCAGCTATGGTAATGTACGATTTAAGAAAATGATGGCATAGGTCATTACTTTCAAACAAAAAAATATTTGCAACAAGGAAATCCGCTATCTCCGATTCATTCTAACATTGTAGATGATATGATTGCGGTTTTAATAGCATGAGCTAAGGAGGATGGCCATGTAGAGGGTCTTATTCCTCATTTAGTGGATGGGGGTGATCCATTTGTAATACGCCGATGATACTATTTTCTTTATGAGTCATGGTTTACATAAAGACTTGAATATGAAATTAATTTTGTGTATGTTTGAACAGTTAGCATGCCTCAAAATTAATTATCAAAAGAGTGAGATATTCTGCTTTGGCAGAGAAAAAGAGGTCGAAGATCAATATAGAACCCTATTCTATTGTGAATCAGGTGCCTTCCCTTTTAGATATTTTTCCATACCAATTCATTATCGCAAGCTTAGAAATGGGGAGTGGGAACGCTTTGAGAAAAAAGATGGCTAGTTGGCTAGGTAAAATTTTATCATATGGGGATCATCTAAATTTAATAAATTTGGTTCTCACGAGCCTTCCAATGTTTATGTTGTCATTGTTTGAAATTCCCATAGGGGTAAGGAGAGACTTGAAAACTTTTGATCAAGATTTTTTGGCAAAGCGACGACCATAAAAGAAAGTATAGAATCTCTAAATGAAATATTATTTGTAGGATAAAAGACCAGCCAGGCTTGGGCGCATTGAGGTTTTAGAAGTTCAAAACAAATGCCTACTTTGCAAATGGTTCCATAAACTTATGAATGAAGTAGGTGTGTGGCAAGAAATCATACACAATAAATACTTGCATTCCAAAACGCTCTCCCAAGTGAAATCTTGCCCAAATGACTTCCCCTTTTGGAAGAGTCTAATGAAAGTAAAGGAGAACTTCTTTAGTAGAGGTTCTTTCAAGGGTGGGAATAGTGAGAGTACTCTTTTTCGAGAGGATAGCTGGCTAGGTGGAACACCTTTAGTGCGCCAATATCCATTATTATATAACATAACTCAACAAAAACATATTTCGGTAGCAACGATTATTTTCAGAAAATCCTCTAAATATAGCATTTAGAAAATGAATATTTTCACTTAGTGCGAAGACTCATGGATGTGCAATTTTTTGTGCAACCTGATGATTTTGTTTGGAAGCTTACAACATCGGAAACTTTCTCAGTCAAGTCAATGTATCTAGATTATATGAATGACCATACGGTATTCCTCTGTAAATATATTTGAAAAATGAAAGTACCTCTAAAGATTAAGATTTTATGTGCTTTCTCTACCGTAAGATTCTACTCACTAGAGACAATTTGGGTAAAAAAAATTAATGGAAGTAAAACATGTTTCTTTTGTTCACAGGATGAAATAATACAACATCGTTTTTTACATGCCCCTTTGAAAAATATATTTGGCATATTGTACATATAGCTTTGAATTTAGCACCACCAAAGAACACTACCAATTGGGTTGGGAACTGGCTTGCAGGGTTTAACAAATGCGATAAAGTCCAAATCCAAGTTGGAGTTTGTGCTTTATTATGGGCCATGTGGAATATCGGGAATGATATTACCTTTAACAATGCAAACTCCACTTATTTTTTTGTAGGTCATCTCCCTCACTACTCATTGGACCCGTATGTGGTCATACCTGCAATCAATGGACAAATGCCAGGCTTTGGATATTGGTACTGCCAATTGGAAATTGTTGCACGTGCTATATACAATCAGTTCAGATGGTGTTCTGAGCATAGGATAAAATGTTGATGCAGTGTTATACCATGATGTCTCTTTTCTTTAGATGGATTATTCACATGGAAACTCTATGCGACCCGTGATGTAATAATCTTTGTAATGACTATTTCTGAATAACCGGGCCTATGGTCCCATTTTGAAAAATACGAGGTCTCACGGTCTTTCAAGGAGACAAGCAAGCACACAAATTCTTGTGATCGCCATATACCCCACTTTATTTCCAAGGGAGATAATATTTATCTTTTTTTGTAAGATATGATGGTGCGACCATTTCTGAGTTGTATGTAACACACTTATGAGAATATTTTGTACTAGAAAAAACAATGATCAAGTGGAATCCAAATGATTAGTAATGTACACACCAACCTGCAATCTCTAAGCATACCCTAACTTATATACAAAAGTCATAGCACAAATGCATGTTTCCACACCATCCTAGCTCAATAAATACCCAATATATGTTTCTGTAATCTTCTCCTATAGATATCATCATATACATATCATAGATAACTTTCCCTATAACCTAGAAACCCACGTAGAAACACAACTGGAATCCAGACATGGGAGGATGGGAGAGATGAAATTAACACAAGCTGCTACGATGACTTGGACTCGTCCTAGCAGAACCTTGGAAATGTGAGGCATCTGGAAATACATCCCTCCCTTAGAGAATCTATATGTGTTTGACAGGACGCCGCGCTTGCCACCTTTGGCCACGATATGAAGAACACACACAAGATGCCAAAGAAACTCAAGGTTTTAAAGGAAACAAGTCATATTAGTGGTAGCTCGATTATCGTGTTCTTCTATGGTGTTTTGGAGTTGGGTTTATACCTTGTTAGTCATGGCGGTGGACTGGACCTATTCCTCGTAGTGGACAACTCCCGGTATGAGCAGAAGTTGAAGGAATGGCAAGAGAAGGTTCATGCCAACGACTCTCACGTGCAAGAAGCTAATAAGGTTAGTTATTTACCATTCTAGCTACTTACAAGCAGTTCGTAGGATGTTTTTTACTTTACCATACGTGACATATAAACTCACTTGCAGGCGTGGTATATGGCTATAAAAAACAATACTCAACTGCACGATTATGTCGATCCTCCACCAAAACCACTAATGCCATTGTTGCCGTCGAAGGATGAATTCCTCGCACATGCCACCACGGGGGCTGCGGTTAGTACTTCACCAAACTCTAAATTATTTCTTACTAGTCACCAAACTACCAAGTTACTAGTTACTATTTTGCTCAAACATATGTAGAGATCGGCTTATTCACGGACGCCCTATGGCCGTGCTCCTGTCTCGCCCCGCGAGTCGCCCAAGACCACTCCAGTTCACCTATATGGTCGTAGTCTTGGTCATTATGCCTCACCCCGTCGAGCGACTCATCCCGAGGACTGTGACTCGCGCCGAAAATCGCTGATGCCGGTTACTTCGAAGCAAAATCTTGCATGAAACAAAACTTAGACAATTTTCCATGCAATAATGTCAACTTTGAACAATCGCAATGCTAAACGGGTGTTCTTCTTCATTTTGTGGTGATGATTCTATCGGTGGAGTTTATGTTGTGCCGGTGCTATGTGTCCTTTCTTGACCAGTTTTGTATCGGACAACTAGTTTAATGAACTTGTCCCACTTCAAGTAATAACCGTGTTACATATGCACTATGTGATCTTATTGTGCTTTGTGACATGTTCGATGACTAGAATGTGTTTGATAAGCAGTATGTGTTATATATACTCCATGTGATCTTGTTGTACATCTGGATCGGCCGCTTTCAAGATCTCTATGATGGATTCTATATTTTGAGAAATGCCATGAAAATATGCTTTCTGAAATTATTCTGTGCAATTGCTAGACTGGGGCTTTTTATGAATTTGCAGGGACGGTGCCAAAATAAGGAACAAAAAATCCTGGGACAATGTTGCCGACAGCATTGCCGTCGTCACTATCACTGCGCACGTGTCTGGGTGCCATTGTTGCTGACGGCCACCGTCGGCACTACTACAGCACAGCAACTCCTCCCACCACCTGAACCGACGGCCACCATTGGCACAACCATGTCTTCTAGAACCCCTCCCCTCCCTCCCAACTGGACAGACGGACATCGGCACCACCACGCCTGCCAGAATCCCTCCCCCACGCCCCCCCTCAGCTGGGCCAACGGCCACACCGTCGGCACAACCACGCCTGCCAGAACCGCCCCCACCTGGGCCGACGGCCAAACCGTCGACACCACAACACCTGCCATGACCACCTCCCCCCACCTGGGCTAATAGCACTGGTAGAAAACGCCCCATTGGTCCTGGTTGGTAAGGGGCATTAGTCCCGGTTACCCAACCGGGACGGGGCAATCGGGACTACTTTAGTCCCGATTGCCCCACCAACCGGGACAAATGGGGGTACACATGGCGGCGTCAGAGGGCGAGGGGGGGTGGAGCATTAGTCCCGGTTCGTAACACGAACCGGGACAAATAACCTTCTGCCGCGGCAGAGATTTGGCACATTTCTCTGTCACGGCAGAGAATTCATTTTGGCACATTTTGTTGCCGCGACAGCATTTTCGCCATGTTTTGTGCCGCCGCAGAGAATTCATTTAGGTTATTTTATTGTTTATTTAGTGTTTTGCACTTATGAATGAAGGAACAATTATATTACACAAGATCATCATGACACTATTACATTCGATACACGGATCGAGTTCATGCACTACATACAAAAGTTGCTCTTTTTACAATTCCTATTGTTTATACACAGCCGAATAGTATTCCCCTTTTGGGTTTAGGACTTCTACATCCAAGAATCCTGCCAATTCCTCATGAATTGCTCGTACGCGATCCTTTAGCAGAAGACCGTACTGTAGACGTTCGATCTGATTTAAAAAAGGAGTCAGCCTATATGAATGAAACTAAACACAATTTGATTGTAATTAAAAACTATAGAAATTGTTTACGTACGTGGAGTTGCTCCAAATTTCTGCCCTTCTCATCGCACGTATGCCGGATGAACTCGCAAACATAGTTATCCACATAGATTGTTACCTGGTCCCTGCGTCAGGGACTTAACGAGAACAGAATTCAATCAAAATAATAATCAAGCATGGTAATAACTGTATCAAAACTAGAATCAAAGAGATGCGCGGATATAGCTAGTGGTGCTTACATCTAGTGGTTGAAATGTAAGCTCCTCTTTCCAAACACCCCTAGCCTTGTTGGTGAACTGTTTCCAAGCGCTGCCCGGCGAAGAAAACGAATAAAAGAAGTTATTAATTACTTGATATCATAAAATTCACGAACGTTGCCGATATAGTGTCGTAATGATTAGAATTACCGCTGGAGAAGTATCTACATGTCCTTCCACGTCTCAAGGGGTTTATGTTTCGAGTCCATGACTAGTACACGCCCTTTGTCAAGTTGAATGATTAACAGAATATAGTGAAAGCTGCGAATGCATAACTAATCAATTATATACTTAACATCGAGTAAGCGAAATAGAAAATGTATAGAAGACAATAACACTCACTCGAAGTTGTAAGGAAAAAGTATTTCCCTTCTGGTTTCTTGAAACATTAACGCGTGTACTATATTATCCTCCGTATCCTGGGGGCTTGTTTTGAGATTAGCTTCATGAACCCAATATGGGTCAATGAAGCCAATGTCATAGATTTGTCATCTACTGCATTCGAGAATATTCATTCTGCATATTACAGTATGATTATATACATGCAATAAACAAGGTGAGATAGCTAGAGACTAAATTAATTACGGAATTAGTACTTACAGACAATAGGCCTCTGATGATCGATTTGTCCAAGGCGTCTTGATTGAATAATTGAAATAGTTCATCAAATTCAATGGATATCATGTCATCCTTTTCTTTCCTATGATGCTTTTTTGTAACCCTCAGCACTATCCAGTTAGCCCCGGCCTTTGTGGCATGCATGTACCAGTTATGCAATCTTCGCATTTTTGTTTGAAGATTATTTACCTCCTCAGGTTTGACGAGAGGTTTTACGTACTGGTATTTGTATGCTACTTCACTCACGAGGAAGTACTCTAACTGGGATAAGTACTGGGCAATACTCATACCTTGAGCAGCGGCAGCTTCTCCGTATTGTACAACTATCTCTGGATCATACTGCTCTTCGGCCCCATATTTGCTCGACCCCATATTGGTTTGGAAAATCACCTTGAGAGGGGCGCAAGACTGTTTTGCTTGTTCTCCGAGCTGGGCAACAGATTTCTCGCTTGCATCAGTACTGCTCTTCGAGGCTTTTTGTGCCGCATGTGACTTGAGAATAGAACGCTCATAGTCTGATGACAGCTTTGGCTCGGGTTGATGAAGAGTCTTTAGCATTTTCAACACTTTGGCTTTTTATTCTTTGGTGCTGGGGAACTCTGGCTCTTTCGGCCGCCTCAGCTTAGCGAAAAACGCTGTCGTTTCCGCATCAACGATCGCCGCAGTCTCCTCTTCAAGATACCATAAGCTCTCTTGGGAAGAACCTTTGGTGTTTTGGAAGAGTCTCTTGTTTACGTTTGGCGATCGCTACCACGGCCTTAGTAGCGGCTACGCTTTTTATCCCGAGGCGCGGCGATGGATCCCGCGGCAATGGTTGCCGGAGATTGGTGAGCGGCGGGCGGGTGAGGACGAAGACGGCTGCAGCGGCGACGACCTCGCTGGAGACGGGTGAGGCGGCGGCGAAGATGGCCTTTGCGTGTGATTTTGAAGCACGATACATTCCTTCGGCCATAGAATGGTGACATTTGTTGCGTCTCCCAGTACAGTCACATCCCCTTCACCTGCAGGGTAGTGAAGATCCAAAACTTCAAAGGTAGGCATGATTTCATCCACCCCGACAACAGTGTAGCCCTCTGGAACTGGACGATAGTGGTAAGTTGGTATGGGTCCAATTGGTAAGGCATAGCCGACCGCCACCTTCATTGATATGTTCACAACTTTGACATGTAGCTCGCAGTGTGTCATCTCTGTGATATCATCCACTGGGTAGCCAATAGGAGCCATCGTCGGTGCACCATCGTCATCTCCATTGTCATCACCCGGGACCTCGGTGGAAGCCACACTGCTTTTTCGATTATTCGATAGGCCGGTAGCATCGAATGCAGTGTGTTGCTGAGATGGGCCGGTAGTACTTTGCTCTTTAAGTGCGTTAATTTCATCTTGTTGTTGCTTTATTCGTTCTTCAATTATACGCATTCGCTCTTTCTGAATATCTGCTTCAACTTCCGCCCTGTCCTTTCTCCTCTGATGGCTTCTATCAGGATATTTCTTCCTCTCTTTGGTAAACCCAGTCCTCCATGGGTGGGAGCCTCTTGTGCCTCGTGTTCGTCCATCATGTTCCTTATTTCCAAGGGCGAGTGTGATCTCATCATTCTCTCTATCGGGAATGAAGTCCCCATCTTTAACAGCCTTTACTGCTTTTATCATCCTCTCGATTGGCAAGGGGTCTTCTTTATGTCGTATGTTATATATACACATCCCTTCCGAGTCCAACGTGCCCACATGCCCGTAAAACCAATTCCTTGCATGTTCTACCCAATCGTCTGTCTCTGGGGTGATCTTTTTAGCACGCAGTTCATTCTCAAGTGTCTCCCACTTAGGAATGCTAGCCCTGTAGCCACCTTGCCCCATAGTATGGTGATACTTCTTGTTAGCAGCATTCAGCTTATTCGTTGCAGACATTTTCTTAGCTTTTTCTGATGTCTTGTAATTTACAAACTCAGCCCAGAATGGTTTTATCTTCTCAAACTGAGTCTTCTTGAAATCCGGAGTCTTCTCTTTCACGACATAGTCAAGGTGCAATCTTTTCTTCCAGTTGGTGAAACACTGGGCCATCTTCTTCATAGCCCACTCCCTGACCTTAGCCTCCATGGCTCTCCCATGTTCTAAGGCGTCCTCAACTGGATCCTCTGCATTTGGATCCAGCTCTATCTTCGGTAGTTTGAAATTACCCATGAGCCTCTTCCACAGTAAATCTTTGGCCTTGTTAGGGACAAAGAAACATGTTCCCTCTTCTTTAGCATCAGCAGGCCTATTCCAATTTTGAATGGTGATCAGGATTAAGTCCCTAACGATTACTCCGCATTGTTCCACAAATTTGATTGCGACAACTTCGGGAGCCGTCGGTTTGCCGTCTTCAGTGATATCTTCGATCCTGAACCTCTCATGGTCTTCCAAATTTTTGGTTGGGCCTCGTCCGCTCTTTTCAGTAGATTTGTTCGATCCGAAGAGCTAAAAGAAGAAAGATCGTCGTTACTATTTCTATATAAATAGTAGAGGATTAATTAATGAATTAATTATATTACATGCACCTCGCCAGAGCGGTCGTCTTCTTGATTACACAAGGCATCGCCTTCTCCCTCGCGGAAGGCAACACCTTCAACCTCAAACAGGTCGCTATTCCGACAAAAAGAGGATCACCCTCACCGGAGTTGTTCAGAAACATCGATACATCTAAATTTTCTTCCCCGCGGATCACACCTTGGATCAACTATTCCTTTTCTTCGTCTCTAACATGTGGATCCATATTTTCTGCATAGGTGGAAAAAAGGATAAACCCTAATTCAAAGAAACCCTAATATATACATACACAATAATAAAAATATATACATGCACACTATATATACATACACAATATATACATACACACTAAAAGGGAAGGGGCGGCTGAAGCGCGTGGCGATGGACGGAGACGGAGGCGCTGTGGAGGTCGGGGAGAAGGGATAGGCCGAATGCTCAAACAAGGATGATGATATGACAAGTTGAATTGCATTGAAATGAAACCCTAAAACTTGCTCAGCAATTTAAACGGGGTTTCGAGGGTTGAAAACCCTAACTCGGAAAACTCCGGAAACACATGAGAGGGGTTTATTTAGTTCTCTAATTAAACTTTTCATTAAAGTTGATTAGCAATGCATGATTATAGCTTAAAAATGTAGAACTCATTTTTCTGAACATTTTGATTAGCAATGCATGATTATAGCTTAAAAAGGTAAAACCAACTTATATACTTTTTACACCCGGGCTACAGCTAGCCAGAGAGACAGACAGTTGGCCCCTAGGCCAACTCATCCTCCACGTGGGCAGGGTGGGACCCAGGCCAGGTTGACTGGGGGTTGACCACGTGCCGACGCCGGGGTGACGTCACCGTGATGTCATTGACGCCGGTGAGCCTCAGAACGACAAAGGGGACGGCGGTGGAGCGCGAGCTCGGCCGTGTGCGTGTGCGTGCTAGAGAGAGGAGGTTGAGGCGAGCCAAAGTGTAGTGGCGCCGCCTCAAAAAGGTCACCAGAGAGGGGAGCACGACGACGGTGTTGGCAGGTGGTCGACGGGGAGGAGGAACAAGAGCGAGAGGAGGCGAGAGATAGGGTCCACGAGAACCAGCATCACACCACGACGGCCGACTACTAGGGCCGGCTAGGGTTTGGCCAGAGAGGGAGAGAACGCACACGAGGGGGAGAAAGACGGAGAGAATGCACGACGATGCACGGCGGCGGACAGAGGTGACAGCGGGCAGCCTGACGGCGGGGCGGCCGGCGACACGTCTCCATGTGCGCGCGCGTCGGGATCATATCAAATAAAATAATCATCAACTAAATATCATCACTAGTGCGCACGCGCGTCGGGATCTACATCATCTAAATACACACCTAAATCATCTAACAACTATACACCTAAAATCTAAATAATATATACATACACCTAGAATAATATACACCAAAAATAATATATACCTACACCTAATAAAATAATATATGCATACACACACCTAAAATCTAAATACATCTACACATGTCAAAAAAAATACACAGTATATACACATGTCAAAAAAATCTATATTCACGGTACTGGACGTACGCGGGAGGCGCGGTCGGAGAAGGACGAGAGGAGAGGCGGTGGCGGCCGGCGCTGGACACGGGCGGCGATGGCGGATGGAGCGCGCGGTGGTGGTGGACGGAGCGAGGATGACGGAGTACTGCGCCTCGTGCCTGGCGAGCGCCCTCTCACGCTGATCCACGAAGAAGGCTTCCCAAGTCGGGAAATAGTCGGGATGCCATCTGGAATTCCTCCGCTGCTCCGGCGTGAGCTCGAAGTAGTAGTGGTTTGTGATGGCCATCCGACGCGCCACACCTAGAGGTACAGGAGGAACCGGCACGCCTCCGGCGCTCAGCATCCAGCCGACGAGGACACAGTAGACCGGCGGGCAGGGGTAGTTCGAGGCGCAAAGCGCCTCCGCCTCCCTAGGAGTTAGTGCTACGGTGGAAGTCATGCGAAAGAGTGATGAGGTTGCAGATATGAGTCTAGAGATGTGTAATGACAATGGAGGCCAACCCTACATATATATAGTGATAAATAGCAGGAAGATAACTGGAGGGAAGAACTGGCGGGAAAAACTGGCGGGAAGAAATGGCGGGAGAAATACCGGAAAAAAATGGCGGGAAGAAAAATTGCTCATTTAGAACTTGCATTGGATCTCTGAAGAAACCACATGTTGCGAGTCAAAAATGATTTTTTTTTAAAATCACGGGCGAAAGATCATGTACCTGTAGTACAAACCGGACACACTTCCTACCGATTCGGTAGACATTTGTCATTTTTACCCGGGATGGACGAAAAGGTTTGAGATGTCCCAGTTGGGATATAGTCCATGTAAGGTGGTCTAGTATTTTAGGAAAATGGGACGGTAGCATTCTGAAACGGAATTTTGGTGGTTACTTCACAAAACGACCCGTTTTTTACGCTCGGAAAATGGAAAAGGGCTTTTCCGTGCGACAAAAAGGAAAACTTCCTCCTGCAACATTGTTCTCCATACCAATGTCCACATGCATGCATAATATGGGCACAGCATCACAAACTATGCCGTGATTCAGCACATAACATCGGTCATTTGGACCGAAAGCCATGAAACCTCGAACATGATAGGTCATTTTGTGAAGGTTTTTTCGAGACATGATCAATATACCAAGTCTGGTATTTTTCCTTTCAACTATGTCACATAATATGACACCACGCGAAGGATTTTCATTGTTCGGATTTTTTTTGAATTTATTATGCCCGTTTTGAATTTTCTGAATTTCTAACTATGGTCGAACCGGCGTGCATGAAGATAGGGGACGAGCATCGTTAGATATTGCATTGGATCTCTGAAGAAACAACATATTATGAGTCTAAAAATGATTTTTTCAAAAAATCACAAGCGATAGATCATGTACCTGTAGTACAAACCGGACCCACTTCCTACCGATTCGGCAGACATTTGTCCTTTTTACCCGAGATGGACGAAAAGGTTTGAGATATCCCGGTTGGGATATATTCCATGTAAGGTGGTCTAGTATTTTAGGAAAATGGGACGGTAGCATTCTGAAACGGCATTTTGGTGGTTACTTCACAAAGACCCATTTTTTGCGCTCGGAAAATGAAAAAGGGCTTTTCCGCGCGACAAAAAGGAAAACTTCCTCATGCAACATTGTTCTCCATACCAATGTACACATGCATGCATAATATGGACACAGCATCACAAACTATGCCGTGATTCAGCATATAACATTGGTCATTTGGACCGAAAGCCATGAAACCTCGAACATGATAGGTCATTTTGTGAAGGTTTTTTCGAGACATGATCAATATACCAAGTATGGTATTTTTCCTTTCAACTATGTCACATAATATGACACCACGCGAAGGATTTTCATTGTTTGTATTTTTTTGGAATTTATTATGCCCATTTTGAATTTTCTAAATTTCTAACTATGGTCGAACCAGCATGCATGAAGATAGGGGACGAGCATCGTTAGATCTTGCATTGGATCTCTGAAGAAACCACATATTGTCAGTCTAAAAATGATTTTTTCAAAAAATCACGGGCGATTGATCATGTACCTGTAGTACAAACCGGACCCACTTCCTACCGATTCGGCAGACATTTGTCCTTTTTACTCAGAAAATGGAAAAAGGCTTTTTCGTGCGACAAAAAGGAAAACTTCCTCCTGCAACATTGTTCTCCATACCAATGTCCACATGCATGCATAATATGGGCATATCATCACAAACTGTGCCGTGATTCAGCATATAACATCGGTCATTTGGACCGAAAGCCATGAAACTGTAGGGGTTCGTAGCATGGAAAACAAAAAATTTCTACCGCATGCAAACAAACAAGCCAAGATCTATCTACTAGATTGTAGCAACGAGTCGATAGAGGAACTCACCCTCAAAGATTCCAAAGCGGTTAACGAGAGCAGATTCTCGTGGGTGATGTAGTCGTACACTTGCCGATCTCAAGATCGCGTAGACGATCCTTCCGGCGCTGCGTTCAAGGTGCTTCATGATCGGTCACACGCGTTCGGTGCTTGACGAAGACCTTCCTCTCCCTTGTTCCAGCAAGCGGCGGAGGTTGTAGCACTCTCGCGATTCGGCAGGACTGGCGGCGTGGTACCGAAGTAGAGGAGATCTGCAGGCTTCGCCTTAAGCCGAGCGAGTATGGTGGAGTATGAGAGAGCTATTAGTGGTCTAGGGTTTATACACACCAATTAGAAGGCTCTAATCCGAAGGCTAGGGCAATTAGAAGCTCTAAACCAAAGCGGCTCTAAACCGGAGTTTAGGGCTAGGATTTAGATTAGAGGATAGGAACTTGTGTGTCTAGAGGAGGAGGCCCTGCCCCTCCTTTTATAGGTGGGAGGGGCGGCCAAGGGGAGGGAGTCCCTCCCCAAGTCGGCCTTGGGTGGCGCGCCGACTTGGAGAGGAGGGACTCCTCCTCCAAGTTGGTTTCAACCTCCTCTTGCTTGTTTCCCACAGGTTCTGTTTTAGCGTTTGACTTTCAAATGGCCATTTGACTTTTCAGTTTAGGATTCAATTTAATCCTTTATTTGGAACATCAAGAACACTTAGTACATGATGCAATCATTCCAATATGTAATGACACATTCATGTACCCCTTCCCCGAGTCTTGGACATTAGAACCTTCTAGAACATTCGATGAAAACACGGAATCATTCCCGAACTCACGGACTTTCCTTATATTAATCTTATTCTCCGGACAATTCGGATCACCTCGTGATATCCGGATCCCATCCGAGACTCCGAACAACATTCGGTCTCTTTCTCATAATACCATAACTACTCAAACAACGTCGAATCCTTAAGTGTGTCTCCCTACGGTTCGTGAATTATGCGGACATGATCGAGACACTTCTCGAACAATAACCAATAGAATCTGAAATTCATATGGCTCCCACATATTTCTCGATTACTTTGCGATCGAATGAACCAGTTACATACGATACCAATTTCCCTTTGTCTCACGATAGTTTACTTATCCGAGGTTATGATCGTCGGTATCTCGCATACCTAGTTCAACCTCGCATCGATAAGTACTCTTTTCGTTCCGTGATATGTGATCCCTTGTGAGCCACCACATGCTTGCAAGCTAATTGGATGACATTTCACCGAGAGGGCCCAGAGTATATCTATCCGTCATATGGATGGACAAATCCCACTCTTGATCCATGTGCCTCAACACATACTTTCCGAACACTCAATGCCACCTTTATAGCCACCCGGTTACGGTGTGGTGTTTGATGTCATCAAAGCATCCTTCCGGTGATGGTGATTAGCATGATCTCATGGTCGAAGGAATTAGGTTACTATGTATCAGAAAGCATATAGCAATTGAACTATTGAAATGACTTGATCTTTATGCTATGCTTATCTATAGGAGTATGTCCATCACATCATTCTCCTAATGATATGATCCTGTTGTTAATAACATCTCTATGTTCATGATCAGGAAACCATGATCATATATTAACCAACAAGCTAGTTTAACAAGAGGCTTTACTAGGGACTCTTATTTTAGTTTACAAATCACACAAGTATTAATGTTTCCGGTTAATACAATTATAGCATGGTATGTAAACATTTATCATAAGTGTGAAGATATGATAATAACCACTTTATTATTTCCTCTTGGGCATATCTCCAACAGAAACCTCGAACATGATAGGTCATTTTGTGAAGGTTTTTTCGAGACATGATCAATATACCAAGTCTGGTATTTTTCCTTTCAACTATGTCACATAATATGACACCACGCGAAGGATATTCATTGTTCGTATTTTCAATATACTAAAGGTTCATCTTTAGTCCCGGTTGGAGGGATTTCGGCAGGCTGGGCCAGGCAACACTAATGATAGGGGTGAGTGTCGACATTATGTCCTGCATGCGGCGTGTACCTTGTCCCGGATGGTGTCACCAACTGGGACTAAAGATGAAACTTTAGTCCCGGTTGGAGACACCAACCGGGACAAAACACGAGTCAGCACTAATAATAGGGGTGAGTGTCGACATTATTTCGTAAGTGTCGACACTATGCCGAGCTGCTTGTACTATAAATATGCATCCTTGTGAGTCCAGTCCTCCAGCTAGTTTGTGGCATCTCCAAGATGGTTTTTGAGAGCAAGGACACCACTACGGCCAGTTTCAGGGAGCTGCCGACGGAGCCCAGTCCTCCGGCATCTCCGAAAATCGGGTCAGGAAACACTCTAATATGTGAAATTAGTTAGCTCCGTGCGTATTGATCTAGTTAGAGAAGTTACAAGATGCAAGATGGTTTTCGAGCAGGGATACCACTACGGCCAGTTAGGAGATGCCGACGGGCCATCCTCGGCATCTCGAGAAATCGGTCATCATAGAGGCACTCCTAATATGTGAAATTAGTTAGCTCGGTGTATTGATCTAGTTAGAGAGTTACAAGCTGCAAGATGGTTTCGAGAGCAGGGACACCACGACCAGTTTCGAGGAGATGCGGATCGATCCTCCCATCTCAAGAAACTGTCATAGAGGCACTCCTAATATGTGGCCGCGTTTGGAGATCGATCTTAATGGTAAGTACGAATCGACAACTTCTTCATAGTCCGGTCCAGCCACAAAGGGACTAACACTCAAGACATTTATTAATATTAAAACTGAGATTACAAACCGGGACTAAAGGCCCCCTATATATAGTCCGGTCCAAGCCACAAACATGAAGATATCCTTCGGTGAAGCCACAAACCGCGAAAGACATGAACTAGAGTTACATAATATGAGCATGAACTTCTTGGCATATGTCCTTCCTTATAATCGCTTCAAAAGTAACCATGGAGCATCTTCTTTACTTAACGGAATGCTTGGGTCAGTTTTCACTGTGAAGGGCGGAATTTCATCAAACTTATTATAATCTTCTGACATGTCTGTCTTGTCCTCGATTCCCACGATGTTTCTTTTCCCTGAAAGAACTATGTGACTCTTTGTCTCATCATATGATGTATTCGTTTGCATATTTTTTCTTTTTTTCGGTCTGGAGGACATGTCCTTCATATAGAAAACCTGAGACACATCATTGACTAGGACAGATGGTTCATCTCTATAACCAAGATTGTTGAGATCCACTGTTGTCATTCCGTACAACTGGTCTATCTTTACCCCTTTCCCATTCAGGTTGACCCATTTTCAGCAAAACAAAGGGACCTTAAAAGAGACTCCATAGTCTAGTTCCCATATCTCCTCTATGTAACCATAGTATGTGTCCTTTTGTCCATTCTCGTCTATTGCATCAAAGCGGACACCACTATTTTGGTTGGTGCTTTTTTTTATCTTGGGCGATCGTGTAGAATGTATTCCCATTTATTTCGTACCATTGGAAATTCAATACACACTACTAGGAAACAGGCCGTTAGTGGCGCACCTGGAAACATCATCCATGGCGCACTAGCAGTGCGCCACGGGCCTTGCCCTACGGCTATCTCTCAGCCGTGGCGCACTACCTAGTGCGCCACGGTTGTGCAGAGATAGGCGTAGCGCACCTCCAAGTGCGCCACAGAAGTTTGGCATGGTGCGCTACCAGGATTACGTGGCGCACTACCTAGTGCGCCACTAAACTTCCATGGTGCGCTTTAGGTGTAGTGCGCCACAGAAGGTAGACCATGTGAGCCACAGATGTATTTTTTGTTTTTTTTAATTTCCGAGCCAGATTATACGCAATAAAGATTATATACAATATTACAGCAGATATACACACACAGATACAAGATATACAATTATATATATAAATACTCAATATGAAAAACAAGATTAAAACAAATACATATAGATAAGTCTCATACATGAATACATAGTCTAAGTTACATTGTTTCGATCATGTTACAAAGTAGTAGTTGATGACATGCTAATACATGTGTCGATCGAACAAGTTAGAGCTCGGAAGCTCGCCTAGACATCTAAACTAACTAGCTAGACACAAACGCGGGATAAATAACCAAAGAAGATAAGCATGATCACCGCTTGACGAAGGTGTAGGTCTTCATCCGGTTCCTTGTCCTAACTCCCGCTAGATAGCGCGTGTATCTAGCTTCCGCTCCGCCATAGTGTTGTACCCTTTGTAGCTATTGCCGCTGAAACGATTGCACTGTCTCGCAGTCTTCCCAATCATCGTGAACTCGAACCCGTCCTTGTACCTGACGTACCACGTCATCTATAAGTTGACAATAATAATTAACCGACTATTGAAAAAACATATATAATTAAAGTCGCATATGAAGATACACTTATAGAAAGTACTCCTAAATCAAAAAGACCAAACTCAAAAAGCATGCCTCATATATAACTAGGTTGTTCGACACAGGAATATGCTACGATGGAACTGTTCGCCAAGTAGGATGCACAACACCTGGACCTGTGCATAGCACAAGGCGAACAATCCCATCGCAGCACATTCACATATAGTGTGCCACGACATTTCAATCATCGGCATTATTCTCGAAAAAGACCAAAGTAACTCGAAAAGCATGCCTCATATATATACATAGGTCGTTGGACACGAATATGCTACAGCGGAATCAGACGCCAAGTAGAATGCACAACACTGAGTACTTGTGCATAGCACAAGGCGTCCAATCCCATCATAGCACATTCACATATATAGTGTGCTACGACATTTCAATCATTGGCATTATTCTCGAAAAAAGAGCAAGGAAAAAGAAGGACCAAATTTAGCAAAGGACCAAAGAGTAAGCAAAAAACCAAGCATTGATCGATATATAATAATACGAAAAATAAGTTCACTTGTCGTCCACACACACACACAAAGGTCATCTATAGTTTGTAACTACAACTAGGCCAACATCAAGCCTTCTGGCTCGGCTTAGGAACGGAGAGCATACTCGTCATGAACTTCCTATAGTCACCCTGCATCTCTAGGCGATCTTCTATGTCACGGTTATTCGGGATATTTCCTCGTAGAAGATCCCCGGAAGTCATGACATCACGAAGATGATTGCCCCAAAGCTGCTGGATGCGATACATCTCTTGTCTAATATCCGAATCATTGATCTTGGCCTTTGCTTCGCCCACTGCTTTGAGATGATCCGCAGCGTAGAATTCTGCTGGTCAAGGAAAACGCCCTCATGTGATGGAGTGCGTAGTAGGCTTCCTTCTTCTTGTTTTCCTTTGCTTCACGAGGGGAACTCCGTTACGTGTTTGAAGGCGTGCTGCGAACTTGACCTTCTTACGCCGAAGCTGGTGCCTTCCGTCGAGGCAAAGCCGGTGAGAGCATCATCGAACTTCCTTGATCTTGTCGTAGTTTTCTTCTTTTCTAGACTCCCGAGTCGAAATACGTGGCGTGAATGCTTGGCGATAAGGAGATGAGCGTCAAGGTTCATCTCTGCTCAAAAATTCAAATGGAATGTGTTGGAAAAAGAATGATGATGATCTAATAAAGCCAATCGACGGTGGCGAGTGAATAACGACTTACTCGGGAAAGTAAGGCACGAGAATGTATTCCTTTGTCTTGTTCGCCACGAGGATTCTTTTTAGGTATGAGGCCACGATACGTGCTCATGGGGAACAAGCAGCCGTCACGCATGTAGTAGGGGTCCACTATAGCGATGCCGGTGTGTTCTCTCTAATGATCTGCATGGCGGTGAGAGAAAAGACGGACCATGGTATAGTGCTGGTATAGGTGGAACATATTGAAGATGTCCTCGAACCGGAAGAACAGATCCATGAGGCGGTCGACGAAGCCCAAGCTGGTGGCACCTTAACCACGAATACGGGTGCGAGGATCTTTCTCCGATAGAAGGCGTCTCTCTATCGTCAAGCCGTCATGCACACTCTGATTCCGACTGGCGAGCTTCCGCAAATTCTTAGGTAGCATGGGCTCACCCTCCACATGAATCCTCCACATAATACCCTCGGGTCTTGGTGGCCCGTCCCGAAACCTGATCGGATTCGCAGTTGTTGACGCCACCGGCTGGCTCGAGCTGCTAGATTTTCTTTTCCTGCCCTTTTTTCCTTTTGGAGAGCGGGCAGGCACCGCAATCTGAGCACCAGCCGCCCTATGTAGTGTGTCAGGGCTTAGAATAAAGGGCCGGTTGGTTGTATCAGCTGGCTGTGTAAAGGAGCAAGATGGAGGCGTCTCCTGAGAACCAAACAGACGCTTGGTGATAGTGGCTTTCTCTGTGGGGCCACCAGCTAGGTCTTCTTCGTTGCCAAACTAAGTGCTGAAGAAGTGATCATTCCAGTCTTCGTCGTCCTCGGCCGGATCCTGCACCATGTGCATATCATCAACATGATCATCCGACCCACCGCGTGGAGGTGACGGCGAGGCGATGAGGGCTTACCGCTACCGGCCTGCACGACAAAGCGGTCTTGTTGTCAGGCGTGATGGCCCCACGTCCTCGAATTCCTTCACCGCAGATCCGCGGTGAGTTGTTTGGTTTTGGGTCCACACGGCACGGGCTCGATGAAGTTTCCGAACCTGCCCGGTTGAATTTAGCGAGGGTTTTCTATCCTTGGATCTATACTCTTCGTCCTCCTTATTCCATTTGGCCTCCGCGTTCTGTATCCACCATATCCGAGATGGTGATGACCTATATTCATCGCTGCGGCGCTTTCCCGATTACTATTGGCCAGGGCTCTTCGGTTCACCTCTCCTTGAACTCCCGCAATCGATCTTGGTGATCTAAGGCGGGTCAATCTTCTGGATCTCCTCGAGACTTTTGCCTTCTTTATAGATCTTCTTCTTTATCCGGTTCTCCTGGCGGCGGTGCTCATCTTTTGAGGCGGATTTGTTTGCCGTTCCCATGATAATTTGTGTTACGACATCGTGCGGGAACTTGTATCGGCGTGACTTCTCGAAGAGGTGTGCGCAAGTGGCCATTATCTTTATGCCGGGAGATTCTCGGTGTTGATCGAGATGGTTGTCGGGTGATCGCCGCCACTTGCCCACGTACCCTTTGGCGACAAGGCGGGCTCAAAGGAACCGATGGGCTCACTTGGTAATTTCCTCCTGACCGTGCCGACCGTGTTGGGCGGTCCTCGGCTTCTTCTTCTTCTTAGGAGGGTTGCTACCACTCCTGTGCCCTCGCCATTAGTGGTTTCATCGTCTGCCGTTCCTTCGCTTCTTCCTCCGTCTTCCATCTCATCATCCTCGCTCCGAAGGATGGTATTCTTCATCGTATTCTAGGCTGGGCCGCCTCGGAATGTCAATTGTTTATTCGAGGTCTGAGTTCTCCTTCAGACGATGCGCTTAGAACATCCACCTCGTCGTTGTCACACATCTTTGCACTAATAAAAACAAATAATTGGTTAAATGCGGAAAAATCGGCATGACCTTTGCTAATTTTCTTAAACTAGAGTGCCGATTTCCGCCGAAACGGAAGTTAATCAACATTTCAACAAAAATCGTGACTCGTTTCATACAAGAACCTGCATACACGACATAATAAAGTGCTTCATACAAGCACAAGCACAAACATTGTAATAGCTATTGATGCTAGTTGAGATCTAATGTTAGGATGCTGGTTAAGAAACAACCCAGCACAAACTCTTGCTTGATAATCTCCAATAAGGGTTATTGGTTGTTAAAGCATCTCAGATATCACATCAATCAAGAAATACTTCAAATGCTTGTCATTTGGCAAAGTTTTAATTAGTCGACTAGCACATTCTTGTGTCGAATTTAACTTCAGAGGTAGTCTTGGTACTACCACTAGCACTAGCAAAGTTTGTTATAATTTAACCGAGGTATGCTGATGCTGGTACTAGCACTAGCACTAGCACTAGGTACTGGTACTAGCACTAGTACTAGTCAGCACTAGCACTAGCAAAGTTTTACAACAGCACTAGTACTAGCACTAGTCAGTACTAGCACTAGCACTAGCAAAGTTTTACAACAGCACTAGCAAAGTTTTACAACAGCACTAGCACTAGCACTAGTCAGTACTAGGACTAGCACTAGCACTAGGTACTGGTACTAGCACTAGCACTAGTCAGCACTAGCACTAGCAAAAATCTGTGTTGTATAGATGCATCCCAAAGACAACAGAACAATTGGATGTTGGATCTGCATGATCGCCTCTCGGACACTGGAACATCAACTAACAGTTCCTAGCCTTTCTCGATTCATGACGATATAACACAAATGTTGAGCACGATAAGAGAAACAAACACATCTATAAACACCTACCATATTTATATGATAGAGGAATGCGTTGGTGCCAAGCTAAATGGTCAAGAACAGGGCCATACCACCCAAACACCGTATATTGTTACGGCTAACTGCGAGGCGCCTCAATACCAAGGATAACATGACACTAAAGCATGGTGTTACGTCTTTGGCTGTGACATCTCTGCTCTAGAGGCAATACATCTTCCCTACTCTAGATACAATTCATTACATTGGTCTTGACCAAGCTAGCATGAATTATATCAATACTTGGCTCAAGGATCTGCAAGGCAATAAAACACAGTTGGTATTAATCTCAAATCTCGACACTATGCAAATGGAGGCTTCACTAGTGTGCTTGGCGGCTGTCTGCGCTCACTCTAGAAGGCCGAACAACCGAGTATTGAACAAGCGGATGGGTGACTGCTAACTGAATCTTGAAGCACCATCAAATCATTGTTCAGACCTAGCAACCTAGCAACCTAGCAATGCGGCTTGGTTGACCTTGGTTCAACCTAGCAATCTGGACTCTTTCAACCTTGCAACCTAGCAACCTAGCCTGTGCCCAAAGCGCACCCCATCGGGAAGAGAGAGGAGAGAGGAGAGAGAGGAGAGAGGGGAGGAGAGAGGGAGAGAGGAGGAGGGCTACCTCGGCAGGCGGACGGCAGGCGGACGGCGACGGCCTCCTCCTCCTCCACGGATCGGCCTCCTCCTCCTCCTGGCAAGCGGGCCTCCTCCTCCTCGAGAGTGCAGCAGTGGCGGGCCTCCTCCTCCTCCTCGAGGCGCAGCGGCCTTGTGAGTGGCCAGGCGGTGGCGGTGCGGCCTCGAGAGCGATTGTGAGATGCTGGCGGTGCGTGTGGTGTCTCGTGAGATGGAGCGCGGCGGTGACTAGCGTCCAACACACAGGCGTGGCGCACCACAGCCAAGTGCGCTCGTGGCGCCTGGCAGTGCGCTACGCCTATGTGTTGACTACTGACAAGAGGCGGCCACCCCTTACATTAGCACTAAATCTTGTCATAGCCCTGGTTGCCGCCTTAGCTCTATTCTAAACTATGAGCACCCAGGTTCGAATCCTGGTGCTCCACTTTTTTATTTTTATTTTAAAAATACTTTTAAATGTTCCAAAAAATGTCCAAAAGTGGTGATTTATGCCATACAAGTTTTGTTTTGTTTTTAAAATACTTTTAAATATTCCAAAAATGCCCAAAAGTAGTGATATATGTCATAAAAGTGTTACAAATATGATTCAAAGTATAACTAAATTTCATAATACTTTGTCCATGAATATTACAATCTTTTTCGACCACGCGTTTTACAATATTTTTTGAGCTAGCGTTTTACAATCTTTTTTCCCTTCTTTGTCGCGGTTGAATAATTTAGCCCCGGCACTTTAATGTTTCTTCTTTCGAACGGGCTACCTTTTTTGGGTAGGGTTGTCCTTTTTCTTCTTGTGATGTATGTTCTTTGCATCGTAGTCGTCGTCATCTTCAATCTTTGGATCGCCCGTCTTGGTGAAGTCTTGCTCGTTGGCGACTCCATCCATTCCGATGATGTTTCTTTTTCCTCTCCTCACGACAACACGGCTAGGCTTTGTCGGTCGGTAATGAAAAACATTGGTCCACTTTGGTAGCCAGTACCCGGTTCATTTTTCGGCCACGCGTTTGCACCGCGGCCTTGGATTTGGCTGCCGGGTATAACCATGGTTGTGAAATACCGGTCTTCTCTTTCGACGCTCTTTGCCCATCGACACGGAACATCGGCACCTTTTCTCCACGTAGTCGAGCTCCCAATCTCCTCGATTCTTAGTAGAATCTTTCCTTCACGTTGTCATCGGTGTAGAATTCGGCGTTACGCTGAGTTCGATAATCACACTTGTTGTCCTTTTCCTCCGTGTAGAATGTGTAGCCGTTGATATCATACGCTGATAGGTCACCAGGTTTTGCATCGGTCCTGCGACAAGGTGAATATGATCTTTTCCGTGTCGGAAGAATGCGGCGGGGGATTATCAAGGCGTGCCTAAACCAACGTGTGAAATCTGAGTTGTGCTCTTTGAGTATTTCTCCTGCGTCCTCTGTATGCCCGGTCGCATACTTCTTCTCGATTAACCTTTTGTGCTGTACCCAAGGATCGACCAGTTCTAAATGTTGTAGCGCGGCGAGGTTTGCTCGATCAAAGTCTGGCGTCAATCGAAATGCGCATGCGTGTCACGATGACCCTCTCGGTGACCAGATCCGTCGAGCTTGCCAAGGTGTCATGGCGGGAAGACCGACAAGGTTCTCGATGTCTAGATAATTAGTGCGAAGAGATGCAATCTTGACGAAAAGCCCTTGGCTATGCTTCCATCCGGGCGGGACCTGTTGCGACGTATCCTTTGATGTGTCCGTTCATCCTTTCGACGCCATCATGCTGCGGAGGAACATCGGCCCGAGTTATCGATGTGCTCCACGACATGGACCAGCAGATGCACCATAATGTCGAAGAATGCGGGTGGGAAGTAGACCTCAAGCTCACATAGTATCACCACGATCTCCTCCTGTAGCCTTCCGAGCTGATTCAAGACAATCGACTTCCTAGAGATGACGTCGAAAAACTTGCATAGGCCAAATAACGTTTCACGGACGTGCTCATCCATTATCCCTCTTAGTGCGACCGGAAGTACCTGCGTCATTAGCATGGCACAATCGTGAGACTTCATGCCACTGAACCTCTGCTTCGGCTCGTCTAGGTATCTGCTTATCTTGCCTGCGTAGCCGTAAGGAAATTTGACTCCTAGAAGGCACTTGAAAAACTGTTTGATCTCATCCTGGCTTAGAGTGAAGCAAGAAGGAGGGCAGTAATATTCGTTCTTCTTGAAATTTTTACCCTTCCGACGACCTTGTGTCGTCTCCGACTCATGATCATCGTCATCTTCACGATCATCGAGGTAGTCGTCCTCCATGAAGCTCCTTGGATACCCAAGCATATCAGGTCGTGCCTTGCTTTGGACCATCTTTCGTCCTATCGGCATGTTGATTATGGTGGCGACCAGACTCTCGCACGTTTTCGTGATATGCATGATGTCGAGGCTATGAGGCGTCGGAGAAACTTCGATATGGCAACTCCCGTAAAAGACCTTGTTTTCCATACCTTCATCGGCTTGTCTTGTTGCTGCCTCTTTGCTTCTTTCGCTTAGGACAATCTTTCCGTTTTTCAACAACTCTTCCACTTCTTCGCTCCTACGCTGGGATTCCTCGGGTCTCGATTTGCCATCGAATAGGTCTCCACGTTTTCTCCATGGATCATTCTTGCCGAGCCACCTCCGGTGCGCCATGAACACGGTTTCGATGACCTGGATCTTTCTCTAGTTGGAGATAGCTTGTGTTATCCATGCACCTAACGCATGCGAGAATCCTTGGATAACCTGCCCGAGATATACCCGCAACCTGGATAGTCTTGCACCGTAGTGACCAACGCTCTCATAGTGAAATAATCTTGTCGACGGCGTAAGTATTGGCTCGATTCCCATAACGTGGCTAGCTCCTCTTTCAACAGCCGAGATATCTGATTGATGTCGGTACAGTTGTTTCGGCCCTTGAATTAGCATACTCATTTGTATGTACTTCTTCTTCATGCACAACCATGGAGGGAGGTTGTACAACCATACAAACACGGGCCAAGTGTTGTGCGTGCTGCTCTGGCTACCGAACGGATTGAGTCCATCGGTGCTCGCACCAAGCCTGATGTTCCTCGAATCTCCACCGAATTCTGGGAATTCGAGGTCCAATGCTTTCCACTGGCTAGCATCTGAAGGGTGCGTCAGCAGCTCATCCTTTTCGGGGTCATCATCATCTCCTGGCTTCTTCCTTTCCGCATGCCATCGCATGAGCTTCGCTTCCTTAGGGTCCGCGAAATAGCGCTGCATACGAGGAGTGATAGAAAAGTACCATACCACTTTTCGAGGTGCTTTCTTCCCTTTCTTGTATGGAATCACGCCGCACACCGGACATGTGGTTTTCTCTGCATCCTCGCCCCGATAAATGATGCAATCGTTGATGCATACGTGATATCTAACGTGCGGTAGATCGAGAGGACAGACGATTTTCTTAGCATCCTCGATACTAGTTGGACATGTGTTCCCCTCCGGGAGACGATCGTGCCAGAATGCCATCATATCTTCGAAGCTTGCGTCGCTCAATTTGTGCTTCACCTTCATCTCCATAGCCTTGAGCGTTACATTCAACCGGGTATCATCGGGCCTGCATCCTTCATACAATGGAGTAACCGCGTCTTTCTCAAGTTGCGCAAGCTTGGCTTTCTCTCTAGCGGCAGCCCTGGCGTTACTAAATGCGCTTGAGAAGCAGCTCTTGCACATAAGGGTCCCGCACACACGGCGTTGTTCCATCGTCGTCTGCTCCTCCGGCATCTAGATCATCATCATCCTGGTCTGCTTCCGCACCTTCACCATCTCCAGGAGACTCTTCATCATCTCGCCCGTTCTCGCCGTGATGATGATCATCGTCATGTTGGCCACCTTCACCGTCTCCATCATCTACGTCATCGCTTATCCAACGAGTGTATCCATCCATGAAACCATGGCGGAGCAGGTGTGCCTGCAGATTCCGGAACTGGTCGATCACCAGTTGAGTTTGCATCTTCGCGGACATCTTATATCTGTCTTGTTATTTCGTATCATGTCGGCTGTCGCACATTTCAAAAATCTAGCCACAATGCCTTCGCTCATTATGCGGACCATTTTTTCCTACACGATGTACACGGTACAATTTTGAAGTCTATTAGAACCACATAATGAATGCATGCATGCAATGGTCGATAGAAAATTTCGGCATGACCTATCCTAAAATTAGGACCTTCGCGAAATGCCAAAGTCTTGCCAAAATGGAAATGAATCAACATTTTGGAAAAACAAATGGCAACTTGTTCACATACAAACACAAGAGAGAGAGACCGATCCATACACACATGAACATATCATTATCCTCTCCATATAGTACACATACATGAGCATCATCGATACTCTCCATATACACACACATATGACCATCGATCCTCTCCACATACACACATCATGAGCATCGATCATCTATACATATGAGCACATCATCCATATACACATGAACACATCCTTACATGGACAACTTACCGAGATGAGAGACCTATCGCGAGAAAGATGGAAAGGAGAGGTGCGCGCGTCGACCGGATAAGGATAGATGAGAGACCAGAGACCTCCTCTATTACTTATGTAACATCCAAAGCAAGTTTTACATGCTAAAAATGGTGAATGTGTGGAGAAATTGAGGTGGGAAGGAGAAGATCCCGACTAGATCTAAGGAGGAAGAAGAAGGGGAAAGTGAAGTGTGGGGTGGTGGATGTGGTCACACATGTGCACATAAAGTGCTGTCCTAAAGAAATCGACACATCCGTGGCGCACACGGCCCTAGTGCGCCACAGATGCTCCTACTCCCTGTGGCGCACTAGGCCGAGTGCGCCACAGAAGTTTGTGGCCGTTTCAGAGCAGAGGGGGGCATGCGCTTAGGCGTAGCGCACCAGGCACACGTGCGCCACAGATGACCCTAACAACCGTGGCGCACATGACTATAGTGCGCTACAGATGTTTGGCATGTAAACAGGCCTCGCCCACACATCCGGTGGCGCACTATAGTCATGTGCGCCTGCAGTTGTTCTAGTTATTAGTAGGGCACTGCCCACAGGTGAGCCACGCCTGTTTTAGCCGTGGGGCACTTCAACCATGTGAGCCACGGATGTGCTGATTACCTATAGTTGTTTTCCTAGTAGTGACAGTAGAAGATGGTGATGCGGCCAACAAGTATAGCTGATCTCCAACAGTGGTGTCATTCAAGAGATGTGTCCGCATCCAACCACCGAAAGACTTCATGTGTTCATCTGTAATCAGTGATTCAGGCTTCCCCGGGTTTTTGGAGCGTAGAATATTCTTGTGTTCCTCGATATATGGAGCTGCCAAGGTGGAAGTATGTAGAACTGTGTAGTGTGCTTTAGTGAAAGAATCCCCGTCCCTACATATCATTGCTTTCTTTCCCAGCGTGCCTTTTCCACTTAGTCTTCCCTCATGCATGAGTCGAAACACCAATCGGCTTAAGGTCGGGAATAAAGTCAACACAAAACTCAATGACCTCCTCTGTTCCATATCCCTTGGAGATGCTTCCTTCAGTCTAGCACGGTTATGAACATATTTATTTAAGACTCCATGAACCCCTCAAAGGGAACATATTGTGCAGAAATACCGGACCGAGAATGGCAATCTCTTCCACTAGGTGAACCAGAGATGCGTCATAATATTGAAGAAGGATGGTGGGAACACCAATTCAAAACTAACAAGACATTGTACCACATCCTTCGTAACCTTGGCGTAATATCCGGATTGATTACCTTCGAGATATTGCATTGAGGAATGCACATGACTTCACAATGGGTACTCGAACATTTCGGTGAAGCCCCTCAATGCAATCGGAAGCAAATGCGTCATAATCACGTGTGATCCATGAGATTTCAGGTTTTGGAACTTTTTCTCTGCCATATTTATTATCCCCTTTATATTAGATGAGAATACCAACGGCACCTTGATACTGTAAAGGACTTCAAAAAAGATTTCCTTCTCTGCTTTGGTAAGAGCATAGCTGGCACGACTTAAATGATGCCCTTTATCCGTCTTGTTCTGTGTATGCATGTTCTTTGGGTCTTTCATAATTTGTTGGTCCTCCCATGCTTCTGGTGTATCTTTTGTCTTCCAATACACTCCTAGGAATTCTAGCAGGTTCACGCAAAGATTCTTCGTCACGTGCATCACGTCAATTGAAGAGCGGACACGCAGGACTTTCCAATATGGCAACTCCCAAAATATATATTTCTTCTTCCACATGGGTGCGTGTCCTGTAGCGACGTCGTTAGGAACTGATTGACCGCCGGGACCCTTTCCAAAGATTACTTCTATGTCCTTAACCATACCAAATACATCATCACCAGCAGGGAGTTCAGGCTTCTTCCGGTGATCTGCCTCACCTTTGAAATGCTTGCCTTTCTTTCTTACGGGATGATTGGTCGGAAGAAATCGTCGATTCAGGTACAACCTTGCATTTATGCAAATATGTATATTTAGTCTTATCTAATCAGTGTGTGCATGCCTTATATACCTTGTTTGTCTGTCCTGAAAGGTTACTAAGAGCAGGCCAATCATTGATGGTTACGAATAACAACCCTCGTAGATCAAATGGCTCATGTTTGTTCTCATCCCACGCACGTACACCTGGTTTGCCCCACAACTGTAAGAGTTCTTCAACTAATGGCCTAAGGTACACATCAATGTTGTTCCCCGGTTGCTTCGGGCCTTGGATGAGCACTGGCATCATAATGAACTTACGCTTCATGCACAACCAAGGAGGCAGGTTGTAGATACATAGAGTCTTCTTTGCTTCGTAGGTACTCTCGGGAAGTTTGTTATATTTTGGAAACTTCGGCTTCATTATTTTCAGCATCTTTTCAAATGAGGAGTCAGTTAGACCACACTCTGCCTTCCATCACAACAATTCCAGTGTGGTACCGAGCTTTGTGCTGCCATCTTTACAATTTGGGTATAACAATTTCTTGTGATCTTCTAACATGCCCTCTAACTTCAACTTCTCATTTTTACATTTCACGCTTTGCATCAGAAATGACCCTACCAAGTTCATCAGCCGGCTCATCTGATGCCCGTTCTTCACCTCCTTACTCTCCATTGTCTTCCATTGCAGTATCACTGTATTCAGGAAACATATGATGATAGTTGTTATCATCATCTTCTTCTTCACCATCTTCCATCATAACCCCTCTTTCACCATGTTTGGTCCATCAATTATAGTTGGGCATGAAACCTTTCATAATCAGGTGGCCGCGAATGATTTTCGAGGAAGAGTACTCCTTGTTGTTCCGACATTGAACACATGGACAACGTATAAAACCATTCTCTTTATTTGCCGTAGCCACATCGATAAATTTATCCACGCCTTTCATATACCCGGCTATGCACCGGTCACCGTACATCCATTCCCGACCGTTCATCTGCATCATATAAGTAAGTTTATCAAAAAACAGGACATCATAAATAGTGAAATGACCAATTCACATCGACACATGCATTGTATCAATGACAGAGAAAAGATAAGATTGCTAACCTCGATCGAGGGAAATAAAGAGGAGAAAGCTCAAGTGCGTCTCGGACACCTTCTATATTTTTGTTCTATGAGAAATTGAACGGGATTATTCACTCAAACATTTCTTCAAACACCTTGAATGCATGCATAGGGGAAAAATTAGCACACCCCTCACACCTTCCCCCAAGAGAAAAAACAGAGTGGAGACAGAGGGCTGGGGCATTGCATTTATAGGCGAGATACGTCCGTTTGTAACACAACCGGAACTAAAGGTGTGCCACGCCACGTCGACGCTAACCTTTAGTCACGGTTTGTGTTACAAATCGACGTATGCCCTCTTACCAAGACGCATGACTTGGGCCGTGTCCGCCGAATCGACGCCAGGTTAAGATTAGTCCGGTTGGGGGCGCAACCGGGACTAATGCTCTGAGGGGGCGCGAACGGATGGCATGTTTTCTACTAGTGTAGCCACACCGTTGGCACCACTATGCCGTGCTAGCTCCCTCACAGCCCCTGAGGCCGACGTCCACACAAATCGAGCTACGACAATGGTGGACGTTGGCAAATCTCCATCCCCAACCCAGCGTGGAGTTTTGCTGATGATGACATGTGGAAGACGGTTGTCTTCATGCAGTTTCTGTACTGATGGCTAAGGTGCGCTAATGCGCTAACAGCTAGGGAAAACCGTCAGCATACGTATTCTATGCCGATAGCCGTATCCACACCATCAGCCACGGAGCTGGTCGACACGAAGTTAGACGGCCCTGTGCCGAAGGCCACCGTCGGCGTAGGCCTAAGTCAACGTTTTTCCATATTAGGATGACTGTGTTGACAGTTGGCGTCTGCTTCCCACTACAGGAATGGCTGATCGCCGACGCCCGGCTACGCCGACGTTAAACGTCGGCGTTGGCTGATAACCGGGCCCCAATCGCCAGCCCCTCGGCGTAGCTGCCGGCGTAGCATAGACTACACCGACGGTCACCTCGGCGTGGCGGCCCTCGGCGTAGCTAGCGGACGCGTGGCACATGCGGCAAAGACGGACGACGCTTAACGGTGCCGTTGGTTAGGACGGCGACCCTCAGATAGCATACGCCGACGGCCACCCTCGGTGTATTACGCAAGCGTCGACGGTCACCCTCAACGTAGCCTTCTCTATTTTTCATATATTTTGTATTTGCATCAATTATTTATATATTTTTTATTAATTGGATAATTTCGTACCCTACGAATAGCAGTCTACACGTCCACATGAAATGTCGTTAATCTTCTCACACCCGAGAAATTTCTATATGTTTGTAAGTGTTATTATCCCATGTGGTTCTCAATAGCACTCACCACGACCACATGAAGTGCTTGCATGTGTCCCCCTCGCATGCATGCGCTCTAACCTAGAGGCGAAGGTTCGGACCCGTATGAGGTGGAATCTCCCGAGGTGAAAGCGGGTAGGATAGTGCCCCAACTTGGAGCCAACATGGTTTGACATCACCCTATGACCTAAACAAACACAAAACAAGAGAGAGCTACGCCGGGCTACCTGTTAGAGGAGCGCCTAGGGGGTAGACGATCCGAGTGTGCACAGAGATCGTGGTTCGACAGAGGAAGACCACGAGAACATCGGAATGAGATGAAAACTTGCATGTGCCCTAGCATATGTGTGTGTGGGTGTGGTTATAGGTTGGTATATAGGTGCTTGCATGTGTCCCCTCGCATGCATGCGCCTAACCTAGGCGAAGGTTCGGACCAGATGAGGTGGAATCTCCCGTCGAGGTGAAACTGCAGGATAGTGCCCCAACTTGTGAGCCAACATGGTTTGACATCACCCTATGACCTAAACAAACACAAAACAAGAGAGAGCTGGCGGGCTACCCTGGGAGGAACGCCTAGGGGTAGACTATCCGAGTGTGCACAGAGATCGTGGTTTCACGGAGGAAGACCACGAGAACATCGGAATGAGATGAAAACTTGCATGTGCCCCTAGCATATGTGTGTGTGTGGGTGTAGAGGTTGGTATATATAGGTGCTTTCATGTGTCCCCCCCGCATGCATGCGCCTAACCTAGAGGCGAAGGTTCCGGCCCGTATAAGGGTGGAATCTCCCGAGGTGAAACCGGGTAGGATAGTGCCCCAACTTGTGAACCAACATGGTTTGACATCACCCTATGACCTAAACAAACACAAAACAAGAGAGAGCTGGCCGGGCTACCCTGTCGAGGAACGTCTAGGGGGTAGACGATCCGAGTGTGCAGAGATCGTGGTTTGTGGGAGGAAGACCACGAGAACATCGGAATGAGATGAAAACTTGCATGTGCCCCTAGCATATGTGTGTGTGGGTGTGGTTAGAGGTTGGTATATATAGGTGCTTGCATGTGTCCCCTCGCATGCATGCGCCTAACCCAGAGGCGAAGGTTCTGGACCAGTGAGGGTGGAATCTCCCGTCGAGGTGAAACCGGGTAGGATAGTGCCCCAACTTGTGAGCCAACATGGTTTGACATCACCCTATGACCTAAACAAACACAAAACAAGAGAGAGCTACGCGGGCTACCCTGGGAGGAACGTCTAGGGGGTAGACGATCCAGTGTGCATAGAGATCGTGGTTTGGGAGGAAGACCACGAGAACATCGGAATGAGATGAAAACTTGCATGTGCCCTAGCATATGTGTTGGTGTGTGTGGTTAGAGGTTGGTATATATAGGTGCTTGCATGTGTCCCCCCTCGCATGCATGCGCTCTAACCTAGAGGCGAAGGTTCCGGACCCGTATGAGGGTGGAATCTCCCCGTCGAGGTGAAAGCGGGTAGGATAGTGCCCCAACTTGTGAGACAACATGGTTTGACATCACTCTATGACCTAAACAAACACAAAACAAGAGAGCTACGCCGGGCTACCCCTGTCAGAGGAACGTCTAGGGGGGTAGACGATCCGAGTGTGCACAGAGATCAGGGTTTCGCCGGAGGAAGACCACGAGAACATCGGAATGAGATGAAAACTTGCATGTGCCCCTAGCATATGTGTGTGGGTGTGGTTAGAGGTTGGTATATATAGGTGCTTGCATGTGTCCCCCCTCGCATGCATGCGCTCTAACCTAGAGGCGAAGGTTCCGGGCCCGTATAAGGGTGGAATCTCCCCGTCGAGGTGAAACCGGGTAGGATAGTGCCCCAACTTGTGAGCCAACATGGTTTGACATCACCCTATGACCTAAACAAACACAAAACAAGAGAGAGCTACGCAGGCTACCCTGTCGGAGGAACGTCTAGGGGTAGACGATCCGAGTGTGCAGAGATCGTGGTTTCGGGAGGAAGACCACGAGAACATCGGAATGAGATGAAAACTTGCATGTGCCCCTAGCATATGTGTGTGTGTGGTTAGAGGTTGGTATATATAGGTGCTTGCATGTGTCCCTCGCATGCATGCGCTCTAACCTAGATGAAGGTTAGGCCCGTATAAGGGTGGAATCTCCCGTCGAGGTGAAACCGGTAGGATAGTGCCCCAACTTGGAACCAACATGGTTTGACATCACCCTATGACCTAAACAAACACAAAACAAGAGAGAGCTCTGGCTACCTGTCGAGGAACGCCTAGGGGGTAGACGATCCGAGTGTGCAGAGATCGTGGTTTTGGGAGGAAGACCACGAGAACATCGGAATGAGATGAAAACTTGCATGTGCCCCTAGCATATGTGTGTGTGGGTGTGGTTAGAGGTTGGTATATATAGGTGCTTGCATGTGTCCCCCTCGCATGCATGCGCTCTAACCTAGAGGCGAAGGTTCGGACCAGTGTGAGGTGGAATCTCCCGTCGAGGTGAAACCGGTAGGATAGTGCCCCAACTTGAGCCAACATGGTTTGACATCACCCTATGACCTAAACAAACACAAAACAAGAGAGAGCTACGGCTACTGCTCGGAGGAACGCCTAGGGGTGACGATCCAGTGTGCAGAGATCGTGGTTTCACGGGAGGAAGACCACGAGAACATCGGAATGAGATGAAAACTTGCATGTGCCCCTAGCATATGTGTGTGTGGGTGTGGTTAGAGGTTGGTATATATAGGTGCTTGCATGTGTCCCCTCGCATGCATGCGCTCTAACCTAGAGGCGAAGGTTCCGGCCGTGAGGTGGAATCTCCCGTCGAGGTGAAGGGTAGGATAGTCCCCAACTTGTGAGCCAACATGGTTTGACATCACCCTATGACCTAAACAAACACAAAATAAGAGAGAGCTACGCAGGCTACCCTGTCGGAGGAACGCCTAGGGGGGTGACGATCCGAGTGTGCAGAGATCGTGGTTTCACGAGGAAGACCACGAGAACATCGGAATGAGATGAAAACTTGCATGTGCCCCTAGCATATGTGTGTGTGGTGTGGTTAGAGGTTGGTATATAGGTGCTTGCATGTGTCCCCTCGCATGCATGCGCCTAACCTAAGCGAAGGTTCCGGCCCGTATAAGGGTGGAATCTCCCGTCGAGGTGAAACCGGTAGGATAGTGCCCCAACTTGTGAACCAACATGGTTTGACATCACCCTATGACCTAAACAAACACAAAACAAGAGAGAGCTACGGGCTACCTGTCGAGGACGTCTAGGGGGTAGACGATCCGAGTGTGCATGAGATCGTGGTTTGTGGGAGGAAGACCACGAGAACATCGGAATGAGATGAAAACTTGCATGTGCCCTAGCATATGTGTGTGTGGGTGTGGTTAGAGGTTGGTATATATAGGTGCTTGCATGTGTCCCCCTCGCATGCATGCGCCTAACCTAGAGGCGAAGGTTCCGGCCGTATGAGGTGGAATCTCCCGCCGAGGTGAAACCGGGTAGGATAGTCCCCCAACTTGAGCCAACATGGTTTGACATCACCCTATGACCTAAACAAACACAAAATAAGAGAGAGCTACCAGGCTACCTGTCAGGAACGCCTAGGGGGTGACGATCCGAGTGTGCACAGAGATCGTGGTTTCACGAGGAAGACCACGAGAACATCGGAATGAGATGAAAACTTGCATGTGCCCCTAGCATATGTGTGTGTGGGTGTGGTTAGAGGTTGGTATATAGGTGCTTGCATGTGTCCCCTCGCATGCATGCGCCTAACCCAGAGGCGAAGGTTCCGGCTGATAAGGGTGGAATCTCCGCCGAGGTGAAACCGGTAGGATAGTGCCCCAACTTGTGAACCAACATGGTTTGACATCACCCTATGACCTAAACAAACACAAAACAAGAGAGCTACGCAAGGCTACCTCACTGAGGAACGCCTAGGGGGTAGACGATCCGAGTGTGCACAGAGATCGTGGTTTCACGAGAAAGACCACGAGAACATCGGAATGAGATGAAAACTTGCATGTGCCCCTAGCATATGTGTGTGTGGGTGTGGTTAGAGGTTGGTATATATAGGTGCTTGCATGTGTCCCCTCGCATGCATGCGCCTAACCTAGAGGCTAAGGTTCCGGGACACAGTGAGGGTGGAATCTCCGCCGAGGTGAAACCGGTAGGATAGTGCCCCAACTTGTGAGCCAACATGGTTTGACATCACCCTATGACCTAAACAAACACAAAACAAGAGAGAGCTACGCCGGCTACCTCGCCGAGAGGAACGCCTAGGGGGTGCATTTATCCAGTGTGCACAG
>CP125978.1:52959610-53254620 GCA_030063025.1 Avena longiglumis
TATGAACTACAGGTACATGATCCGATGCTCATGTTTTTTTACAAAAATCATTTTTAGGTTCACAATATGCTATTGTATCAAAGATCTAATGAAAGTTTAGCGAGGCTCGGCCCCAAGCTAAGAATCTTTATGTCCGCCGTTCGACAAAGTTTGACGATAGTTTAAAACGGGCATAAAAATTTCAAAAACGATCGAAACAATGCGAAACCTTCGCGTGGTGTTATATTATGTGACATAGTTAGAACGAAAAATATCAAACTTGGTATATTGATTATGTCTCAAAGAAACCTTCACAAAATGACCTATCTCATTCGAGGTTTCTTGACTTTCGGGTCAAATGACCAATGTTATGGCTAGAATCAAGGCATAGTTTGTGATAATGTGCCCATATTGTGCATACACATGCATCATGGGATGGCGAACAATGTTGCAGGAGGAAGTTTTCCTTTTCGTCGCACCAAAAAGCCATTTCCCATTTTCCGAGCATAAAAAACGGTCGGTTTTGTGAAGCAACCACCAAATGGCTAATTAAAATACTACCACCACATTTTACAAAAATACTATACCATCTTATATGGACAATATACCAACAGGGGGATCCGAAACCTTTCCGTCCACCTTTGGTGAAAAAGACAAATTTCTGTCGAATCAGTAGGAAGTGGGTCAGATATGAACTACAGGTACATGATTCGATGCTCATGTTTTTTTATAAAAATTATTTTTAGGTTCACAATATGTATTGTATCAAAGATCTAATGAAAGTTTAGCGAGGCTCGGCCCCGAGCTAAGAATCTTTATGTCCGCCGTTTGACAATGTTTGACGATAGTTTAAAACAGGCATAAAAAATTCAAAAACGATCGAAACAATGCGAAAGCTTCGCGTGGTGTCATATTACGTGACATAGTTATAAGGAAAAAATAGCAAACTTGATATATTGATTATGTCTCAAAAAAACCTTCACAAAATGACCTATCTCATTTGAGGTTTCTTGGCTTTCGGGTCAAATGACCAATGTTATGGCTAGAATCAAGGCATAGTTTGTGATAATGTGCCCATATTATGCATACACATGCATCATGGGATGGTGAACAATGTTGCAGGAGGAAGTTTTCCTTTTCGTCGCACCAAAAAGCCATTTTCTATTGTTCGAGCATAAAAAACGGACGGTTTTGTGAAGCAACCACCAAATGGCTAATTCAAAATACTATCACCACATTTTACAAAAATACTATAGCACCTTATATGGACAATGTCCCAACAGGGGGGTCCGAAACCTTTCCGTCCACCTTTGGTGAAAAAGACAAATTCCTGCCGAATCGGTAGGAAGTGGGTCAGATATGAACTACAGGTACATGATCCGATGCTCATGTTTTTTTACAAAAATCATTTTTAGGTTCACAATATGCTATTTTATCAAATATCCAATGCAAGTTTTCCTTTTCATCGCACCAAAAAGGCATTTTTCATTATCCGTGCACAAAAAGGGGATTTTCTAAAGCAACCACCAAATAGCTAATTCAAAAACGGAGGATTTGTGATTAGTTGATATGGATATAATATTTGGATTCCTCTCATTTTTCTGATCAATTTAAACATATTATTTGTTAAATTTCGATTTACAGATTTAAAGATATTAAATATTCTATATTAAATAAAAAATACAGAAAAATAAAATTATTATATTTTTATTTGAATTCAATAATATTTTTACTTATTCATTAATATTTACTTAAATAATTGTTTGTAATTTCAAAAAATACAAACATGTGACATGATGATATAAGAGTTAATAAGATTGATATCATAGTATTGACACCAATGTAATAATTACTTTGCGAAAACGGATTCTGAAGGAATGAGGAAGTTAAGCGTGCTGAAGCTGGAGTAGTATTAGGATGGGTGACCTGATGGAAAGTTTAACTAAGACTGGAATTTAATCAAATAGTAAGTATAATTAGTGTTAAAAATGTTCAAAGTAGGAGATTAACAAGTGAAACAATTCAAAGAATAAAAAAATTGAGAAAAAAATAAAAAATTATTATTATTAAAGAAAAATATTTTTGCAACCGGTCGACAGGCTATGCCGACGGCCGCTACGCCGACGGCAAAGCCCTCGGCGTAGCATAAGCCGACGGCTTGACTGTGCTCCGCCGAGGGAGATCTTTGCCGAGGAGGCTACGCCTACGCCGAGGGCATTTTGGCCTACGCCGACGGCCTTTTGCCCTCGGTGTAGCGCGCGTGTCCCGTAGTGGCTACACGATTGAGCATCAGCGCTACAGTTGTATGACAGGTGCAATACATAGTCCTGACTCCTTCCATGTCCAAGTTAGATATACAGGGATCTTATTAATCAGTAGCTAAGAAGCAGAATGCACGGGTTAAATGTAAGTAATTGTCTAGCGAATCGATCTATGGAAATCGAAGTGAAACTGCATGGTTACATACCGGTTTCTTGGTCTGTACACACCCAGTTATATAAGTGAACTGAAACTTACATATTAATATCCCGTACTAGTATGCTGGAGTAAAATGCGTGGATTATTTGGTAGTAGGTGATTTCTCAGAGACGTAGCACGCGAAAATAGATCAGATTCTACAAGAACGCGTCTCAAATCAAGTGCACGTTTAACCCGCGTGTTTCCCCCCTATTGAGCCGGATGTCGTAGAGCTAGAGCAGAGGTATTCCCATGGTCAAATTTGGCGACTCTAGTTAGTTGGATCATGTCACCCATGTATAGCCTACAAAAATAACGAACGAGTAAAGTTTGTGGAGATTTGTCATTAGAATGTCTTTTGTCGTCAGGAAAACCAACACCGGCGTTAAGATCAGTCTCCACGACTAATAACATTTATGCATCTTATCACTGACTCTATGAACATCACTTCAAATATTGATTTATGAAGATGTGAACGAAATACATGGTATGTCGTTGAGTTTCCGTAACAAAAGATAGTATATGATATATAGTTAAACATGGTCGCTTCTAAATTACCCCAAACAAGGCTACTATTCTATTCAATTAGAATATGAAGGTTGTGTTGCATGGCCTGTCCATCATAAGTAAATATTAGAATATTTGAGAATGTTTGATTAGTACAAATACTTGAGAAAATTAAACCTCAATAATTGGAATGTGGTACCATTCGCCAAAATAATATTTCATTTGAATCGAATATAACAAGTCCAACATTGTCCTTGAATAATTTTCAGCCCACTCATCACGGGAAATACATCGGTACACCTATCATCCTCTAGCACTCAGAAACTTAAAAATTTGTGTTACCAAATTGATATGATAGCAACTACACGTTCTATCCACTGTCTAGTGAATAATTGATAAAGCCAAATTGTTTATCCAGTCCACTATCACATCGAGATCCCTTGGTTTATGGGATTTCCTTAACCATTCCAGAGTAACTATTTTGGGTAATAGATTATTCCTTACCTACTTAATTACTAGCCAGTTACTCTAATGTTTACAATCCCTCCAAATTTTCGATACTTAAAACTACTATTGTATTCAACAAACATTTATAGAGTATGATCCATTTTTCTATGACGGAATTCACAAGAAAGCAAACCTTGTACTTTATAGAAAGATGGGAAAACTAAATACAACAAGCAGTGTCTAGCTACTCTAGATAAGAAATGGAGAGAAAAAATTAGCCAAATGAGCCACTCTCTCGATAAGCAGCTGTGTACAACTTCTAATTCGCACTCTCACGGATGTGCTGAAATTTTTATTGCAAGGATGCACTTATGTATTCTTCTTACTATATGATATATAGGTTGTCTCTATCCATGGAGCAAGCATGGATCTGGCTGCATACTTACATTACCGCCACAACGAAGTTACTAGTGTAATACATAGTCCCGACTCCTTCCATGACCATGTTAAATTATATATTGTGAGTGGTCTAATTACTAGCTAGCTAACTAGACGTTGGCAAATCCATGGTATCTATGTTTAGTGTCCATTGTCCAGCAATCGATCTACTGCAAGACCACCCTTTTCTTAGTCTATGCGAGCACATAGCCGGCTCCAAATATATAGGTGATCAAACTGAAACGTTACATCTTGGCCCTAGGTGAATTGATATCTCGTAACAGGTCTGGGTAAAGTGAGCGAAAATGGTAGAAGGCTTAATAACTACACATTTTAGCTACGAGATATATAAAGACATCCTATATGGCTCTACGTCAATCACTCCAAATATAGACTAAACCATAGACATGACATGTAGGACGCGTTGGTGTGTTTTTGCACCACGTTTTGCAAGAGTCGGAGTTTTATTTTGAGCAACCGGTCCCAGTTAGCTTTACGGTCCGTCAAAACTTTAGTTTCAAAGTATTTTAAAAACTAAACTAGATCGTCCAACTAGATGGTGTAACAGATACTCCCTCATTCACGGTTTGCAGGACGCTCTACAAAAATCTTATGGACCTAGGCGTGAACGTATTGGCTGAAAATTAGGCCTGTTAGTGAGCGGTTAAGGCGCATGCAGTGCTGGGAGACTGTTGCATGCATAGGAAGTTGGGAGGAAAGCTATGTAACATCCCAACATTTAGGAACCAAGGAAAAGTAGATTCAGAAATATGTGCAATTGCATGCATTTATCTATAAAGAAATGTGGGTAAATTTTTTGCCAAATAAAAACTTAAAGTGATCAAAGTTTCTTTCACTCTTTAAGTTTAGCAATAGCCCTGGAGAATGATCGTTATAAACTTTGACATGATCTTTATGGATTAATATGTTTTGGGGAAAGGAATTTGAATTCAAACTTGAGATTTAGATTTATATTTTTTAAAAAGATTAAAATTATGAGTGAGTAATATTATTGAATCAAGGTACCATCTTATACCATACTGAGCACGCTACCCCTGTGCTTATTAGTGTGTCGACTCGGTTACCGGGTCTGTCCTGTGAGGGATCGTTATCTCTCAACCGTGATCATCACTTTCTATAAGAGAATTCTCAGTGTTATTGTTCACTTTCCTGGCATCGACAGCGACAGTAGGCCTTCTCGATACAAGCACTCGTCATGGCAGGCTCATCACAGACTGGCATCAAGGAGTCGAATGACCAAAGCATCGGTTGCTTCCACTTGTTTGTTGCCTTCTTCGACCGACAGACAAGGTACCCCCCTCTTTTTCTCTTCATGTATGTGGGTTGCCTGCCCCGTCCCGAATGGACGAACATGGCTAAAACATCTTATATTTTGGAACGGATGGAGTATTTAGGAACAAACAACAAAACTTGATTAATTGCACAACAACACAAAAAATGTCCAACGGCTTATACCAGTGCACCATGAGAAATAATATCCAATAAAATAGGAGCCAAAAAAGCTAGTTATTCAGTCTCTTGGCAACCAAGAAGAATCATGCAATTCTTGCAAACGGGCTGTAGGAGTGCAAGAGTGCGATGGGTTGTGTTGTTCATCTATTGTACCCAGCCTAGCAAGCAAGTTGGTCACCTGGTAACCGTTGTTGTATTGACTCGGGCTTCGCCCTTAGGCTTGGCTTATCTGGCACTCTCTTGTCGAGCTTAGCAAATTGAGCAGCAGTGCTGAAATCAAAAACCTTGGACCCTGCAAAGAATACAATTTATAGGTTAAAACACTTGCATTAATTTACAAATATACAATTGTATCATATCATGATTTACTATATTAACTCTTACATTCTATTAGAATGATAGTGTACCATGTTAAGAATATGCATATTTGAATAAGTTATGCACTTTGCAACCTTCAATAGTTCAGAGTTATGAATCACATCTTCTATATCTAATGAAATGCATATGTTATGCACTACTCTTTGCTTACCAGATGGATGAAACCATCCCCATGCAAATTCCGGATGCATCCCAAACCTATACTGCGATAGTGGTGGAAGGGACAATGAGGAATGTGTTGAATACATTCTAGAGCCATGTAACTTATATGCTACGTGGTATGGTTCGGTGGTATTTATATTCAGGCACTGCATATGAGTCACTCTAAATAATGGAAGTTCACCTGAAAAAGGGCACACAAATTTTATAGTCCCTTATTGCCTTAGCTCTCTTATCTACCTTCTTTCCTTAGCTCTCTAAATAATGGAAGTTCAAAAGAAGTGATGGAGCTAACTCATTTATGCAACTGATATATCATTAATTGAGATATATATTCTGGCAGTGGTATTTGATTGTTTTATATATACTACCAACCCTCCTTTACTGTTTGATCATTGATTCGTATGGGCATCATTGATTCGTATGATTCCCCAAACACCATAGTAATAAAATTACAAAATTGAAGTATCATTGACCTGTTGAATGCCCCAGGATCGGAAACTGCATGAATCCACCAAAGAATGTTCGACACCATCGAAAAAGAAATGCAATGTAACGATAGAGCGCTGAGTGAATGAAAAATTTCCTCCAACATAGAGTGCAATGGAACTAATATTTGGGAGTTAGGAAAATTCCCAAGGAATCTAACCATATAGATCAAATCACGTACATAAGAGATTTTTCTAAAGGTCAAATTCTTCCAAAAATCGTGTGATTATTATTCTTAATCAAAGGAGGGCATATATGAATCTTGAGCTTCTCTCTAGAATACATAGCAAAGCTATCTACGCTCTCTTTTGATAGACAACTAGTGACACAGACATGTATAATTACGTATTTTCATGAATGACAACAAATGAAAATAGTAACGTTCAGTGACTTCAGCTTCACAACACCAGAGCTTAGCTCCATGACACCTTGATATGTATATGGGTATTTTATGTGTCATGGCATCCTCTGCTACACCCATTTATCTTAACAAGTCGTATACAATTATAAAGCAGTTTTAGGAAAGAGTTAGTGAAGTGCGGAATAAGTCTCAACATGTAAAGTTTTGCAAAGACAACCAATCTAAACAGCAGAATCAATATCATGAAGCATTACCATCCACAGAATGCATGGAGCATGTGAAGGTAAGAGTTGATTTTATACCGACAACTTGTACAAGATACAAAAATGGGTTTCACATAAAGATGTGGTCCAGATATGTGCTAGACATGTAAAATGATGAGCCATATGAATTAGCAATCTCGCATTGCCATCAGATAATCAGTTGGGAAAGCACGCAAACAACATAGAAAATGGATCGCAAAAAATCATCCTATGATATCCATAAATAGGCCTGTACCATGGAGACCCTCCTCCATCACCCTTCACACAAATATAAACATCAAAGAAAAGTAGTATACAGCCATCATGACACTGGAGACACTTGAGAGGTAAAATCCTCCGTTCAAGTCTAGATAACTTTCTTTGAAAATTACAAGATGACACTGGAGAGAGAAATTGTACAACAAAACTCCTCTGATGATAAAGGAAAGAAATCTATGTTTAATGTGGATAGCCATCATCAAAAGAAAGACATTCTCCATATTCAGAGCATCTCGAAGAAAGCACCGCATGGATACATCAAAATCAATGTGGATGCTAGCTTTGATCTTTTGTCAGGTGGGTGTGTAGTTGGGCTGCTGTCTTTAGAGAGCATTCGAGTCATATCATTCTCGTAGCTTGGAAGTTTTTTGTTCAGTAAATTACAAAAAACCACCACAATTGGGATGAGGGTAACAACCCTTCACAAAAAAACCCACCGAAAAACATGCATTTTGGTGGATGTTTGTTACCCTGGCCTCAATTGTGGTGGTTTTTTGTAATTTACTCTTTTCTGTTAGGTGTGTCTCTCCTGAAGAAGCAGATATGTTTGCTTGTATTGAAGACCTAAAGCGGGCAAACCTATACCTGAACCACCGATGCTTGCTCGAGACTGCTTGTGCAAGCACTTCTATAGTTTTGGATAAAAAGGAATATATAAAATATGTGCTTTGGAACTACATCCATGAAGGAAGATTACTGAAATCTGCTGCTCTCCGTGGAAGTGTTCATTAGCTCATGGCCTGGCTAAACTATCTATGTGTGTGTTAACAGAGCTATTTTGTTTCCACCCTTTGTATGGATTTAGCTATCTGTGATTGTAACGAACTACTTAATCTATAGTCGACACCGCTTGTTAATTATATCCAGCTTTCCTTTGTTCATCTTCCGAATAAAATAAGACACATGCAAAGATGCCAAATGAGGTGCATCAGCTAACAACAGAACTATGATTATAACTAATTACTTATCCATGGAACCGGCATGGATCACGTGCAGTACATAGTCCTGACTCCTTCCGTGTCTATGTTAAATTTATATATATATATATATATATATATATAAGCCTATATATATATATATATATATATATATATATATATATATATATATATATATATATATATATATATATATATAGGCTTATATATATATATATATATATATATATATATAAGCCCATATGGGACACCAAGGTGCCCAGGCACCAAACCTGCATTTTGTACATACCCGAGATGTACATACCTAAATTTCACATACCTAAGGTTTACATATGTAAAATATATTTATCCAAGTTATATATACCTAGGTATCACATACCTAAGGTATACGTACCTAAGTTGCATATATAAACACGTATCCTGGATACGTACACCTTAGGTATGCAACATCTTAGGTATATGATACCTAGATATGTGTAACTTAGGTATATGATACCTAGGTATGTATAACTAGAGTACGTATACCTTCAGGTATGTATGGTTCAAAGCAAAACATACGTGTATTATGTACGGTGTCTGGGCACCAAGGTGCACCAGTCATTTTACATATATATATATATATATATATATATATATATATATATATATGATAAATCTACTTAATTGCTAGTAATTTGGTGACGTAATAAACGGTATTTTTGTTGGGATATATTAGTGTCTAGGAATTTTTATACTGAAATCTAATTGAAACTGCATGACTACCACCTTCTTTTAGTCTTTGCAAATATATATAGGTGAACAAAAATGCGTATGTCTGATAATATTTAATTGATATCTCATAGTATTATATTAGTACTATGTCAAATTAAATGTGTGGTGATTGGGTAGTGATGTGGACATCCCTACTATTGATACAACCGTTGTACCTACAGCAACACACATACAAGGACCCATCACAAGATCTCGTGCCAAACAACTTAACTATCAGGTACTTTCGTTTCTTGGAACTATTCCTCACATACATGAGAATATGATGCTGCCTAAATCAGATATATTTCTTACTCTTAGGAATGATGGACCAAGCATGGATGAGAGGGACAAGCATTGGAGCATGGCCATGCATGGATATGGCAGCAAGCATGTGATGATCCAAGAGAAGACCACGGATGAAGATTTCAGAACTTTGAGGCCACCATAATGAAGAAAGAAGGCTTGGACGAAATATTCAAGATCAATACTTTACGAATTCGTCCATAGCTTAATATGGTGCTGCGACACCTTTATTTTGGGCCAGGCCCATGTAATTTTCGCAGGATTTTAATTAGCCACTTTTTAGAGTCCGTATTTGAGGGGAAAAGGACTTTTAGGGTTGGATTCGGCCACCACTTCCATGGCTGGCCGAAACCCCACCTTTTCGCCCTTAAATACTCCCCATAGCCGACCCCCTAGACTCGGATTTTGATTAGACATTAAGTTAGCCATAGTCGCAACTTCGCAGAGGCCTCTTGTACTTCGCACCTATTCAGGATCCCACCTCTTCAATAAAGCTTTTCTCTTAATCCGCAATATCTTGATTGTAATATTGGTTCTTACTTGTTCTCGATTTCAGGTAGGAATTAAGACCCTCGTTGGTCAGGCTGATCGTGTTCCCGCAGGATCGGTAACCTCTAGGAGATTGGCCTAGCGATTACATTAGCGCTCGTGGTCGCACGTGTAGTCGGATCGTCAAGCCCGAACTCCACCAAATCGACTATCATAATCTCATCGAAAGATCAGACACCTTTGCCCTATCAAGTGGTATCAGATTTCAGGTTGCTCGGTGAGATTTTACTGTTTTCGTAGATTAGATCTGTTTTTACCTATAAACCCACGAAAAAGCCAAAAACACAGTTAGAGTTTAGATCCATCTCATAACCAATCTACGCCTCGCATTATCTTTTCAGTTTTTGCATTGTTGAATTTGTGTCTACATCATCGCGTCGAGTTGCTGGTCTTAGTGTCTCGTCCCTTAGAGTTTCGAGTTCTGATCATCGTAGTCACCGCCACACTCGCCGATCACCGCCACCATATTCTGCCACCATATTCCGCCGCCATATACCCTACCACCATAAACCCTAATACTCCGCCACCGCCTTCCTACCGCGACACAGATCCGATCAGTTTCCTGTCGTGGTACGAGTCCGAGTAGAGTTATTGTTTCTTCGTTTTTTTTACTTTCCTTCTTTGTTGTTTCCGTGTTCAGCTAAAGTCCGTGTCGAGCTAAGAGTCCGATCGTAAGTCCGTAAGAGAGCAAAAACAAGTCCGAACCGCCAATTTTTTTTACGCTATCTTTTTTCGACCCCGGGGATCACTTTTCTCCATCGGCCGTTATAGCGATATTTTTTTGGCGCCTGCGCGCTTTCCGGAGCAAAATAAAAAATTTCGAATTTTTTTTGGGGCTAACCTATTTTTAGACCCCGTGGATCAGTTCTAGACACTCGCCATCATAGTGATTTTCTGCATCTCGGTTCGCTTTCAGGTGCCATATCATCATACAGTGCTTGTTGTGTCGTGTCGTGACATCGTTGGTGATCTAGGCTCGCGTCTCTAGTACGGTCTAGCCTAGGACCAGCACAGTACCTTCATTGAGCATTCTTTCAACTTTTGCATTGCTGTTTTGATAATTTCTAACCCCCCTTGCTAAGCCTTCCCAGAGCTCCACAGATACTCTCCACGTGCGGTGTCTCGACTCCTGATAATCGCTTGGTTCAATCTCTGAACCCACCGATCCTCGCGGTTGCACATCGCCTTTTTCCTGCTGTTTGGTAAGAACTTGTAAGAGTCAGATATTGCTTGACGGATTACGCATGACTTCCACCATATTTCCGCACTATATACCTGTGCTTTTTAAGGACTAACCATGATGATACTTCATGAACCCCGCCACAATGACGAAGAACTACATGCCCACTTCTCCGCGCTCTTGGTCAGTCGCGCTGAAGACGTGGATACGCGCCTCGGGGAGTTTGACACCAAGCTCACCAACGCCGTGGACAAGATCGATGGACTCAAGAAATCCTTCAACGCCAAGCTTGACGTTCGGTTCAAGGAGCTTTTGAACCGATTGCCCGCACCCGCACCCGCGCCCACACATGGCGCACTGCGCATTCCGATCATGGGTCGGACACTCTGGTTCGGCTGCCGCCGCACCCCCGGCGGCTACCGCTGCGGCTGACGCACCTCAGACTTCCGCCGCGGCTGCTGCTGCGACATTGGGGACAGACGACGGGTACTACTACGACCCCGACGACGATGATCTGTTTGACGAGGAGGTTGAACAACCTCCACAGGTACCTGCTGGCCGTCCCCGACATTACTACCGCAACGCTCGACCACCGGTACGTGATGATGATCATGTTGCAAAGCTTAAATTAAATATTCCATCTTTTGAGGGTAAATATAATCCTGATGCATATCTTACATGGGAGATGGAAGTAGAACAACGTTTTGCATGCTTAAAATATCCTGAGAATATGCGTGTTAGTGCTGCTACATGTGAATTTACTAAATTTGCTTCCCTTTGGTGGTCTGAGTATTGTCGCTTAAATCCTACTACTATTCCTAGTACTTGGACTGCTTTAAAAACTGCTATGCGTGTTCGTTTTGTACCTCCTACTTATCAACGTGATTTACTAAAGAATCTGACACGTTTAGAGCAAGGGAAAAATTCTGTAGAAGAGTATTATCAGGAATTGCAAACGGGGATGGTTCGGTGTGGTCTTGTTGAATCTAATAAACAAATGCTTGCACGTTTCTTTGGTGGATTAAACAAGGACATTCAGCACATCTTAGATTATAAGGATTATAATTCTATCACTCGTTTGTTTCATCTTGCTTGCAAAGCTGAACGTGAAGTGCAGGATCACCAAACACCATGGAGGAGGACTAATAATTTTGCAGGTCGCACATCCACTTGGACATCCAGACAATTAGCGCCTCCTCGTGATTCGCCGCTAGCTACTACCACATCCAAGGCCACCACAAGATTTCCGGCTGCTCCTCCACCATCATCCAATGCTCCTGCTCGTAGTGCATCTTCTATGGCTTCCACGGGTAAGACAAAGGATATACAATGCCGCAAGTGCTGGGGTTTTGGTCATATTGAGAGATAGTGCACAACACAACGTGTGATGATGGTGCGAGAAGATGGCCAGTATGATTCAGCAAGTGACTTTGATGAAGATACACTAGCCCTTATTTCTGCTCGAGATGGAGACAATTCTGATGCTGATGAAGAGATAGAGGTAATGGGAGCTGAAGCTGCTGATCAATACAGGAGCTTAATTACACAACGTGTGTTGAGTGTGCAATTGAGAAAAACTGAGCAAGATCAACGCCACAACCTGTTCCAAACACGTGGTGTTGTCAAGGAAAGAGCTATACGGATCATCATTGATGGAGGGAGTTGTAATAATCTGGCCAGTGTTGACATGGTAGAGAAGCTTGCGCTTTCAACAAGACAACGCCCACATTCATATTACATCCAATGGTTTGAGAGTTCTCGCAAGATCAAGGTAACAAGAACGGTACGCGTGCATTTTACTATTGGTACATATTCTGATTTTGTTGATTGTGATGTTGTACCTATGCAAGCTTGTTCTTTGTTACTTGGTAGACCATGGCAATTTGATAGAGAATCTGTTCATAATGGCAAAACTAATCACTATTCTCTTATGCATGATGGAAAGAAAATTGGTCTAAAACCTATGACTCCCGAACAGATTTTAAAAGATGATCTTGCTAGAGCTAGTAGAGCTAAAACTGAGGAGAAAAATAAAAGTGAGAATCAGATTGTTGCTGCAGATTTTATACCACCAAAGAACACTAAATCTGATTCTACACATGCTACTGAAATTCGTTTGAAGAGTCCATGTATGCTTGCAAATAAAATTGATATTGCTGAACTAGATGTAACCAATACTCAATGTTATGCAATTGTCTGCAAAGAGGTTTTGTTTTCATTTGAGGATATGCCTCCTTCTTTGTCACCCGCTATTTCTAACCTTTTGCAGGAATATGAGGACGTCTTTCCCGCTGAGCTGCCACCAGGACTACCTCCTATTAGAGGAATTGAGCACCAAATTGATCTAATTCCTGGTGCCACGTTGCCCAACCGCGCGCCATATAGAACCAATCTAGAGGAGACAAAGGAGATACAACGCCAAATTCAGGAACTACTCGACAGAGATCATATTCTAGATCCAGCCAAGATTGAAGCTATTGAGAATTGGCCGCATCCCAAGACGGCCACACAAGTGAGGAGTTTTCTTGGCCTCGCTGGTTTTTATAGGCGCTTTGTCAAATACTTTGGATCAATTGCCGCGCCGCTGAATGAGCTTACCAAGAAGGATGTGCCCTTTGTTTGGGGCGATGCACAACAACAAGCCTTCGTTATATTGAAAGATAAGCTAACACATGCTCCCTTACTCCAACTTCCTGATTTTACTAAGACTTTTGAGCTTGAATGTGATGCTAGTGGAATTGGTTTGGGAGGGGTGTTATTACAAGAGGGAAAACCTGTTGCATATTTTAGTGAGAAATTGAGTGGGGCTAGTCTGAACTATTCTACTTATGATAAAGAATTATATGCGTTGGTTCGGACATTAGAAACTTGGCAACATTATCTATGGCCTAAAGAATTTGTTATACATTCTGATCATGAATCTTTGAAGCATATTCGTAGTCAAGCTAAGTTGAATCGTCGGCATGCAAAGTGGGTTGAATTTATTGAGTCTTTTCCTTATGTTATCAAACACAAAAGGGTAAAGATAATATTATTGATGCTTTGTCGCGCCGTTATACTTTGTTATCTCAACTTGACTTCAAAATATTTGGATTAGAAACTATTAAGGAACAATATGTGCATGATGCTGAATTTAAAGATGTGTTGCAGAATTGTAGAGATGGTAGAACATGGAACAAGTTCGTCTTCAATGATGGATTTGTGTTCCGTGCTAACAAACTATGCATTCCGGATAGTTCTGTTCGTCTTTTGTTGTTACAGGAGGCGCATGGAGGAGGATTGATGGGACACTTTGGTGTCAAGAAGACGGAGGATGTTCTTGCTTCACACTTCTTTTGGCCACGTATGCGTCGAGATGTTGAGCGATTTGTGGCACGCTGCACTACTTGTCAAAAAGCTAAGTCTCCCCTTAATCCACATGGTTTATATATGCCTCTTTCTGTTCCTAGTGTTCCTTGGGAGGATATTTCTATGGACTTTGTTTTGGGATTGCCACGAACACAGAAGAGTAGGGATAGTATTTATGTTGTTGTGGATCGGTTTTCTAAGATGACACACTTTATTCCTTGTCATAAAACGGATGATGTTGCGCATATTGCTGATTTGTTCTTTCGTGAAATTGTTCGTTTGCATGGTGTGCCAAATACTATTGTCTCTGATCGTGATACTAAATTTCTTAGCCACTTTTGGAGATGTTTATGGGTTAAGTTGGGGACTAAATTGCTCTTTAGTACTACATGTCATCCCCAAACTGATGGTCAAACTGAAGTAGTAAATAGAACTTTGTCTACTATGTTGCAGGCTGTTTTAAAGAAGAACTTAAAATTGTGGGAAGAGTATTTACCTCATATAGAATTTGCTTATAATCGTTCGCTGCATTCTACCACAAAGATGTGCCCATTTGAGATTGTGTATGGTTTTGTTCCTCGTGCACCTATTGATTTATTGCCTTTACCTTCTTCGGTGCAACATAATTTGGATGCTACACAATGCGCTGAAATGATATTAAACTTGCATAAGACTACTAAAGATAACATTGAACACATGAATGCTAAGTATAAACTTGCTAGGGATAAAGGGGGAAAGCATGTTGTGTTTGATGTTGGCGATCTTGTTTGGTTACATTTGCATAAAGATCGTTTTCCTGATTTACGCAAGTCTAAGTTAATGCCACGTGCTGTTGGTCCCTTTAAGGTGTTAGAGAAAATCAATGATAATGCATATAAACTTGAGTTGCCTGCAGACTTTGGTACGGTTAGTCCTACGTTTAACATTGCAGATTTGAAGCCTTATTTTGGTGCGGAAGATGAGATTGCGTCGAGGACGACTTCAATTCAAGAAGGAGAGCATGATGTGTACATCCCTACTATTGATACAACCGTTGTACCTACAGAAACACACATACAAGGGACCCATCACAAGATCTCGTGCCAAACAACTTAACTATCAGGTAATTTCGTTTCTTGGAACTATTCCTCACATACATGAGAATATGATGCTGCCTAAATCAGATATATTTCTTACTCTTAGGAATGATGGACCAAGCATGGATGAGAGGGACAAGCATTGGAGCATGGCCATGCATGGAGATGGCAGCAAGCATGTGATGATCCAAGAGAAGACCACGGATGAAGATTTCAGAACTTTGAGGCCACCATAATGAAGAAAGAAGGCTTGGACGAAATATTCAAGATCAATACTTTACGAATTCGTCCATAGCTTAATATGGTGCTGCGACACCTTTATTTTGGGCCAGGCCCATGTAATTTTCGCAGGATTTTAATTAGCCACTTTTTAGAGTCCGTATTTGAGGGGAAAAGGACTTTTAGGGTTGGATTCGGCCACCACTTCCATGGCTGGCCGAAACCCCACCTTTTCGCCCTTAAATACTCCCCATAGCCGACCCCCTAGACTCGGATTTTGTTTAGACATTAAGTTAGCCATAGTCGCAACCGCCAAGCCTCGGCCGCAGAGGCCTCTTGTACTTTGCGCCTATTCAGGATCCCACCTCTTCAATAAAGCTTTCCTCTTAATCCGCAATATCTTGATTGCAATATTGGTTCTTACTTGTTCTCGATTTCGGGTAGGAATTAAGACCCTCGCTGGTCAGACTGATCGTGTTCCCGCAGGATCGGTAACCTCTAGGAGATTGGCCTAGCGATTGCATTGGCTCTCGTGCTCGCACGTGTAGTCGGATCGTCAAGCCCGAACTCCACCAAATCGACTATCATCATCTCATCGAAAGATCGGACACCTTTGCCCTATCAGGTAGGTAGTTTCTCCGCGTCTTTAGCTATACATATAAATAACCAAGTATTACTCTATGATGACTATGAGCACAATTCCAAATATGGATTTGTAAACAAGTGAAGGGCAAAATAGTATAATCATATGTCATTTACTTAAACCAGGCCTTTTCTCCTTGCCTAAACGTATTGAGTTTGATTCAGAGTTTTGGCTAAATTTGTGCTGGCAAACAGTAGCCATTGCACAAGAAAAGCAGTTGCGAATGCTTGCACTACATTATAGTCGCCACCAATCCCTAGTTGTCGACCTTCTTATATTTGTCGAACTTGTTATATTTGTTTCTTCTTTTGAAATTGGTGTGCCTATGATCTGTGTACGCTACTTGATCTGCACCCTGCAATGCTCCAGCAAACGGAATGCACACAGCTGGATGGAAACGTCGCACATAAATCGTACCAAAAATTATCGGATGCATAGCACTCTTCTTCTTTCACGCATGAGCTGATCAATTACCGAGTCAGCACATAGTGCACACTGCACAATAGCTTTGGTTTAGAAGGTGAAAGAAAAAGGAAAAGCCTATTGTGATATATACAATATTTTGCAAGCTTTTTGGGAAGCACACGCGGAACCAAAGTGCAAGCTTTTTGCTTGCCTTGCCATACACGGCAAGCTTCTTACGGCTGACAACTTGGCAACGCGTGGTTGGGACCATGATCCAATCTGCGCTCTATGCCTAAGTGCCAACGAGACGATCGGCCACCTGCTAAAAGACTGCCAATTCACCGCCGCAGTCTGGAGCCTGGTCCAGCTCAGGGACAACAATGGTGGTGCTGCACTGGGCCTAGAAATGCCCTCAGTCTTGGACTGGTGGGATAGCCTCATTGCGGACCACCCTGCAAAGGAGAAACGAAGAATCAGTGGGCGTCTTCTCTACGTTCTATGGAACGCTTGGAAGGAAATAAATCGGAGAATTTTCGCGGGCAAACGACTAACATACATCGAGGTCGCGGAGCTTGTCGAAGAAGATATCAGGCAACGTGCTAGGGCGTTCGCTACAAGTAGAGAAGCAATTCCTGCGGAACCAGACTAGACTAGTAACTCTTTCTTTTCCTTTCATCTTCTGTTGCTTTGGTTCTTGACTTCTGACATGAACCTTTGCATGAACCACCGTCCTATACACCATGTTGGGGCTTTCCCTCTATCTTAATGAAAAGGCAGTGCTCCTGCCGGTTGCCCCAAAAAAAAATATACAATATTTTTATATACTTCCAAATAGGATAAACTACAAACATTCCATGTAGGATGTGTTGGTGTGACTTTACACCACATTTTGCAAGAGTTGGACTTTTATTTTGAGCAACCGGTCCCAATTAGCTTTACAGTCCATCAAACCTTTAATTTTTGAAGAGTTTTAAAAACTAAGGTAGATCGTCAAACTAGACGGTGTAACATGTGGGACAAAATAAAAACCGCAGTCTCCTATAATAGGGTCAAAGATGGATAATCCAAAGTCTGTTTGTAACGGGGAGTAGATGTAACTTCCAATAATGTGTTTTTTAGAATCAAAATCCAAGATAAGTGTAGAAGAAGGATGGTAGGCTTGGTAGCCGTGGAGCTTGTTTTAGTGGCCATCCCAAGAAAACACGGTTCTTGCGCTCACAGCTAGCACACAAACAGAATAAAGAAATATTCATCTTGGGTCCTTGATAGTACAAGACCCCACGGTTTGTAGAAATGGCGAGACATTTGAAAGTTCTGTTAATGCCAATTTTCTGTGCCAGAATGAGGGATAAAGGACATACAACCTAGCACATACAACGAATGGAGGAATCCCTAGTAGTTGTGAACTCGTCTAGTGCATGCCCACGATGTCCTGATGGGATAAAACGAGCTCTCGCTGGCTAAACGTGGGCAGGTGCCAAATGTTGGCTCGAGATGGCTCCGCCATAGGTGATTAAGGATCTGGCTACACGGTTGCGCGTTGACGCTACTGTTGTATTACATAGTCCTGACTCCTTCCATGTCCAAGTTAGTTATATGTGGGTCTCATTAATTACTAGCTAAGAAGCAGACTTGCGTGGCTTAAATGTTAACACTTTTGCTTCGGTCCCCCACCCCTTCTTTCAAACTTTAACAAACAAAAACTCGATACCGATTGTTTAGAGGACCGTACGAATCATCCGAAGTTCGTATGATCCTCTTAGACGTATATTCACCGTATATGTATATTTATATGTGCCCGCGGAAGCGAAAATCGAAATTTATGTAACAGCAACAATTTTTTTTTAAATATGACGTGCAAAGACGTAGATCGTGATAATGGGAGGTGGCATCAGCCGACCGGAACATGGATTATATCCGGTTTGACCGAGTAGACATATACGGAGATATATGTGGCCTCAATATGGGTTTCAATGAGTCAAAAAAATAAAATGACCCATGCAGCTTAAGTTTAAGGGTGGGGGACCGAAGCACACCTCAAATGTTAATTCTCTAGAGAATCGATACTATCTCGGTCTGCACATACCCAATTATATAAGTGAACTGATACTATCTACTCCGTGATGAGTATGTGTATTAATATCTCGTACTAGTATATATGCCAGGGTAAAATGCGTGGATTATTCGGTAGGTGACTTCTCTTGGATGTAGCACCTGAAAATAGACTACTGTATATTATAGAAGGACGTGTCTAAAATCACGTGCACGTCTAATCACGTGTTTCCCCCCTATTGGGCTAGATGTCGCAACTCTGGTTAGTTGGATCCTGTCACCCACATATAACCTGCAAAAAGGACGAAAGAGTAAAGTTTGTGGAGATTTGTCATTAGATGGTCTCTCCACGTTTTTAGCTATAAAATATAGTATATCACTCTGTGACTATACGGTACAAGGTAACTAGCAATTTTTTCATGGAAGTTCATAAAAATAATGTCTTTTTACGCTAGGAAAACCAACACCAACATTAAGATCAGTCTCCACCATTTATAACATGTATGCATGGTATCACTGACTCTATGTACATCACTTCAAATATCAAATATTGATTTCTGAACATGTGAATAAAAGACGTGGTATGGCGTTGAGTTTCCTCAACAAAAAATAGTATATGACATATAGTTAAACATGGCCTTTTCTAGTTGCGTAGATTAAAGAAGGGGTTCAAAATTTCCCCCCAAAGAAGGCTACTATTCTATTCAACTATAATATGAAGGTTGTGTTGCATCGTTTGTCCATCATGAGTAAATATTAGAATATCTGAGAATGTTTGATTAGTACAAATACTTGAGAAAATTAAACCTCGATAGTTGGAATGTGGTACCATTCGCCAAAATGATATTTCATTTGAATCGAATCTAACAAGTCCAACATTGTCCTTGAATAATTTTCAGCCCACTCATCACGGGAAATACATCGGTGCACCTTTCATCCTCTAGCACTCAGAAACTTAAAATTTTGTGTTACCAAATTGATATGATAGCAACTACACGATTCTATCCATTGTCTAGTGAATAATTGATAAAGCCAAATTGTTTATCCAGTCCACTATCACATCCAGATCCCTTGGTTTATGGGATTTCCTTAACCATTCCAGAGTAACTATTTTGGGTAATAGATTATTCCTTACCTACTTAATTACTAGCCAGTTACTCTAATATTTACAATTCCCCAAAATTTTTGATACTTAAAACTACTATTGTATTCAACTAACATTTATAAAGTATGATCCATTTTTCTATGCCTGCAAGAAAGCAAACCTTATACTTTATAGAAAGTTGGAAAAACTATATACAACAAGCAGTGTCTAGCTACTCTAGATAAGAAATGGAGAAAAACAATTAACCAAATGAGCCACTATCTCGATAAGCAGTTGTGTACAACTTCTAATTCGCACTCTCACGGATCTGCTGAAATTTTTATTGCAAGGATGCACTTATGTGTTCTTCTTACTATATGATATATAGGTTGTCTCTATCCATGGAGCAAGCACGGATCTGGCTGCATACTTACATTACCGCCACAACGAAGTTACTAGTGTAATACATAGTCCTGACTCCTTCCATGACCATGTTAAATTATATATTGCGAGTGATCTAATTACTAGCTAGCTAACGAGCCACTGGAAAATCCACGGTATCTATGTTTAGTGTCCATTCTCCAGCAATCGATCTACTGGAATCTATGTGAAACTGTATAAATACCACCCTTTTCTTAGTCTATGCGAGCACATAGCCAAATATATAGGTGATCAAACTGAAACGTTACATCTGGGCCCTAGCCCCTAGGTGAATTGATATCTCATAACAGGTCTGGGTAGAAGGCTTAACTACAGATTTTAGCTACGAGATATATAAAGACACCCCATATGACATCACTCCAAATAAAGACTAACCCACAGACATGACATGTAGGACGTGTTGGTGTGTTTTTGCACCACATTTTGCAAGAGTCGGGCTTTTTTTTGAGCAACCAGTTCCAGTTAGCTTTACAGTCCATCAAAACTTTAGTTTCAAAGTATTTTAAAAACTAAAGTAGATCGCGCGTCCAACTAGATGGTGTAATAGGTAGTAAAACATAAAAACCATCGTCTCCTAAAAAGGCTCAAAGATGGAGAATCCAAAATTTTGTTTGTCATGGGGAGTAGACGTAAATTCCAATAATATATATTTTTAGAATCAAAATCCAAGTTAAGTGTGGAAGTAAGATGCTGTAGGTTTGGTAGCTGCGGAGCATGTTACACCCATCTGTTTTATGAGTTGTAATGCTATGATGATACTACTTTGGATTTTAATAAAGGGCTGTGTGAATTCCAGGATGCAGAGGCCGGTATTTACCCTCTTTTCAAGAAAAAAAAGCTGCGGAGCATGTTTTAGCAGCCAGCCCAAGAAAGCACGGTTTTCTTGTAAGTGCAAGCACACAATAAATATGTGTTCATCCTGTGGCCCTGATACTAGTACAAGACCCCAGGCTCCAGATTAGCGAGACAGCCTGTGAGAGACTGAGCGGTTTGTAGAAATGAAGAGGCATCTGTTCATTGTACGAAGGTGCGTGTGGGTCTGCAATTCATGGTTTTTCAGTCAAAGATGAAACCAATTCCCAAATTGGCACGCGCATTTTCTCCAGTGGTTATGGCGCCCAGCAGTTATCTCTAGACGTCCAATGCATCAAGATTGGTGACAAGTTTTTGCAGAAAAAGCCCTCACCTGGAACGAATTCCTCTCGTGAAGTCCTGCCAGCTTACAACTACATAAACCGTGCATACAAAGTTGTTCCTCACGATTGTACAGAATGATCCAGCAATTTATATATGAAGTACTATGTATTTTCACATGTATTTTTACACTGATGTATAAAGTCCTTTGCAACATTTCATAGCGATCTGGGCTATGTGTTTACAAGTTCTTCCTAATTTTGCAAGGGAGTTTGTAACCACAAAACAAGAAAGTTCTTCATAATTTTTCATCTAGATATGTGTCTGTTCACAAAGGACTCTTAATAATTTTTACTCGCTCTGATTCATATTACTTGTCATTAAAATGGATGTAGCTAGTCATGTTTTAGTGCTAGATACATCCCTTTCAATGACAAGTAATATGGATCGAAGGGAGTAGTAACAAACACGAATACATGAAATCAGAAGATCCACACAAGAAATATGGAAAGCAAAAATCATTAACAAAAGGAAAAAATATAAAATATAATCTGGCTCCAACTCCTCCAGATCGGTCCGTCCTAGATCGGATACGGGACGGAGCTCGAACGTGACTAGGGGTCGGGGACGGACGCCTTGGGGGTGGCCGACCACCGGGACAGAGGGAGGCAACGACGTCAATCAGTCGCGGCTCATGGTCAGGAGCTCGTCCTGACTAGCAGAGGAGAAGGGAGGAGGGAGGACGGGGCGGCGGCTTTGTGTTGCGGGATGGCATTTGGAGGCGGCGGCGTCGTCTGCTGGCTGTGGGCGAAATTCTAGTTTTTGAGAGGGTATTTTTGCAAACAGTGAAGTCCGAATGTAATCCCACGAGCGGTCGGCCTGGATACACGCTGGACACCCTAACTGCTGGAGATTTTCCTTTTCGTTCCCCAACCATTTCTTTGAGTTCGTGCGTGATTGTAGGGCTCAAACAAACAGGTTAATAGACAGTTTGTTGTAGGACGTGTCGAGAGAGTGGTGTGTATGTGACATCGCAGAGCACTAAAGATAGCCATAGTTAAAATTGTTGCACATGCCCTAAAACAAGCTCTCGCTGAATGAACCTAGGAAGGTGCCAAATGTTGGCTGTGGATGTCCACACGGTTGCGCATTGGCACTACGGTTGTATGACAGGTGCATTACATAGTCCTGACTCCTTCCATGTCTAAGTTAGATATATGTGGGTCTCATCAACCGCTAGCTAAGAAGGAGAATGCATGGCTTAAGTGCCAATCAAACTGATCTACTAAAATCGAAGTGAATCTACATGGATAGAGCCTACATACCCATTTCTCGGTCTGTACACACCCGAATATATTAGTGAAATGCCACTTAATTCTTGGTGTATTAATATCTCGTACTACTAGCAGGGCAGAGCAAAATGTGTGGATATTTGGTAGGTAATTTCTGGGGGAAGTAGCACTTGAAAATAGATCAGATTCCATAAGAAAACGTCTGAAACCATGTGCACATGTAATTGTGTTTTCCCCCTAATGGACCGGATGTCTTAGACCTAGAGCAGAACTATTCCCATGGTAAAATCTGGCGAGTCTAGTTAACTGGATCATGTCGCCCACATAAATACTGCACAAACTATGAAGAGTAAAGTGTTTGGAAATTTGGTAGATTATTTCTCCACATAACTACAAAATAGTAACCAAATGTCACTCTATGACTATTAACTACTAACCGTTTTTCTCATGTTGACAGTTGTCACTTTTCGGTAGCCGTGACATTGAACTTATTATTGGAAGCATAATATACGACACAACTGGATAAGACTAGGCCTAATAGGGGTATCATAGGTGATATCATACACCATATGCATGCAAAATACTTATGTGTCACTGCAATTAATAATGAAAAAGATCGTGTTGGTATCATAGCACGTAAAGCTAGAAAAACTAATCTCAAATATATCTTGTAGGCAATTTTACATTGAGATTCTACAAAACAATAAATGCACTAATATTATGGAACCAAGATCTCGGAGGTTAGGATTCCATCTCCCTTCCTATCCACTCCCTGGCTGTGGGCGAAATTCTAGTGTTTGAGAGGGTCTTTTTGCAAACATTGAAGTCTGAATGTAATCCCACGAGCGGTCGGCTGGATACATGCTGGACGCCCTAACTGCCAGAGATTCCTCTTTTCGTTCCCCAACTGCCTTTTGAGTTCGTGTGTGATTGTAGGGCTCAAACAAACAGCTTAATAGACAGTTTGTTGTAGAACGTGTCTAGAGAGTTGTCTGAACGTGACATCGCCGAGCACTAAAGACAGCTATAGTCAAAATACTATACATGCCCTAAAACAAGCTCTCGTCGAATGAATGTAGGCATGTTCCAAATGTTGGCTCGAGATGTTCACACGGCTGTGCATTGGCACTACGGTTATATGACAGGTGCATTACATAGTCCCGATTCCTTCCATGTCTAAGTTAGACATACGTGGGTCCCATCAACCGCTAGCTAAGAAGAAGAATGCATGGCTTAAATGTATAGTGCCAATCGAATCGATCTACTAAAATCGAAGTGGATCTACATGGCTATAGCCTACATACCCATTTCTCGATTTGTACACACCCAAATATATAAGTGAACTGAAACTTAATTCTAGGTGTATTAATATCTCATACTACTAGCAAGGCGGAGCAAAATGTGTGGATATTTGGTAGGTGATTTCTAGAAAGTAGCATGTGAAAATAGATCAGATTCCATAAGGAAACGTCTAAAACTTGTGTTTTCTCCCTAATGGACCGGATGTCGTAGACCTAGAGCAGAACTATTTTCATGGTAAAATCTGATGAGTCTAGTTAACTAGATCATGTCGCCCACATAAATACTGCACAAACTATGAAAGAGTAAAGTGTTTGGAAATTTGGTAGTAGATTGTGGCATCCCGCAAAAACCACTACTAGAAAATCGCGTTGTTTTTGTGCATTACATCATCATGACCGCATGCTCATGTCATCATGCCACATTGCATTTGAGCATCGTCATCATCTTGTATTTGCTTGCATAAAACTATTTGCGGAAAAACCCATTCTTGTTTTCTAAACGCCACGTCTATGTTCCAGACGCAAAACCCGGGTCTTCGGACTATTTTATTTTGTCTGCTATCGGTTTGCAAAAGCCCTGTTTGAAACAAATAAAATATTTAATTATTTTAGTGGTGGCAGCCAAACCGGGCCGATCCGACCCAGTCGGCCACCCCCAGGTCCACCCAAACTCTAAACCTATTCCCACCCAATCCTAGTCTACCCACCTATCCTAGCATGCCACCTCGCCTGTCCCTCCACCTCATCACACCCCCGCCACATCATCAATCCTTGATCCAGCCCCCTCTCCCTCTCTCCTCCTGGGCCCACCCCACTCGCCCACACTCACACCACACAACACCCACACACGCAGCACACCCCCCCACACCCTGCCAGTCCGGCCCCACCCCGCCTGGGCCCGGACCCACCTTCCCCCCCACCCTCTCTCTCTCCCCGACACGCTCCCCTCCCCCTCGCCTCGTCTCCTTCCTCCTCTCCCTCTGCTCCACCCCGAGCCCACGCGCCGCTCCCTCACCTCGCCGCCGTCACCACTCCGGCCTCCATTGTGGCGCAGCGCCGCCCGTTCCCTCCGCCACGCCCAGCACGCCTGGGCCCTCCCGCCTCGCCCGGCCCGACGGACACCGCCGCCAGAGGTCCTCCCAGCGTCGCCGCCCGCGCCCCGGCCTTCCTCCTCCTCTCCTGGCGCGACCCGGTGGAATTCGCCGAGCCAGCCCAGAGCGCCGCGTCCGCCACCGAGCTCGTCGCCTCTCCCGCGTCGGCCGCTCGAGCCTCTCCTCCGGCCGCCGCGTCCGGTGCTCGCCGGCTCCCTCTGCGCCTTCCACCGCCGGCGTCGCCCTGCGACCCCTCGCCGGCCCGACGCTTCGCCGCCACCGGCGCGTCCTCCACCCCGTCCGGCGCCACCGCCACGCTCCTTCCCTCTGCCGCCTCTCGCTGCCGGCCCTCTCCTCCGTCCCGCGTGCATCCCCGAGCTCGCCGCCCGCCCCCGCCTCGCCGGAACCCGCGTCCTGCCGGCCCGCGTCCGTCGCCTCCCCGCCTTCCCGAGCCATCCTCGTCGCCCTCTGGTCGACGCGCTCGCCCCGTCCTCCGTCCTCTCCTTCGGCCACGCCACGGTACCCCTCCCCGTCGCCGTTGCGGGCTCCCCACCAGCGGACCCGCCTCATCGCCGTCGACCGGACCCTGCGCGTCTTCGCCCTCGCCGTCGGGCCTCTCCTTGTTGGCTCCTCGTCGAACGCAAGCAGGGCACAAACGAGAACGGTGCAAACAACAGGAGGTTCTATGTAAGATCGCCCCGAAGCCACCCTGCCGACAAGATCTACCCCTTCGAGAACCTGCTGTACCCGAAGATCGACACCGGACCCCGAAGACTGATCCCGAACCCGGCGTCGCGCCAAGTTATCCTTCCAGGAGTCTGAAGATCATGAACCTCGTCGAGACCCCGATGCACCTATCTGAAGACCGATCCCGATGTATCGAAGACCGAACCCTCGGCACGCCAAGATCTTCTCCTCGGAACGCCATGACCGTCTACACGGACCTGAAGACCACGGGAGCGACAAGTACTCCTTCCCGGACGCCGAGTCCGCCGAGAACCCGGATGCGACAAGATCTGCCCCGTTGTTCGAGAATGTTTTTGCCGAGACCGCTTCCGTCGAACCCTGAGCCCCTGTCGAACCCCGAACCCCGGAACCCCATGTTCGTCGAGGCCCTCTAATGTGTGAACCCCTTCCTGAAACCCTATTTTATAATATAATACAACTTGTCGCACATTAAATTGCCATACTGCATGCATATTTGCCTATGGTTTGGGGGCCTTATGCCGATTCACCTCTAATTAAATATGGGGCCCATATGCAGGCAAATCTAGTCTTATAATGGCCCATTTAAATTTGTGTAGCGAACCGGTGCTATTTTGCCATGTTAAGACAACATTTAAATTGCGGGGTATCTAAACAACTTGAACCATATAAATAAATTTCGGGACCCCGGTTCCGCTTAATATGACTAATTGCATTGCACCTTGCCATGTCATACATCATACATGCATCATGCCCGGTCTCTTGTCGTAGTATTAAATATTGCATCCGGTGTTTATTCTAGTGTTTTGCTTCTTCGCGGATAAGGCCGTTGAGTTGATGTGAGCTTCACCCCGGCCTTCGGATGAACCTTCGACAATGTTTTTCAGGCGAGCATCTCCCCCTTTCTACCTATCTTACTTTTATAGTATTTATTCCCTCCTGTTGATATATTGCTATCTGTGTTGCGATGCTCTAGTTTTCGTACCCGTGTTATCCCTTGCAGCCTTATATTGCCTTGGACACCTCCTATTACCTGTTGTTGGTAGATAGTTGGACCTGCGCGTCGTAGTCGCTTGCTCAAGTGCTGTTGCGTGTCGTCAAGTACCACAGTTGTTGGAGTGTTGCCGCATGTTTAATGTTGGAGATGTTCATGGCTTTAATTACCGTTCACTTTATTTACTGTTTAACAACTAAAATTGAAGTAAGTAAGCAGAGGCACAGGTGGGCAATAGATGTTATTTGGTTGTTGACCGTCCACTTGTGTCCCGTAGGACCCCGAGTACTCGATACCTGTTCCTTGAATATTCGCGCTACCCACATCCGGGAGGATTATGGGACCCCCCTGAGCCAGAGCTTGATTCCGTCTTATTTCTTGGAGCCACAAACTAGTTTGAGGTTTTATTTACTATCCTGTACTTATGCCATGCTACCGCTTAATTACGATTGTGCGAGGAGCACACTGTACTGTTTAGGATCGGGACACGTTTTCGCGGTGTCGACAAGCCCAGTTTTGGGTTCCCAGTCGTTCACAGCCGTCCACCCAAACCTCGGGTCCGTCTCGGAGTCAGCTAACTTCGTTGCGGGTGTACTCCAAGGGGTGGCCCCCTGAAATATTTCTGAATCTTGTGATTGCTTTGTCGTGAAAGACTCGTTGGGTTTTGATTTGGTTTTTCCGGGGTTGATCGAGTGTGTGTTGCTATTTGTGCACCCCGGCCGGGTAAAACTTTCTGAAAGCCGTGTCCGCGGTTATGGACGACTTGGAGCACAGTATCTCTATCATAGACAACTATAACTAAAGTAGTGCTATAAATTTGACTTTATAATGACTAGTAATCAGCTTCACTATAATGGAATGGCTAAATAAAACTGCCACCATTGCTTGTTTGGGTTGTCGCTTGCGGCCATTGTACCTGACTAGTAAGTATTGCAACTATAACGGAATGGCTAAATAAAAGTACCAACAACTGCTGGGTTTTGGGTTATCACATGCTAAATGTATTTGACTAGTAAGTGTCGCAACTACAACGGAATGGCTAACTAAAAGTGCCCACTGCTTATATTATCAGGATGATTACCTATACTTGACTAGTAATTGCTGCTTGAGGCGAATAAATAAAACGCCAAGCGTGAGTTTCTCGGTTGACTTCCTCGTTTGGTCTCGAGGGAAACACCAGGATGGGTTTGTCGATGGTAGAATCAGGTTGGTTCGAATAGGTCTTTCTTATCCCTCTCGATAGTCGCCCGTTGTTTGAGTCTCTATAGGTTGTTTAGTGCATCTTTGCTGCCGCTTGACCCACCATACCTATGTAGGCGAGGACCGAATTCTAGCCTCGTCGTGTACTGGCCTCAGTACTGACCGCTCTCTCTTTTTTCTTTGCCCTTTTCCGGCACCCCTTTTGTTTAAGCAGGTTTTGAGATCGATGTCGTTAGCAGGGTTACCCTTCCGGCTTGGCCTGGACAGGGTTATGGACGCCATTGGTTATTCTTCAGGGCTCTTAGCCCCATTTGCATCTTGTCCGTAGTCGGACGCTCCATCTTTTCAAGGTGATTTGGATCTTTGTACCGTATATCTGTATTCTTGACTCATGGAGTCGTGTTGTATATATATATATATCTGTTCTGTGGGTCCCATCGAGGACTGTTGTGTAATGTTATTACTTCGTTTTCCACCCGCACGAAAGTGCCTGGTGGGCACCTTTGAATCGTTTCTATGCGAGTTTGGCGGAAATCGCTGAAACTTGCATAGGGTCGATTCTGAGGGTGTTACATAGATTATGTCTCCACATAACTACAAACTGTCACTATGTGACTCTATTAACTACTAACCGTTTTTTCATATTGACAGTTGTCATTTTTCGGTAGCCGTGACATTGAACTTATTGTTGGAAGCATAATATACGACACAGCTGGATAACATATCTATACCCATTACATTCTATAGCCTTTTATGTCTATAAATTAAGAGCAACCTGTTGTACATCTAACTAACCATGAGGTCTTATTTTTTCTTACTACTGTAATATATACATATAGGTCAGCAAGGCAATAGATTTACTCATCTGGTCTCGTCGCCTCATGTGCTCCTCTGTACCACCTCTAATTAAAATAGCAGTTTTAATTAGGAATATAAGAAAATGAGAATGAGAGAATACTTCAGTAGAGGGTATATTTGGTATATAGTTGACTGTAAGTTCTAAGGTGTAATTGTAAAACAGCTTATTACCAACGGTCCAATTCCATCAACCATTTCGAATATCTTTTTGTTGCATCAGAATGCTAGTTGTATGAAGTAATAATGAGTATAGATTACAGTCATACTGTTGTAAAATCAACAAACGAAAGAAGCATGCAAAGTGAGACATCATTTTTTTGGAAACAATGTAGAGGGTTCTCTACCTTGTAATCTTCATTTTGATATTAAAGGCAGAAAGGGCAAATGGGCAATATGTTTTCGAACTCATTTTGAGAAGAAACCAAAGGCAAGTGCAAAAAGAATGAGGTTGCCGGCGTCTGATGGTCTTCCCTACTCACTAGTTCACTCTTCTGGTTGTGTTATTCCCCTACATTTTGCATGCATGCTCAACGGACAATAGGTAGTTTTTTCTCTGTGAATTATGATAGTGAGATCATCTTGTATGTAAAAACCATTAAGCTTATTCTGTATGTCTTTTTGATTTGTTCGAACAAGGGGATGTTCATCGACTTCCAAAGGTTCAAGGCCCAACAATGAGGAATGGGATGAACTTCTCAATATCGTGATATTAAGATCATATACATCTATCCTGCTTGTCCATACCAAAATCTTCAAAGTATTTGGGAAGTACTGAATGGCAAGGGCTCCTGCCTCTACCTTGCCGAATTCTGTGTCTCCAATCATGGGTGTTTAGTAATCCATTCATTTTGTCTACTCTCGGAGTCTTACAACAGTGTATATCAATCCATATCTTGGCACTTCTGTTGTCCATTTAAGAAGATAGGTTCAAGATAGTTTTTTATTTTGTTATAGGAGATTTATGATATTCCACATAATAGCATGTTTGCCTTTCCTTATCCATTTAGTGTGGTGTAGTTTTCCTAATATTTAATTTTTTTTGTCCATGTTTGAGAATTTGTCCTTATCCTGCCTAGCTGATAATATGGTATATTTGTATACCCTTCTGTGTTCTTTAACCAAAGATGATTCATCTAAGCTGATTGCTTTCTTTTATTGTTCATATGCCACTTGATAGCTTCTTAAATTGGGAGTATAGTAGTTTCTGTTAGTAGTGATATAAAAAAATTAGTGCACAAAAGTGTTTCACGGTGTGCCGGTGGTGTGAATAGAATAGTCTATGTTCATATCTAGATCTGAATGTATTGATCTTTGTTAGTTCTTCTAATGACACATCAGGCTTATAACACTCACAAAGCCTACTGCGGCAAACTCATCCTAACTATCAAAGCAAATAGCACTGGTGCGGTGGAGTGCACGTGTACTCCGTGTACGACTTGAACGTATTTTCTTCTTTCTAAGAAAAAGTTCGGCCAATGGCCCTTCGCGAGTGCGTCCTCGCATTGGTACTAATTTTGTCATGTTAATCTGGCCTTGTTGCGCCTAGAAATTCCTGATGCATCGCGCAAACCTATTTTGTCAAATATATTGATATGGATGAATACATTCTATAGCCATATCTATTGTATGGTATGGTTTGTCAGCCTTGTGTTATTCTATAGCCATATCAACTTTATATTCCCTTCTTGCTTTACCTCTCTCACTTACCTTCACTTACAAGGAGTCAATAAGAAATGACCAATGTAAGTCATTTATACAATTAATGTATTGCTAATGGAGATATACATTTTTGTAGTTGCTATCACGATTGTCTTATTCTACCAACCCTCATTCACTATTTGATTGTTCCATCACTTGCTAGCTACCTCATGTTTTAAATGGTTGTCATTGTATGGCCCTCTTTGATTTGTATAATTCTTGAAACACATCACTAAAAAACAACAAGATATATTGCAATGAGCCATTGAATACTAAAAGATGGGGGACTACATGAGTATATGCATCAAAGAATGTTCAACGCCATAAGAAAAAAACAAGGCAATGACATACATAAAAACATGTTTAAGGATCCAAGTCATCGAACAATTGTGTTATTGTTTTATTTTTTAAAATCAAAGGAGACTATATAGATCTTGAGATTCTCTCTAAGAAACATGTCAAAAATGTTAACGCTCCCTCTTTAATCAACTTTGTTAGCAACAAAATCGATATGGATACAATCGACTGCACCTACTTTTGGAACACGTACTCGTGGTACTGTACAAAGTCAAGACTGCATACTGCAATGACAATAGCTATGAGCCATGCGGACAAAACTCATTACGTGAGCGGTCAAGTGAGTCCATGGCGGTAGACCCTTTTCCTCACCATTTGGTCCTAACATATATATCATCATCCTACATCGCGAACACAAATGGCGGTCACTTGTAAGGAGCCTTCAAGGCTGCAGCCTCTTGCCTCAATCTCACTGCGAATTCTTCTGCTCAAGCGACTAATGTGTTTCCAAATAGCTCTCACTCCAAGTATGTAGCATTTCACACGTCCAGCTGCTCGTACTTTATCTAGTTTATAGTAGTACTAAGTTCATATGTAGAGAGCTTCGACGAGATGGAGGTCTCCTAGCTAGTTAACCGCATGCATTTGTAACAAATGTACTCGTGTAGAGTCGGATGCGCTATGTCCTTTATAACACTGGTTCATGATAAAACAAGTAAAAGCTTGTTGGTGTTCACATGCACATGTGCTTTATCTATATATAAAGTGGGGTGGAACCCTGTTTCGAGGTGTTCACCCACCAAACATCAAGATCACTTATTCCAAAGTTTGAAGAAAAACTTAAGTCTAAGTATTTATGAATTGTCTATGTGGCAAATGGAATTATTTATGAAAAGTCTAAGTATGGAATTATTTATGAATAGTCTAAGTAATCCGTATATCTTAAATGATCTGTGCTAGCTATAGAAATGGATGAATGAATAGTTCAATGGAAGATGCTCATACAGTACAACAATAGGATAAAAGAGAAACCGGCTTGTCATGAGAAAACAATAGCTTTATTGCATTGTTCCTATTTTAATTAAAAAAATTATTACTATAATACCATAAAGTACATACCACCGGACTAGAAAAATATTGCATCCTTAGAACTTAACTGATTATTTACATGTATTTTGAAAATAATTCATTTTAATTTCATCAAAGTTGTGTCTAGAAATTTTAGGGGCATACTGACCCAAGATTATGTGCTACAAACCTTTTACTGGGCTCACACCCTATGCGATTACATACACCCAAATGCACATGATCCTCGGTCTGTTGGAAAAAAATTCAGTAATGTACATTTTTGAATTGTTTAGAACCAAAATTTCATGATTTACTACATTCTGACAAACCAATCAATTTTTCCGTTTAGCCACAACTTAGTCTAGTTAGTCAAGAAAGTCCAAATTAGCTATATCAAATGGAAGGAAAAAATATGATATGTCAGAACTCACTTGGCACCTTTACTATTTTTTATTATTCCATCTTTTGTATGTTCAATTGCAGTTCTTGTCAGACCTCTACGGTTGTCATCCTTGTCGATGCTTTCTACTCTGGTATGTTGGTCCTTTAGGGCCTTAGCACAATGAATTTCCGTCTGTTTACTACAAACATGTTCTAATACGACAAACTTTGCTCGACTCTGGTGATCGAGAGGTAAGGATGGCAACGTAGGTGGTCTAGTGACCTATTTGTAATTTTTATTACTTTTGTTCTCTTTGTAGTTCGTTTGATGATTATTAATAAACGGTGGAAATTTTGCAAAATAAAATAAATTTGAAGAGTACATTGTTAGAATCAAAATCCAGGATAAGTGCAGAAGGAGGGTAGGCTTGGTAGCTGCGGAGCTTGTTTTAGCAGCCAGCCTTACAAAGCATGGTTCTCACGTCACAAAAATCACACAATGAAGACATGTTCATCTTGGGTCCTTGAGAGTGAGCAAGGTCCTTCGACCCACGACCCTCTCATTGGCGAGACAAAATTGAGAGAAATACTGGGTTTCTAGAAATGGTGAGACATATGATTTACTCCATATTAGCATTTGCAAGATCTATCAATACCATTTTTGCTGTCGGAATGCGTGAGAAAGAGCTCCCCACTTCCACTACAAAGATGAAAAATTAAAATCACATACAATTAGTGGCATCTATCGATGAATGTTGCCACTATGCAAGGAGTAAGAATGAGCGGTGGAGCTAGTTATCTAGGTGCAAAGTCTATCGGATGTGAACTAGTGAAGTGAGTGCCCACAAAATATGTTGAAGGACCCAACGTCACCTATCGTGGTCGAACGAGCTCTCGCTGACTATACCTGGGCATCTCCCCCGTGTTCGCTCACGATGGCTCCGCCAAAGGTTATCGTGGACCCAGGAAAACACTCATTTGTTGGCGCGACATTCGTAGAACAAGAGTAGTACATAATCATGATTCCTTCCATGTTTAAGTTAGATATGTTTGTATCAATATAATTGATCATTAGTTAACCACATACAAAATGCAAGAGAGTTAAATGTTGAGTGTATAGCAAATCGAACTAGTGAAATCGAAGTGCATATGCATGGCTACATACCCATTTCTACGTCCTGCATCCACCCAAATATATATGTATATTAATAATACATGCCAGATTATAATTTGTGGAGATTCGGTTGGTGATTTCTCCTGGACGTATCACGTGCAAATGGATCAGATTCTACAAATCTAGAAATGTTCATAGGAGCCATTGGATCATGCAGGGATGGCCAGATCTATAAGGGAACCTCAGTGAGATTGATCGACCATGAGCTATAGTGGGGAGAAAGCCTGTTTCGAGGAGCTATAAAGCATAGAAACACCTTCCAACATAACTCACTTGGTATTTTGTTTATAAGAAAATGAGAATGCATTGTGTGACAATAGAAAACATGGTTTACTCTCCATGCTAAATTCAACATTTGAAAATTTTATTGTTGGAACTATGGCAAAGGTTGTCATGTGGCAGCGATGGGTAGACGGAAAGGTCTTCGAGGAGCTGGCGAACCGATGCATCCAAAGGCTTGATGGGGCAGTACTAGGCAACAAAGTTGAATTCTCAGATAAGATCCTCATCGAGCATCCATCTAATGAATGTCGATGCAGATGATGAAGTTGCCCCACTGATGCCACCCACCGCCATCATCGGAAGCACACAAAATCCCTGATCGGTAGCGATTTGGGATCACAATGGTCCAAGACAAAGTTTCACTACTAGGAAAAGGCCTATCGGTGGCGCATCATTTTGGGACTTACTGGCGCATGGTACACTTTGTTATCTCGCCACTAAAGTGTAGTTCTGTGGGGCATATTGAAATGTGCCACAGAAGTTTTTGAGACTTCTGTGGCGCGCATATTGCCAAAATGCGCCACAGAAGTCCCGAACCAGATCTCAAACTTTCAAAATTCAAAAAAAAAACCGGCCAGATGTGGCCGGAGTATCTGGCTGGAGTGGGAGGTGGGTGGAGGGTGGATGAGGAGGGTCGCTAGAGTAGGAGGCCGCTAGTGTAGGAGGAGTACGAGGAGTAGGAGGAAGGGTTGCCGGAGTAGGAGGCCGCCTATGTAGGTGGAGTAGGAGGGGAGGGGTCGCCGGAGTAGGAGGATAAGGAGGCCGTCGGTGGAAGAGGAGGAGTAGTAGGAGGAGGAGTAGGAGGAGGCGATGGAGGAGGTGTCGCCGGAGGTGGTGGAGGCCATGGCCGGAGTAGGAGGAGGAGTTGGCCGGAGAGTGGAGAAGGAGGAGGAGAGGAAGAGAAGTATAGGAAGAAGGGGAGGAAGAGAAGAAGAGGAGGAAGAGAAGGAGATGAATAAGGGAGGAAGATAAGAAGGAGAGGAAGAAGGGAGGAAGAGAAGAAGTGGAGGAGGAAGGAAGAGAAGAAGTGGAGGAGAGGAGTAAAGGGGAGAAGGATAAAAGAGAGGAGGAGGGCACCACAGAAATTTTGAATTCGAATCCCAACACTTCTGTGGCGCATATGTGAGAAATGCGCCACAGAAGTTTCTCCCCCTTTTTTATTTTTTTTTAGGAAAAAATCTTCTTTCTGCCATAACTTTTTACTCTTTTCGAATTTGGAGAATATGTAAAACTTCAACGGCCTTCGGTAGTTGAAATTGAGTAGGAAATTTTGAGACGATCATTTTGGTATATTGAACTTTTTTTCCGACATCGTATGCAAAAGTTACAGCCGTTTTACTGTCCCATGACCTTTTTTGCAAAATATATCGAAATTCATGTTTTTCAATTTTCCCTACAACTATACCCCAAAATACAACTACATCTCAAAGGAATTATTTTTTTGAATTTTTTTTATCATTTTCTTTTATTTTTTACAAAAGTTAAAAGGCGTTCCACCGGGGGGAGGGTGAAATCTGGGTTTCCATGTTCTGTGACGCATATCTATATATGTACTACAGAAGTTCCTCACTTTCTATGGCGCATATGTCTATATGCGCCACAGAAGTTCCAACTTATGTGATGCATATGGACATATGCGCCAGAGAAAGTGAGGGAGCCCAACCCCGGTGGCGGGTCCACCAAACTTCTGTGGCGCATCTCCAATTGCCATGCGCCACAGAAGTTTCATGGTTCTGTGGCGCATTGGTCTAGATGCGCCACTGGATAACTTTTGTGGCGCATTGTCAGAGCCATGCACCACATATTGTTTGTCTATCTATAGCTAGTTTTCTAGTAGTGTGTGCTCATTATATCAGGGGTCCTCCCGAGCTTCTTCCATCGCCATCACCTAGTGCTATCCACCACGATCAGGGCAGGCATGGGAAGGAGGAAGAACATGAGTTTATGATCATATTTATTTGTGAACCTAGACAAAGTAAAAAAACTAATGGGGAAAGAAAGAAACCTAGCTAGAGACATCCGGACCTCTCTCCCACCCACCACCGGCCACCGTGGCTGTTGGCGATGGGGAGGAGAGAGGACGGGATCAAGATCAGAAGGAGGCAAGTCGTCATAGGGTAAAAGTCAAGGTTGGCTCAACGTCCGGATCAGGTCTACGGTCTATCTGTTCACGCCAATCGTTTTAGCCCATGCTAATTAATCTCCTATGTCAACTACCAATATGTATTGTCCATTCTTTTTCTTAAAATATTAACCAATGGGAAAAAATTCCTCCATTGGTTATATGTTGTTGAATAGATAAGACCTCTCTCTAAATAGCACCCAGTTACTTCAGTCGCGCTTGCGACTCAAACCCGGGTGGACGAGCTTACTAGGTCAAGCGACCAAGACAGCGCTTGGTGCTCGGTATTTTCTTCTCTTGTTAAACCGGATTAGCATCTCTAGGCGCAGGTTGCACACCACCAAGTTGGGCTATGCACTTGATGTGTCGTTTCTATTGTTCAGGGCCCGTCTTAGTCAAAGGTATGCATGTTTCCATGGCTCCCTAAAATGAGCTCTCGTTGAATGAACCTAGGAAGGTGCCAAATGTTGGCTTGAGATGTCGACACGGTTGCGCATTGGCACTACGGTTGTATGACAGGTGTATTACATAGTCCTGACTCCTTCCATGTCTAAGTTGGATATACGTGGGTCTCATCAACCGCTTGCTAAGAAGCAGAATGCATGGCTTAAATATATAGTGCCAATCGAATCGTTCTACTAAAATCAAATTGAATCTACATAGCTACAACCTACATACCCATTTCCCGGTCTATACATACCCAAATATATAAGTGAACTGAAACTTAATTCTAGGTGTATTAATATCTCGTACTACTAACAAGACGGATCAAAATGTGTAGATATTCGGTAGGTGATTTCTGGGGGAAGTAGCACGTGAAAATAGATCAGATTTCACAAGGACACGCCTGAAATCACGTGCACGTGTAATCGCGTTTTCCCCCTAGGGCCGGATGTCGTAGACCTAGAGCAGAACTATTCCCATGTTAAAATTTGGAGTCTAGTTAACTGAATCATGTCGTCCATATAAATACTTCACAAACTATGAAAGAGTAAAGTGTTTGGAAATTTGGTAGATTATTTCTCCACATTAACTACAAAATAGTAACCACGTGTCACTCTATGACTCTATTAACTACTAACCGTTTTTCTCATGTTGACAGTTATCACTTTCGGTATCCGTGACATTGAACTTATTATTAGAAGCATATACGACACAACTGGATAACACATCTATACCCCTTGTATTCTATAGCCTTCTATGTCTATAAATTAAGAGCAACCCGTTGTACATCTAATTAACTGACCATAAGGTCTTCTTTTTTCTTACTACTAATATATACATATAGGTCAGCAAGGCAATAGGTAAAGTCATCTAGTTTCGTCGCCTCAGGTGCTCCTCTGTACCACCTCTTATTAAAACAACAGGTTTAGTTAGGATTAAGAAAATGAGAATGACTAAATACTTCTGTAGAGGGTATCTTTGTTATATAGTTGACTGTAAGTTCTAAGATGTAACTGCAACAGCTTACTGCAAAGTGGTCCAATTCCATCAACCATTTTGATCTTCTGTTTTGTGCATCAGAACGCTAGTTGTATGAAGTAATGATGAGTATAGATTATGGTCATACTATTGTAAATCTTGTTTGTGCTGACAAACAAAAGCAGCATGAAAAGTTGAGACATCATGTTTTTGGACACCGTGTAGAAGGTTCTCTACAATGTAATCTTCATTGATATTAAAGGCAGAAAGGGCAAAAGTGCAATATGTTTACGAACTCATCTATATACTACTAATAAAAGAGCAAACATTATCTTTGCTAAACGCACCCCACGAAATACATGGTCTCATTACCACCGCAGGATTAGCCCCATCAAAATCAATCTAACAGCTACAGGTAACCAAATCCGGTGTTATGTGTGCACTTAGCAATTTTCGTTGACTGAACGCGCTCCACCGGCAGAGGAAAATACCGCGAACCATGATGTTTCAGTTGACTGCCGAACCGCGAGTCTGAGAAATCCGCATTCACCATGATGTTTCAGTTAATATTCTCCTTAATTTTCTTTTCATTGCCTTCCCACCTCACTACGGGACACGCGCGCTACGCCGAGGGCAAAAGGCCGTCGGCGTAGGCCAAAATGCCCTCGGCGTATGGTACGCCGAGGGCTGCCCTCGGCGTAGCCTCCTCGGCAAAGATCTCCCTCGGAGACACCTCAAGCCGTCGGCGTATCAAAATGCCGTCGGTATGCTCGCCGAGGGCTTTACCGTCGGCGTGTGACGTCGGCATAGCCTGTCATTGGTTGCAAAATATTTTTTTTTGATTTTTTGAAAAATAATATTTTTTTATTTTTTTTCTCAATTTTTTTATTCTTTAAATTGTTTCACTTGTTAATCTCCTACTTTGAACATTTTTAACACTAATTATACTTAGTATTTGATTAAATTCCAGTCTTAGTCAAACTTTCCAGCAGGTTACCCATCCTAATACTACTCCAGCTTCAGCACGCTTAACATCCTCGTTCCTTCAGAATCCGTTTCCGCAAAGTAATTCATACATTGGTGTCAATACTATGATATCAATCCTATTAACTCTTATATCATCATGTCACATGTTTGTATTTTTTGAAATTACAAACAATTATTTAAGTAAATATTAATGAATAAGTAAAAATATTATTGAATTCAAATAAAAATATAATAATTTTATTTTTTTGTATTTTTCTATTTAATATAGAATAATTAATATCTTTAAATCTGTAAATCGAAATTCAACAAATAATATGTTTAAATTGATCAGAAAAATGAGAGGAATCCAAATATGATATCCATATCAACTAATCACAAACCCTCCGTTTTGAATTAGCTATTTGGTGGTTGCTTTAGAAAATTCCCTTTTCTTCTCGGATAATGAAAAATGCTTTTTGGTGCGATGAAAAGGAAAACTTGCATCGGATCTTTGATAAAATAGCATATTGTGAACCTAAAATGATTTTTGTAAAAAACATGAGCATCGGATCATGTACTGTAGTTCATATCGACCGCTTCACCGATTCGGCAGGAATTTGTCTTTTTCACCAAAGGTGGACGGAAAGGTTTCGGATCCCCCTGTTGGGACATTGTCCATATAAGGTGGTATAGTATTTTTGTAAAATGTGGTGGTAGTATTTTGAATTAGCCATTTGGTGGTTGCTTCACAAAACCGTCCGTTTTTTATACTCGGAAAATAGAAAATGGCCTTTTGGTGCGACGAAAAGGAAAACTTCCTTCTGCAACATTGTTCGCCATCCCATGATGCATGTGTATGCATAATATGGGCACATTATCACAAACTATACCTTGATTCTAGCCATAACATTGGTCATTTGACCCGAAAACCAAGAAACCTCGAATGAGATAGGTCATTTTGTGAAGGGTTTTTTGAGACATAATCAATATATCAAGTTTGCTATTTTTCCTTATAAATATGTCACATAATATGACACCACGCGAAGGTTTCGCATTGTTTCGATCATTTTTCAATTTTTTATGCCCGTTTTAAACTATATATAATGTTTTATATTTTACTTAATTCTGCATTTGTATAGCATAGAATATGCCGAGGGCAATTTTACGCCGACGGCTGCTTGGCGGGGCTGGCCTGAACGATGGCTACGCCGACGGCCCCGACGTTTGGCCGTCGGCGTAGCGACCGGCCGTCGGCGTAGCTTCCCAGTCCTGTAGTGCCTTGTGCTCCTAGATCTCTTCTCCCGCACCTCCTGCCAGGCCGAGAACCTCTCCCTCTCCGTCCCAACTGTAGCTGCAGGTCCACCTGACCACCTCCCCGCCTGACCCGCCGCCGCACTACCAGAATTTCTTTGGCACGCCCAAGTCCCATGGCCACCCTACCTCCTCCTCATCCATGGCGGCTTTACATTGAGGGCGGTGCGGGGACTGTCTCGGCTTCCTCCGGGGGTTCAATGCCGACTACGTGCGCCCGTGGCTTGTCGCCGTTGGTGCTGCTTCTCCATGTCTACGCAGCGGCGTGCGGTTCCACCTGACAAGGACGGAGGAGAGCATGGAGGTCGTGGCGGAGCTCGCGCTTGGGGAGATTGGCGCCTGGGGAGATTGATGTGCTGCAGCAGGAAACCACCGTCAGACAACAACGTGCTTTGGCAGCCGGCAACAAGGTCAAAGTGGGGATCGAAGATGACATTGTTATGGGCATTCACAACAGGTACGATAGAGGATGTTGCAGATTTTAACTCATCTACCGTAGTACTATACTGGAGCATGATGTTGAGTACTTCCTTGTGAAGATTCTGCACGAAAATAAATCTTTTCCACTCATATATGCAGGATTGATCTTTGTTTCTGAGTATAAGAGCGTTTTTATCTCTATTTTGAAATTTTCATGTGTAGCAGCTCTAGATTGGTCTTACGGGTACAAATTTGTTTCAGTTTGTCATACTGCATTTTCTGCTCCATATTGCCTACCAATGTCAATTCGTTGCATTCGAAATCGGGTATAAAACCAGTTGATAGCTGTAACTTTTTCCATCAACCAAAAAAATGCGCCTTTGAGGTTGAAGGAATTCTCCAATGTAGGACAACGATTATCTTTCATTCTTTAAAATCAAGAATAGCCATTGTGGAATATAAATATGTATGTATATATACGTATGTATAATTAATAGACAGAGATGGAGGTACCATCTGATTTTTCCGTGTACAGAAAGCTGGCATATGTTGTATTTTTTTTCCATTTTCAGGGCCCTTTGGGTTGAATGGGCCGGCATACAATAAGTCTTTAATGTTATAAGCTGTACCGCACAAGTTTTACATGGTTTGGAGGTTTTTTTAACTGAACTGAACTGCCAGAGCTATATGGTTTGGAGGTTAGCAACAGATTGGTGTGTAAAATTTATGAGTAGGTTTTATTTTATCTAACTAACTCACAGTCTAAGCTTTTGTAGATTTCTACGATTGGTTGATTGCAAAATATGATTTTTGTAGCTTGTTTTTCTTAAGCCATACTTCTACAATGATCATATATTTTTCCATTGGAAAACATGACTAAGAAAACAAGATAAAAAAGTATTCAAGGATTGGATATTGTGATTTATGTAAATTTTAAATTACGGGTCTGACCTTCCTTTTGGTAATCTATTTTATTTTCATGGTAGCATATAAGGGAGTTTGGATGCTGGGTTTAGATAAATCAAAGTGCAGATGCCGTGGTTCTCAAGGTTTTGTAATATATTTTTTGTTAGGCGCAGGTATATGTTCTAGATGACATTTTCCTTTTGAGACATTTTTATTTTGAGCTCAAGAAAGCTAATGCTCCTTGTAAATTCTTGATCACAAATATTTTGATGGTGCAATATTTTAATATTTTTTCATGTTAATATTATTTACTTGATAGAATTTTAAATAATGGTCACTTACTTTTGCCATGTTAATAGTATTTACCTGATACAATTTGAATAGATCTGGTTTTCGGCTGTCTGTCTTGTGTACTATTACTCCACACTTCTCTGCTATACATGTATCTCAATCGTGGTTTCACATTTGTAGCAGGAACGCCAATATCCATTCACGGCAGTGGAAAATTATTTGAGTAATAGTTCTTGAGGTGAGATTCTGTAAGCAAGACATTCGGCTCTTTCTTTTTCTTATTAATGGCAGGTTAGGTCAATTTGGGAGTAACAACATACACTACATGCATACAACGACCAGCTATTTTCGCACCTGATGTGCTTGACCCCTATAGAGAAGGTAGAGTGGAATGCAATTCATACTTTTGAACTATGGTGTAACTAGAATAGTAGGATTTTGTGTGCAAATTTCCGATCGATATTTTTTGGAAGTAGCCATGCTACTGATTCAATCAAACAACTTGGCATAGTTCGTATATCATCATGGCACTACAGTTTCTGCAATTGCTGTTCGAGTTGAAAATGTTCGCTTCGAAAAAGTCATATAAACGAGATGTACAAGTTATATCGATCTAGGGAAAAAAATTCCCATTGAATTTCATCTTATTTTTATGTTTTGTCTTTCGAAAGAGTGACTACTGCTTAAAAAATGAAATTTTACATAGACGACATACCTGTTATGCCCACACTCTTGTACATTAAACAAAATTCTTTCATATTAAGATGCCAAAAGATCTTGATTTTACATTTTGTGTCAGGATGAGTTCCTAAAAATGAACTTGCTAATGTTTTACCTTGTCATAAACTTCTTGTATTGAGCACGAACATCGGTTTTCTGTTAAGTACTTGGTTTTTCCTTAAAGGCCATCATACCTGCTTGAAGCATATGAGTCTTGATGTTTGCATATTCTCTTTGTAGGAGCAATCATGTACGCCCAATATGAATAGGACCCAAGATTAGCAGGCATAATTCTTGTATGCAAGTTAGGCTGAATAATTTTACAAAATAGGAAAAAAATCATACTAATAGCTTTTGTATCTCTGATATGGTTTTGTGGCCGCATGATTTGCTAGCAATGAAGTTCTGAAAGAAGCCTTTGTGGACTTGAAAATAAATAGGTGGTGATTTAAGTTTGTCATATATACATGGCAGCTAAATCATGAGCCAGGATCATTAAGAGCATACTACGATTAGGATGTGAAATGAATACAATGAATTTAGATAAGTGGAATTAATACAATGAATTTAGAAGCATCCAACCTCTCTTATTCAAAAGTTAAAAAATCAAAACACATGGGGTACAAGGATATTCTTGTTTTCTTGTAAAATTATATTATTTTGAGACGTGCGTTGCACGTGCAAACGTACTAGTTCTGAGAAGAAACCAAAGGCAAATGCAAAATGAATGAGGTTGCTGCCGTTTGACAGGCTTCCCCTGCTCACTCGTTCACTCTTTAGGTTGTGCTACTCCCCTAGATTTTGCATGCATGTTCAACGGACAATAGGTAGTTTTTGCTCTATATGAATCCTTACACTGAGATCATCTTGTATGTAAAAAACAACTTTAAGGATTACTCTGTATGGCTGTTTGATTTGTTCAAACAAGGGGATGTTCTTGGACTTCCAAAGGTCCGCGGCCCATCAATGATGAACTTCTCAATTTTGTGATGTTAAGATCATATATATCTATCCTCCTTGTGCATACCAAAATCTTCAACATATTTGGGAAGTACTGAAAGGAAAGGGCCGATTTCTCCACCTTGCCTATCTCTGCATCTCCAATCATGGGTGTGTAGTAATCTATTCTTTTTGTCTACTCTCAGAGTCTTATGTTGGAATATGATCCAAATTCATTAAGGAGTCTAACTTCTGATGAGCGGAAGCGAGGCGCATTGCTGGAGGCTTGGGCCGATATATACCTCTTGTAAGCCGCTAGCTGGGATAAGTCGCATCTAAGATAATCGCCGACGATTGTAAACACTCCCTGTTATAGTGAAGTTTTGCTGGATGGCGTCCGTGGTTTTTTTCTCTTTTTGTTGGAAAAGTTTTTCCACATTAAATCGTGTGTCCTCTGATGTGATATCGTTCTTTGTTATTTGCTTGTCGAGTTTATAACAATAGAGTATATCAATCCATATTTTGGCGCCTCTGTTGTCCATTTAAGAAGATAGGTTCAAGATAGTCTTTTATTTTGTTGTAAGAGATTTATGATGTTCCACATAATATCATGTTTGCCTTTCCTTATCCATTTAGCGTGGTATAGTTTTCTTGATATTTAGTTTTTGTTTGTCCATATGCTAGTTTTTTCTGTGAGGATTTTTCCTTATCCATCCTAGCTGATAATGCGGTATATTTGTATCCCCTTTTGTGTTCGTGAACCAAAGTTGATTGATGTAATTAAGCTGATTTATTTATTTTATTGTTCATATTCCACTTGATACCTTCTTAGATTGGGAGTATAGTAGTTTCTGTTAGCAGTGAGCCAGTGATGTTAAAAAAATAGTGCACAAAAGTGTTTCATGGTGTGATAGTGTGAATCGACTAATCTATGTGCATAGATAGATCTACAAAGTCTTGATCTTTGTTAGTTCTAATGATACATCAGGCCTATAGCACTCATAAAGCCTACTGCGGCAAACTCAGCCTAACTATCAAAGAAAATAGCACAGGTGCGGTGGAGCGCGCATGTACTTTTTGTATGACTTGTACACATTTTCTTCTCCTTTCTAATAAAAATTCGGCCAATGTCTTTGTTACGCCTACAAATTCCTGATGCATCGCAAACCTATATTTTATCGAACATGTTGAGATGGACTAATACGTTCTATAGCCATATCTATTGTATGGTATGGTTCATCAGCCTTTTGTTATTTATATTGCCTATGTGTTACCCTAAATAATGAAAGTCCTAGTAAAAAATGACATATCAACTTTACAGTCCCTTATTGCTTTACCTCTCACCTACCTGCACTTAGGAGGCAATTAGAATTTAGAAGTGATAAAGGTAACTCATTTATACAATTGATGTGTCATTAATGGAGATACATATATTTTTAGTGGCTATTGATTGTATTATCTACCAACCCACATTCACTACTAGGTGAAGATGGGCACTTCATCGTGCTGCTTGCAATTTGTCCCGGTATCGTGTGGCCAATGCCGGTAGAATTGTAGGCTATCATATGTTTTGATTGCAGATCTTCAAGGAATCACCATAGAAAGGGTTAAGCAAATGTGCAAGGAATCAACATAGAAGGTTAAGCACATACACAAGTTCGCATCATGTACTTTTGTCACCACCAAACAACATTACATAGCAGTGAAAAAATAGTTAGCTCCTTTCCAGTCCATAAATGCCATATTTCCATTGATTTATTTTTTAGTGGTTATATTTAGAAAATTAATTTAGGGAAGAAACACCCAACCAACCTATTTAAAAAAATCCATACACTTGCAGTTATTAATAAGAGTAAATATAGGAAAGTGGCACCAAAAGTATTGCATTTTAAGAATTAGTGTGAATATTGAGACAAAAACTGGTAGATATATTGAACTAGAGTGATGAATACAGTTGATGAACCTTTACTATCGATAGGTAAGCACCAATGCCATGAATGATGCAAATAAATATGCCAAACTTTTATTGTTGCTCCTTTTGTTGATGCATAAGTATATTTATATCGATACATCATTTTAAATTCACTACATAACACTTTGCACATATTATTTGCAAGACATTGACATATACGTAAATAAGTAAAACAAGGAAGAAGTATAATATATACTTCTTTTGAAGATCAAAATCAATAATACAGTAAGTATGACACTATAAAGATCAAACATCAGTATGCAATTGTATTACACATTTGCGTAGTAATCCATTAGTTTAGTTGCTAAATATTTACCATTCACGAATATGCTAAGTATTCTTCTATTACATATACTCACAATGGAACCATTACTGATCTAATCCGATGCATCATATATGAAATGGAGTGCTATGTTCATACGCATATTTGCAGCAAGGTGAATGCACATTCGTAGGAGCAAGAGGTAGTGGCTCAAGTCAACTTAGGGTACTTTCTGAAGGCTTGTCGTGTTCCATGGTCATCAATTCATCATCATATCCATGTCCCAATCATCTGGGTTAATACATGCATTTCCATTTATTAAATGAAAACAATATCATTTGCTCTGAAGGAAAAAAGCATTATCAAGATTGCTATTTATCTAGTTTTAGCAAACAAAGCCTCCACACCGAAATTAAGAGAACATATGTTGTTCTCCACTATAATATCTGGAAGATCTCAGGGTCCATAAATTTAATTTGTCTCCTACATAAAAAAAAGACTCCTTTGAAATTCACTGAGCATGCTTAGCACTAAAAACTTGTTAATTTTGTATAGGCCGGATAAGCACAAGTTTCCAGATGAGGAAGAAAACTCGTAAAAATGGACATGGTCATACATAAAATTGGTAATTAAAATCACAAGTGGAACACATCAATTCAAATTGTGAAATCACATCTTGATGTAAAGCAGGCAAAATGCAAGCCCAACATTATGCTTTGATTACACAACACACATTTACAACACCGTATCTCTTTCTCGATACATGGAAAATGTAACTATCTGATGAAATTTAAGAACAGATGGCATCAACACATACAGTCAAGAAACAAAATAAGCATCTTCGTAGTGTATTGAACAATTAATCTTACAAATATCAGCTACAATAAAAAGAACTAAGAGTACTAGAGTAGTACATTTTCGTTCTTTTATAGCCTGGAAAGAACAATGTCATTTTCATTCATTTGATATTCAGCACAAATGTTGAAAATATTGAGATTAGAGGTCTCTAAAGGACCGTTGAAAAATACCCACCTTAACATTTCGGTGGCATCTTCTAAACATTTGTATCCAAAAAAGGTCACATTGCTTGGACTGCAAAGCTGGCGAAAACACGATTAAGAAAGAGAGAAAAATATCACCAACACCATGCAACAAAGAGCAGAGCACAATGAAGGGCAACATCGGCGTGAAACATGTATGTGAAGGAAAGGGGATAGGTCGGGGAGGAGTGAAACCTGATCGGTTATTTTTCCCTACCATGTATTACCCGGTCACTGTGTCGTGCGACGGAGTCGGTGGTGGAGCCTAATGGAAGGACAGGAGACACTACCCTCGTAGTAAGAAAACCATCAGTTTACTAGGCTTAGTAGATGACCCAGATAGGTCTAATTCAAGATACAATGACTAATCATGCTCATGCCAGGATGGTCTGATTAGCCGGGCAGCTAACCCGATTTAGTGCTTAGAGGAATATGTAGATTGAACCATCATCATCCTGATTGTTCAGCCAGTCTATTAAACATGAACACCGCCATGAGATACATATACATATAACAAAATGAGAAATTACCTTGACATACCTGATTGGAGATCCACAACATGACGGATATATTTTTGGCTTTCTCGAATAGGACCGTTGGATGGAACTCCCTCTTTAGATATAAATTAACATTGTTCAGGTACCAAGCAGTTATGGAACTGCATAGTGCTAAAATAATATGAGATGCTGGTAGCATACTGGCCAATAGGTCAATACTAAATCAATATTTGTAGTCAATACAATTAATATTTGACAAAAAGATTCGTTGTTTATTGTTTTTTCCTAAACTACATGTGTAAACTGTAAACCGTAAACTGAAGAATAAATATTGAGATGCTTAGTGGATTTTTTCCTTTGTAAGATAAGTAGTTCTCTTCATCAAAAAAGATTAGCATGTATGTTTCTAAGAACTCAACCTGCAAGGAAATTAGCATATTCCATTTAGTTAGGAGTTATTTTTCTCTAGCCAATCAAGGGACATAATGTAGAAGAAAATCTAGGAAAAGGTAACTTTTGTTACTTCTTTATAAGGATGGATCAAATAATCTCTTGTTCTCAAATTCTAAATATGCAGTATTTAGTAAGATCTGAAGTACTGAAAAGTAGTCCATGAGTGAACAAAGATAAACAAAAATAGGATTGGTGCTCATGAACAATATTGTTTTGCAGGTTTCCTGCAATGAAATCCTGTGGCATCCCGCAAAACCACTACTAGAAAATCGCGTTGTTTTTGTGCATTGCATCATCATGACCGCATGCTCATGTCATCATGCCACATTGCATTTGAGCATCGTCATCATCTTGCATTTGCTTGCATAAAACTATTTGCGGGAAAACCTGTTCTTGTTTTCTAAACGCCCTGTCTTAATTCAAAACCCAAAACCCGGTCTCCGGATTATTTTGTTTGTCTGCTATCGGTTTACAAAAACCCTGTTTGAAATAAATAAAATATTTAATTATTTTTGTGGGGGCAGCCGAACCGGGCCGATCCGACCCAGTCGGCCACCCCCAGTGCAAAAACGGTCCACCCAAAATCTATTCCTACCAATCCTATTCTACCCACCTCTCCAGCCACCTCACCCCCACCAATAATCTGCCGCCACCTCATCACCTCCCCTCCCCTTATCCAACCGCAAACCGCCACCTGGCCACCCTCTCTTCCCCACTCCTCCACTCAACCTGCCACACACGCAGCACTCCCCCACACTGCCGTCTGGCCCCATCCCTCTCCACCTGTCCCGCCCCACGCCCTGGGTCCCACCTCGCAGCTCCACCCACCCCCCTGTTCCTCTTCCCCGCGCGTCCTCTCTCCCCTTCCCTCCTCGCCCCGCCTCACCAGGATCCGCCTGCCGCCTCCTCCCAGGGGCCGCAGCACCAGCGACCGCCAGCCCCGCGGCCTCCTCCCTCACCCCCGCTCCCCACCTTCCACGCCACCCGACGCGGCGACCCCCTTTGCCGGCTCGCCCCGCCCCATCTCCGCTCCGGCCTCCCCAACCTCCGTCCGCCGCGTCACCCTCCTCTGCAGCGCGCCTTGCCGACCCTTCTCCCGGCCTCCTCCGCCCGCTACCTGGCCCCGCGTGGCTCCGCGTGGCTCCGCGCCTGTGCCTCCCTGCCGCCCTCCTCCTAGAGCAGGCCCCCGCGGCTCTGTGCTCCGCCGCCTCTCCCTGGCTTGCCTCCACTGCCTCCTGCTTGAGATCGCGGCCATGATCCCCCTCGTCGTGCTCCCTCCTGCCTCTCAGCGCCGCCGCCAGGCTCTTCTTCCCCGTCGCAGAGCTCGTCGCCTCGCCCCTTTGTCTGCGTCTGCCGGCCGACGCCCCGCTCGACCACCTTCGGTGCCCCTGCCCTGCGCTCCCACCTCTGCCAGCAGCAGTCGCCGCCTCCCCGGCTTGCGTGTCCTCGAGCCGCGCTGGACGACGCCGCCTTCTCCTTCTGCACGCAGGAGCTTCTGTCCCGTCCTAGCGCGTACGGCTCGTTGCCTGTCGTTGGTGCTCAGTCATCGGTACATGTTGAAGTGGAGTGGTGACATGGATATGGTGTAGATGTTCGCCTTCATTTGAGTCCGTCTCGCCAAGTTCGCCATCCGCCTAGACGTCGAAACCCGCAGGCGATGGCGTCACATTCTAAGATCTTCGACCCGGAACCGAAGACCGCCGAACCCCAAGATCGCCTTCCCCGACCCAAAGGCGTCGAGATCCCGAGCCTCCGAAGACCGATCCGACAACGAACCCGCCGGTACCTCAAGATCTTCCTCGCGGCGTCCGAAGACCCGAACCCTGTCGAATCCCTCTCGGTGAACGCCAAGATCGCCTCACGGACGCCATGACCTCCTTCAAGGATCCGATGGACGAGACCCTGAAGACCGATCTAGAGCGCCAAGGCCTTCGCATGGAGTCGGCAAGATCCTCCGAAAACACCAAGATCAACTGCGCGGCCCCGACAAGTTCGACACCGTACAGGGCGAGACCGATGCGCCCCGACGCCACGCCAAGTTCGTCTACCCGAACGCCAAGATCTACTCTGCCATCCGAGAACGATCCCGGAGTCCGAGAACGATTCCGTCGAACCCTGAACCCTGAGACCGAACCCCGAACCCTGGGACCAAGATCGTCGAACCCTAAAGTGTGAATCTTTTCCCGATCCCCTATTTTATAAATGCTAAATCTAAAACTTGTTGCATATTAAATTGTCATACTTGCATGCATATTTGTGTGGTTTGGGGGCCTTATGCCGATTCACCATATAATTAAATATGGGGCCCATATGCGGCCAAATCTAGTCTCATATTGGCCTCATTTAAATTTGTGTAGCGAACCAGTGCTATCTTTTGTCTTGATAATGCAACATTTAAATTGCGGGGTAGTAAAACAACTTAAGTCACCTAATTAAAATGTCGGGACCCCGGTTCCACTTAATATTGCCCAATTGCATCGCACCTTGCCATGTCATACATCATACATGCATCATGCCCGATTTTCTACCGTAGTATTAAGTATTGCATCCGGTGTTTATTCTAGTGTTTTGCTTCTTCGCGGATAAGGCCGTTGAGTTGATGTGAGCTTCGCCCCGATCTTCGGTTGAACCTTCGGCAATGTTTTCAGGCGAGCATCTCCCCTTTTCTACCTATCTTACTTTTATAGTATTTATTCCCTCCTGTTGATCTTTTGCTATCTGTGTTGCGATGCTCTAGTTTTCGTACCCGTGGTATCCCTTGCAGCCATATATAGCCTTGGACACATCCTATTACCTGTTGTTTGGTAGATAGTTGGACCCGCGCGTCGTAGTCGCTTGCTCAAGTGTTGTTGCGTGTCGTCAAGTACCACAGTTGTTGGAGAAGTGCCGCATGTTTATTGTTGGAGATGATCATGGCTTTACTTTTAGTTCACTTTAATTACTGTTTAACAACTAAAATTAAAGTAAGTAAGCAGAGGCATCGGTGGGTGATAGATAATGTTTGGTTTCCGACCGCCCACTTGTGTCCCGTAGGACCCCGAGTTCTTGACACCTGTTCCGAGATCGAGCGCGCTAACCACAGGTGGGGAGATATGGGCCCCCCATTGATTAGTACCTGATTTCAAAGTATTGTACTGGGGGCCATAAATTAGTTTGAGGTTTTATTTACTATCCTGTACTTATGCCATGCTTTACTGCTTTATTTACGATTGTGCGAGGAGCACACTGTACTGTTTAGGAAGCGGAGTGTTTTCGCGGTATCGACAGTCCCAGTTTTGAGATTTGTCGTTGCTGACCAGACGCAAACCCCGAGTCCGTCTCGAGACCGGCCGACTTCGTTCGGGTAGACTTAGTGGGGTGGCCCCGTGCTTGCTTTGGGTCGAACGTCATGACTTAGGCCCGCCGACATACCGATGGGTGTATGTTAACTGATCCGCAAAAGGGTCAAGTGCTTGTGGATACTTTGGTGCACCCTGCGGTTAAATCTTTTAGAAGCCGTGTCCGCGGTTATGGACGACTTGGAGCACAGTGCTTGATCATAGACAACTATAACTAAAGTTTACTGTTATAAATTGACTTGTATCCGATATGACTAGTAATCAGCTTCACTATGACGGAATGGCTAAATAAAAGTACCAACAACTGCTGGGTTTTGGGGTTATCTCATGCTATTTGTATCTGACTAGTAAGTGTTGCAACTACAATGGAATGGTTAAATAAAAGTGCCCACTGCTTATTTTTATCAGGATGAATATCTATACCTGACTAGTAATTGCTACAATGATAACTGAATAATAAAAACTGCCAACCGTGTGAGTTCCTCGGTTGACTTCCTCGTTTGGTCTCGAGGGGGAAACACCAGGAGGGGTTTGTTTGATGGTAACATCAGGTTGGTTCCGAATAGGTCTTTCTTACCCCTCTCTGAAAACCGCTAGTTGTACCGAGTCTCTATAGGTTGTTTAGCGCATGCTGCCGCTGCCGCTTCAGTCCACCATACCTATGTAGGCGAGGACCGCCGAATTCTAGCCTCGCCGTGTACTGGCCTCAGTACTGACGCTCCTCTTTTTCCTTTGCCCTTTGTCGGCACCCTTTTTGTTTAAGCAGGTTTTGAGATCGACGCCGTTAGCAGGGTTACCCTTCCGGCTTGGCCTGGGCAGGGTTATGGACGCCATTGGTTATTCTTCAGGGCTCTTACCCCATTTGCATCTTGTCCGTAGTCGGACGCGACCATCTTTTCAAGGTGATTTGGATCTTTGTACCGTATATCTGTATTCTTGACTCATTGAGTCGCTACTGTATATATATCTGTTCTGTGGGTCCCATCGAGGACTGTTGTGTAATGTTATTACTTCGTTTTCCACCCGCACGTAAGTGCCTGGTGGGCACCTTTGAATCGTTTCTATGCGGGTTTGGCGGAAATCGCTAAAACTTGTATAGGGTCGATTCTGAGGGTGTTACAAATCCTATAACACGTAATTAATGAAGTGTCACAACATCATCGACACCATTTACAAACAAATAGTGCATCCAACAATCTGGAAGAATAAGTATCCTCAAATACATCATTTGCAGATTAATTAGTACCAAATGCACCAAAAAAATTAATCTAATTACATCAAGTAAGTATTTGAGGGAGTATCTTAGCTTGCACTTTATGACCGTGGTCGTTGGAGCCTATCATCACATTTGCTGCTCCTCCTACTAGCAGCGATGGCAAATATTGGAGGCGGTGCAGACATTTTTTTTTGAAATGGGCGCCTTTATTAAAAATATTTAATGATTACACCCGGTCTCTGCGTAACTAAAATGCACACAGCCACACAAACGATAGAACTATAGAAAAAAAGTATACGCGCATTACAAAAAGCAGTAAACATAATTATGTTCAAACTAAGCTGAATCAATTCTCAAATCACGTGGCCATCCATGTCGGGAGAAAATATCTCTCGCTGTGTCCTCCAATCGCGTATATCCCTCCATAAATAGGTCGCGAAACTCCATGCGCTGAAGAATAGTCCATGATCGGAGTATAGCCGTGGCTCGATAAATAACCTGCATAGGAGAAGACACAATATTATTAAAAAAATTGTCATTTCTACAAAGCCATAGGGACCATATAATGGCAAGCGCTCCCACCCTAAACAAAGTTCTGTACTTATCAACAATTCCATGCAACCAATTACCAAAAACATTGGTTACAGAACGTGGAGGAGATAGACCAGAAGCTATTTGGATGAATGACCATATAGAGCGACCAAATTTGCAATGGAAGAATAAATGGCGAATTGTCTCATCGTGATGACAATAAACGCATTGTGTACTTTCATGTTAATTCCTTTTTGCAAGATTATCTTTTGTTAGAATTACACCTTTACGTAGATACCATACAAATATCTTCGTCTTAAGTGGTATTTTAATTTTCCAAATTTTACTATTATCATCGACTGGGATATAAGGTTGGACCAAAGCTTTATATAGTGAGCCAACAGAAAATTTACCACTTTCTAGTAATTTTCATTTGAACACGTCAACACCATCTGACAGTTATATATTGGATAATCGTAAAAGTAGATTGTTCTAAGATACTAGCCTAGGACCAATGAGACATGGAGGCGGTGCAGACATGGGGCGAAGACGACGGAAGTCGTCCCAGCAGACCCTCTGCTTCCATATTTTTCTGCTAATTCTAATGATGCTTGACACCCCCTTGATTTCCCTTGGCTCCGGCACACATACATTAACGCCACCCTCCCACTTGGAAAATCTTCCCAAGTTCCAGAGAGGCCATGGGAGAGAGTGGTTGAGCGGCGGCAATGATGAAGGTAGCGGGAGATCCATGGTCTAGCTCGATGGTTCGCGAAGATGGACGACTGGAAATATCGACATAGCTGGCCACCACCTGGGACTGGGAGGGCGGTAGTCAGGAAGCCACTTTGGGCCTCGATCGGGTCACGGAACTGAACGAGGGAAGAAAACAACTGAAAAGAAGGTATTGCTAGGGAAAACAATATGGGAAAGAAGGTATCACGAGGGGAACAAATATTCGTCAGCGGCAGCAGCGACTGGTCCGGAAGAGCTGGTCACCGGTGGCAGTGGCCAGATACCCTAGTGGCATGGAGAGGGCATAGGAGGAAAGAAAAGAGGAGACGGACCGACGGACTGGTTTGGGGATTTTGTGCGCCTTTAAACGGGCACATGCACACACATGTGATCAATAGTTTTTTCATTCTTGCAAGTATTTAAACAAAATCAACAAATAGGTCTTGTACGACCACTTGCGGCGCTGGCAAGAGAATTGGGGAACGGGGTAATGCGCTGCTGCTGCCGTTGTATTGGCAGCGGCGGAGGCTGAGATGGTGCGTGGCGGCCAGACGCTAGCGAGATGTGGAGAACTCTCTAGGGGAGATCGATTTAGGAATTAAGAGGAACGGTTTTGTTCGTGATTTGGGGCATCTCGAGCGGAGTAGTGCGGATTGAAGAACAGTGTTTTACCGCCTAACATGGAGTCAACGTGGATGGTCACATGATGTTTACTACATGGCTAAGATTTGTTGGATCTGCCCCTTCTTATTCTTTTTATATTGGTATAGATGTACTCCCTCCGATTAATATTACTTGTCATTAGATTGGATGTATCTAGCACTAAAACATGTCTAGATACATCCATTTCCGCGACAAGTAATATGGATCGGAGGGGATAGTAAGATATCTAGACTAGAAGTGGTCAAACCTGTAAAAATAAGATCCTCAGTTATAGCTTCGGTTAAAAAATCGGCTCCTAGCACTGACAACCCACTCCGGCAACTTGCGTATACTCAGTGTCAGAGGCGAAACAGAGCCAATATTGCAGGCAAACTGGTTGACTCCGGAAAATAGCCGAACCGCCATGGGAAAATCGCCGAACCACCGCCGGAAAATCGCGGGACCGCGGCAAAATAGCCAAATCGACAGGCTAGGAGTGGGTGGAACCGCGACACCACGATAAGGACGGGCAGGCGCGGCAAGCTCGCGCGGCTCGGGGTGGCGCGGGAGGCCCGCAGCGGCGGCAGGGGGTCGGGACGACGCTGGAGCGACGCACGGGCGTCGAGGCATCGCGAGGTAGTTGCTCATATATATATAGGCCGGGTAGCAGGAGGAAGAAGAATAGAAAAAAAAGGAAAATGGTGGGCCAAAGTGGGCCCTGAGCAGTACAGGTCAGGATTCACAGTATCAGGTTTCAGTTTAGATGTGGCGTTTTGGCTCCCGGGAGCATATATGCTCCTGGTTTTTGAATTGGATTTTAAACGCAAGTTAAAATATCAAAAAATCCAGGAAAAAAATTGGGTGTATACATCTTGACATTCTATGTGCTCACAAAGTCGTTTCACGGAAAATCGATATGTTTTGTGTCGTGTGTAAAAGAGACAAATTTAGCATTTAAAAAGTGCGAGTAACGGGACATTTCTTTGTTTTGTTCATACAGGACACAAAACGTATCGGTTTTCTATGAAACGATTTTGTGAGCAAGTAGAATGTCAAGATGTACGTGCCAATTTTTTCCCGAATTTTTTGACATTTTTTTTTCATACAGGACACAAAACAGTTGCTCTTCCTCTATAGAATAATTTGATTGTTCCATCACTTGTTGGCTACCTCATATTTTTATGGTCGTCAATGTATGACCCTCTTTTGATTTGTATAATTCTTGAAACACATCAGTAAAAAAACAAGATTATATTGCAAACTAGTGGAAACTACATGAATGCACCGAAGAATGCTGGACACCATAGGAAGAAAACAAGGCAATGTAACAGATGTCTCAGTGGATGAAAAAGATTCTCCAAAACGGAGCCCATTAGAGTTCTTATGAAAATTACTAAGGATTCTGACGCTCTGAATCAAATGGCATGCATAAAACATGTTTAAGGGTCCAAGTCGTCGATAACTGTGTTATTGTTTCAATCAAAGGAGACCATATGGATCTTGAGCTTCTCTCTAAAATAATATGTCAAAACTGTGAACGCTCCCGATTTAATCAACTGTGTTAGCGTCCAAGTTGACATGGATGGAATTGCACCTACTTTTGGAACACATGCTAGTGATGATGTACAAAGCCATGATAACAGCTGCGAGCGGTCGAGTGAATTCCATGACGGGAGATCCTTTTCCTCATCATCAGCATCGCAGTCACTTGTAGTGTCCATCTGTAGTGTCCTTTTCTTCTCTTGTTAAACTGGATTAGCATCCCAGGCGCTGGTTCCACACGACCAACAAGTTGCCCTATGTACTTGCTGCCCTGTTTGCCGTTCAGGGCCTGTCTCGGTCGAAGATGTGCATGTATCCATGACCCCCCAAACCCAACACCCTTAACCGATTGGTGACAGCCTTACTGCGAACTTCTGCAATGCAACAACTGATGTGTTTCCAGATAGCTCTCATCCCAAGTAGCATTTCACACACCCAACAGCTCGTAATCAGGATTTGTCTTTTTTTCTGGTTTATAGTCGTCAACTCATATGCAGAGAGCTACGACAAGCTGGATATGTTGTCTATTTTATAAGGGTGGTTCATGATTAAACAAGCAAAAGCTGGTTGGTTATATATCCACCACACATCCAGACCACTTGTTTCAAAATTTAAAAGGAAACTTAAGTCTAAGTATTTATGAATTGTCTATGTGGCAGATGGAAGCATATAATCCATATATCTTAAATGATGTGTGCTAGCTATATACAAATGGATAAATGAATAGTTCAATGGTAGGCATTCATACAGTACAATAGCCTAAAAAGGAAACCATGCTTGTTATGAGAAAATAATACTAGCATTATTGCATTTGGCACTATTTTAATTACACAATTTTATAAACAATACCATAAAGTACAAACCAACCAGACCGACCAAAATATTACATATTTAGAACTTAACTGATTATTTGCAAGTATTGTGAAAACAAATCTATATCTATATTATTAAAAAAATTGGGAACGTTCGTCACCAGGCCAAAATTTCCGCCTGCCATGTTTTGTCTGTTTTACCCCTGGCATTTCAGAGCTATTACAAACCCTGCCACCGCTAAATAAACCTGAACCAAAAAAGACCCCGACCCTGCTGCCCCTTCCCCCGTCGCATCCCCAAGGCCACTGGCAAGAGCTTGGAGGCAGAGGAGCTCTCCTGGTCGGAGGCCAGCGCACGCCGTCCTAGCCGCGCGAGGTCGGGAACAAGGCGCCTCCTAGAGGAGCGGCCGTGCCGCGCAAGGTCGGGGACGAGGGACCCCCGAGAGGAGCGAGCATCGGCGTTGTTGCTCTAGAAGATAGGCGTCGGCGTTGTTTCTTCTCTGATACCAATCCCCTAGGGGGCAACCGCCGCCGGTAGGAGTCCGTGGTACTGGCGCAGGAGGGAGGTGGCCGAGCTGCCGCCACGGGAGTCCGAGCCGGAGGTCCCTTCCGCACGACGCGCTGGAGTCCGTCGCGCTAGATCACGTCACCGTGCGAGGAATCACGGTCGCCGGCGCCGCCACAAGGATGGGAGCCACGCGACACCGCAGGCTCCTCGCTTTTGTTGCAGACGCGTGACACGGCTGCTCCACAGGCGCCGCCTCCGTTCTCCTGGTACGCAAGTTCCACCCCATCCTACTCAGCGCGTGATGCCCCCGACCGGCACTTTGAGTGCCGTCGTCGGCCCCTCTCCTCCGCACGCGAGGGGACCTCCCCATAGCAGAGCGCTGCTTGAATCCTTGACGAGCACGAGCACTGCCTTTGAACTTCCCCTAGCAAAACCTTTGAATTTCCCCGAGCAAAGTATCTCAAGTTCCATGTACACCCAACTGCTGACGGGGGACGACTGCCTGTCGCCATGAGCTCGATCTCCACCTCCTGTCCCCGTTGCTGTTTTCCAGCATCAGCGTCGTCGGGCTAGAGAACAAGCATCGCTGTGCACTAATCTCCGTCAGCCAGTGACTGTTGTGCTGCAATCGAACAAAGACAAAAGAAGAGCTAATAAGGATGAGGACAGAGAGAGTTTGTGGTTGAGGAAATACCACTATAGCATGGCCCCGTTCATATAATGACTTTTTTAAACAATGAGCATACCCGTTAAAAAAAGTAATCATACGAAATCCTTGTTGTTTTCTCACAAAGAGAATAATTAGGCCATCTAACTCAATTAATTAAGAGCAAGCGCTGATAGCACAACCGTGCTGAATCAATGGCAGCCATATACGACTTTTTAGTCCTACCTAAATCCATCATAATCAGTCTTACCGTTTTTATATATACGTTATTAACTAGATCCATGATTAACAAGCCAAAATCGACAATAGTTAGAAATATAATGAGAAGGAATTAATTGAATTTTCCATATGCTGGGATGGCTACATGACTACATCTGCAGGTGATCAAAGTGAGTGTCTAGACACATCAAGGGTGTGCTATGGGACCGATGGGGTGACCAGAGAGTCAATATCCAGTATGACTAAAACTAAACTATCTAGGGACATGACAGGGAAACGAGCAGGAGGGCACCAACTAGACGAGAAGAATGGTGCATGAATGGTCCTAAGTTATAGAGACAACTATGTCAAACAGCTGAACTTAGCAGCCTGCAATCCTCTCAATGATAGATGTTCAGTATGAAACTATGAATATACTATATGGACAGAGAAAAAATAAAATTGATAATCGCTTGATGTGGCAATGTAAAGTTATCCGAACTACGTGCCTGCCTGGACTCGTGGCGGCGAAGCTAACACATGATGTGGTGCAAGGCCTCGCCTACCTCGATGGTGCACATCGCTGGGACACACTGGAAAAAGAGCAAGAAGGGCAGCATTTTGCAGACATGTGTCATCGGTTGGCAGGAGGAGAGGAGGAAGCGGCTGCGGCGGACATGAGCCGAGGCTGCTCGGTGGCGCAAGGTCCGGCGTCGGAGAAGTAGGAGCTCATACTAGAGAAGGACGTGCCCGACGTGGGTGCTCACATAGCTAGAGCATCGGGGGTTGGTGGCCGGAGCATGGCTGGTTGGAATTGTGTGTGGGGGGATCACGACTGCTAGATGAGAGATGAGGTGAGGGAGATAGGAAGATAGGGCCGGTCATGGCTAACGACGCACGAGAAAGGTTGATGCGGGAGTGAGAAAGATAACGTAAGAGACGAGGGGGGTGGGTGGAAGCACTTGCTTACGTGCGTGCGTGCTCGCCTATGGGGCTAGCGGCGGGAATGGGTGGAGCATGGAAGGGGATGGCCGGCTAGGGCCGGGGGTGTGCGTGCGTGGTGTGGTGTGGTAGAAATAGGGTTCTTAGATGGGCCAGCTTCATTGGGCCTTTGGGCCTGGTCGGCCTGGAGTCTTTTCTTTTTTATATTTTAAGATTTTAGGAAAAAATGATGATTTTTTATAAAAAAGAAATGGACAAATTATATTATTTGAAAATTACCGAGTGGCACGAGTATCATTTGGTAAAAAAAATCGAACAGAAGAGGAGATTAAGAGGTAAAGACGTCGAGTGTCGTGAGAATAATTGGAAGGGATCTAGATTTCCTCACTTCCCATTCCTTAATCAACCACTATAATGCAATAACAGTTTTAAATAAAATATTTTCTACTTGTGGTATAATTTTTTATCGTTTTATATGCCATAACAACGTACGGGCATTCATCTAGTCTATACTATTAAAAAGATTGGGACCGTTTGTCATCTACAGAAATTTTCCGTCTGTCTTGAAAAGACGCTTTTGCCCCTGGCTTTTCGGACATATTACAAGCACTGCCACCACCAAGTGGATAAGCTCTTTACTATTACCCGAGCAAAGGAGGCTCGTATCAATGGAGAGCCCCCAGCTATGTCTGCGCCGCCGCCCCCGACTTGCGCCGCCCTCGTCCATCACCGGCCAATGGCCGCCCTCCACACTCCCAACACCAGCTCGATTCTATCGTCGCGTGCGTCGCCGCTCGCACCTCCCTCCCAACAACATCACGCCTCCACGCTGCTCCCGAGCGCCATGGCCTCCGTCCCCATCTCCTGCCACCCTCGCCGTCGTGCCTATGTCCGCCGCCTAGAAGGAGGTCCTCAGCTTATCCCTTGTTCCCCGAGTCCGAATCCCGCCTCCACCTGTCGATCCCCGCGAGCTACGCCGCCTCAGGAGGAGTAGGTCCGCATCTGACCCCTTCTACCCGAGGCAGAGGCCTACTCCGTCACCTCGGAAGATGCCGCTCCGCCGGAGATGGTGCTCCCCCGACCGTATTTGTGGTGAAGAGGAGGAGCGGGAACTTCAGGAGGCGATTCCCCTGATATCCAAACCATCCTGATGAATATAGCTATGTATTTATATCGTCCTTGTAGGAGCCCCCACTGAGGAGAATCCATCTTTACTCTTACTGTTGAATTGGATCAACAATACTGATTTTCAAAATTGGTCTTGTTGTGTTTTCGGCTGAGGATAAAACAACAGCTATAGTTGTCTAGCTGACAAAGGAATTGTTTAATATGATTTCTATTTCGACAAATTAATGGGCGTAGCGAATACAACATCTAAATTCGATCTGTTGCAATGCACGGGTATTCTGCTAGTCATTTTAATTTCAACAAAGTTCAGTCTGCAAACTTTAAGGGCAAACCGACCCATCATTAGGTGCTACAAACTTCTTAGTAGGCTCACACCCTAAATGTACATTTCTTTGAATTGTTTGCAAACAAAATTTCATGATTTACCAGCTCAATTTTTTTTCCATGATTTACTACATTTTGAAAAACCATGCAGTTTTTTCATTTAGCCACAAATTAGTCTAGTTAGTCAGGAAAGACAAAACTAACCATCTAATGGAAGGAAAAATATGATATGTCAGACCTCACTCGTCACCTTTACTTTTTTTATTATTCCTTCTTTTGTATGGCGATGTTGAATTGCAGTTATTGTCAGAACTCTACGGTTGTCATCACTGGTGATGGTAGATGCTCTAGTTCATTGGTCCTTCGAGGCCTTATCCTAAAGACATTCTATTTTTCTACTATAACACACTCTACTACGACAAGTTTTGTCCGACTCAGGTTATGGAGGGGCGCTGAAGGTGGCGCGCCTTCGTCTCGTCCTAGGGTTTGTAGTCGTCGCTATGTGGTTCAGATTATTAATAGATCATTGGATTTTTTACCTTTTTACAAAAATAAATAAATATAAATAATAATTTTTCCAGAATCGAAATCCAAGATAAATGCAGAAGAAGGTTGGTATGCTTCGTAGCCGTGCCGAGCTTGTTTCGGTAGCCAGCCCAAGAAATCACGGTTGTCGCATCACATGCATACAATGAAGACATGTTCATATTGGATGCTTGATAGTGCAAGATCCCTCATCCCACGGCCCTCTCATTTGGCGAGACAGATTGAGAGAGAGAATGGATTTATAGAAATGGTGAGACATATGATTTACTCCATTTTAGCATTTGCAAGTTTTGTCAATACCATTTTGTTGTCGGAATGCGTGAGAAAGAGCTCCCCACTTCCACTATAAAGATGAAAAAAATAAAATCACATACAACTAGTGGCGTCTATCGATGAATGCTGCCATTATGCAAGGAGTAAGAATGAGCGGTGGTGCTAGTTCGTTAGGTTCAAAGCCTATCAGTTGTGAACTCGTAAAGTGCGTTCCCAGAAAAGTTGCTGAAGGGCCCAATTTCACCTGTCGTTATCGAACGAGGCAACGAGCTCTCCTTGGCTATACCCGGGCAGCTCCGCCGTGTTCGCTCGAGATGGCTCCGCCATAGGTCACTGTGCATCCAGCCGCACGGTTCATGCAGAATGCAAGAGACCTAAGTGGTGAGTGTGTAGCAAATCGACCTGCTAAAATCGAAGTGAAGCTGCATGACTACATAGCATTCCTCAGTCCTGCACCCACGCAAATATATAGATGAACTAAAACTTACCTCTAGGTGTATTAATATCTCATACTAGTACGCCCGATTAAAATGTCTGCGGATTGGTAGGTAATTTCTCCCAGACGTATCTCGTGAAAATGGACCAGATTCTGCAAATCTGAAAATGTTCATAGGAGGCATGGGATCATGCGGGGATGGTCTGACCTATAAGGGCACCTCAGTGAGATCGATCGACCATGATGAGCTATAAAGCATAGAAAGATCTTCCAGTATCACTCATTTGGCATTCTGTTTATAAGAAAATGAGATTGCATATATAGTGTGCCAGTAGAAAATACGGTTTATACTCTCCATGCTAAATTCAACATTTTGCAAATATTGTTGTTGGAACTAGCACATGTGGTGGAACTCAAAGAAAACAATTGCATGGAACATAGAGATACCATTAAATATTGGCAATGACAAGATCGTTGGTCTCTAAAGAACTTATATAATTATATTCAGTATGGGTTCTGACCAGATTGTTCAGTCTCCTCCAACTCTAGCACCACTTGCACCAAGCGACGCCATGACGATGGGGCAACCTGGCATAACACTGCTAGCTAGAAACAAATTGAGATGCGCAAAGAGTCTGCCATATATCTCTATTTAGGACATGACACCAGTTCTTTAGGACATGCACCAATGTCTCGTAAGCCGTCTCCGCCCTGTATGTGTGTCATTCCCCTGAGCTTTTCACCGCCCAGAAGGCCCCATATACATTGTCTTGACTCCATCCATATATAAGTCAAACATATATGATTGATCTAACGGATTTGCTAGTTCTCATGCGCCTGAGAACTTCTTAAGTCTCAGTCGTCTCTTTCACCATTTGATTTACCTCGTGATTCGTGCTACACATGAGTTGCAACTTAGGTGTAACTGAGAATTTAATGAGTTGCAACTAGGTTGTAACTGAGAACTAGTACAAATCTTATGAGTTGCAACTAGGTTGCAACTGAGAATTAACACAAATATTAGGATGACATCAGCGACTTAGACATAACTAATTCTCAGGCGCCTGAGATCTAGGCACTCCCTTGATCTAATTAGCCCCTAGCTAACTGCTAGCACAACACAATCCATTGCATATATGTTTAGCGTCTATTAGTTGATCTCAAACTTCATGATTATTCTTCTCTCAATCTTTGCACTTACTCAAACATATAGTAGGTCAACTGAAGCGTACTTATGGGTGCATAATGTAGGACACTACAACTGGGCACCCTATGAGACCTCTCACATCTCAATTGTTTTTGGCCATTGATATTGCGTATGCGTCGTTTCTAGTCAGAACATCTCTTAGTAATGACGTGGTTTCCGTTATTAGCCCAAATGTCCTAGAGGTAGAGGGGAGTTATTCCCGTTCTAAAATTGGGCTAATCTGGTAAACTTATTATGTGACCCACATTAAACCTGCATAGATTAATTATGTAGGAGGAAAGTGTGTGGAGATTTGATAAATGGTTTCTCCACATATTTTGCTACAAAATAGTATAATGTACCAAATATTACTTTATGACTCTATTTACACCATTCCGAATATATATGGATTTAATAACAGGTGAATGGAAGATAGTAAGGTGTTGAACTTTCACAAAAAAAGTAGTACTACGACATTTAGTTAAATAACGACTTTTCTGGTTGTATTGGTTAATTTTTTTCCTAAATCAGGCAAAAGAAGGTCACCATTCTATTCAATTAGAATATGAAGGCTTGTGTGGCAATGCTCATCCATCATTAGTAAATATTAGGAATATATATTTGACAATGTTTTATAAGTATAAATATGGGAGAGAATTGAACAGTTTGAATAACATTGCCTCAATAATAGGAAGGTGGTTCAATTATTCAAGTTGACAAGCTTCTGCGCGACAGGCTGCCATCAGGTGTGGAGGTGGCCAAGCGCAATGGCCCCGGCACAGGCCGGTGCCCCCTATGTAGGACACCGGAGACGTGCGCCCACATCTTCTTCTCGTGTTCGGCGGCCCAGTTTCTTTGGTCCTTTGTCAGGAAGCCCTTGGCCTGGCCTGGCAGGCGCAGGATCTGGGGGACTTCCTCCAGTCCCAGGCCACTAGGGCCGGGCGCGGCCGTCGCCTCTTTTGGCTTTTGTTTGCGGCCATGGCCTGGACTCTCTGGAATATCCGGAACAAGATGGTGATCGAGAAGATATACCCCACGCGCACTTCTGACTCGATTTTTGCTTTTCTTGCTTTCCTCCAGCAGTGGTCCCCTCTGGTGCGCCAGCGTGATCAGGCCGACTTCGACACTGCTCTTCGGGCCCTGCGGTCGGCATCGCTTCCCTTCTCGGCGCCCCCCCCCCTCCGCTGCCGCTCGGGTCACCTGGTGGTCGCTAGCGCCTGATCTGGCATCCGGGCCGTTTTTTTGCTTTTTCTCTTGGGCGCTTTTGTGCTGTTGCCCCAGCGTTGTTGCACTATTTTTCTTTTCTTTGTCCCTTTGGCTGCGGCCGGCTGTGTTGTTGTACCGACTGAACGGATGTTGCTTTATTATAAAGCGGGGCGAAAGCCTGTTTCGAGACATGACCCTCGGTGTGATATTTCATTTGAATCTAAATCTAAAAAACCAATTATTCACAAATGAATACATTTGGTCTGCTTGTCACTGGAAATAGATCAGTACACCTGCCATATCCAACACTCATAAACTTCAAGACCAAATATATATGATTGTGTCTAGGAGTTGTATTTATTATCCATTAAATATTTAATAATTCCCAGTTGATTGTCACATGTAGGCCCCGTCGGTAATATGATTTCGTCTCAACCATTCCAGAGTAACTATCTTGACCATAGATTATATTGCTTAACGGTTTAAATACTACTACCTCCATTTCAATGAATAAGGCCTTTTTTGAAAAGTCAAACTAAGTAAAGTTTGACTAAACTTTTAGAAAAAACTATCAATAACTATGATATTGCATAGTTATCAGTAACTAAGAAAATATATAATTATCGTATGAAAAACTCATTCTTTGGAGCGGAAGTAAGTAGAAATTAACACGAATGTTTACAACTACCCTTTTTTTGCAATCGTTGACACCACTAAATACGATTAAACCAACAATTAGTTACAAGTGTGATATACTTTTCTTTGCCACATTTCGCGAGAAATAAAACGTTTCTTTATAGAATGGTGGAAAAGCCAAGATACAAGTAGTAGTGCCTACTCTAGATAAGAAATGGAGAAAGAAATGAGCACCTCCCAAATGATCTAGTCTCTCCAATAGGTGAAGTTTTGGTCTTATGATGTGTGAAATTTACGATTACAAGAGTGCAACCTTTGCATTCTTCTTAATAATGAAGGTGGCTTCTATCCATGGAGCAAGCGTGGATCCTTGATCTGTTTATAGCAGTCCTGACTCCTTCCATGGCCACTGTCCAATCTCTAACTAGCTTCCCGCTAGATTCAATAGTGTCCACTCGCAAATCCTTGATCTGTTTTTATAGTGTCCACTGTCCACTGATTGATCTACTGAAATCTAAGTGAAAATGTATGACTAGCACTTTACAGTCTCTGCTTGCGCATATACATATATAAAGGTGATCAAACTGAAACGTACATCTGGATCCTAGGTGTATTTATATCTCATAATACGTCATGGTAAAGTGTGTGAAAATTTCGTACTAGATGGCTTCTCCACATCTTTGGCTACCAGATATAAAGAAACAAATATCACTCTATATGGTTTTACCTACATCACTCCAAATATGAATATGTAAACAGGGAACGGCACAATAGGCTGATGCGATGTTTCTGCAAAATATAAAATAAAATGGTCTGGAAATTAGTTACACTCCTGTATTTTCTAGCTGCATGGATTAAAGAAGACAATAAATCTCGCAAAAGAAGGTCACTATCCTATTCAATGTTCAAAAGTAGTTGAAAATTTTATATATGTTTGTATGCATGCCTGCTGCAACTAATTAATCTACTTCTGAGTTTTGGTTCAATCTCTGTTGGAGAACTGTAGTCTTGGGAGTAAATATATTGTGAACCCATGTATTTGACTAGATTTTTCGTCGTTCCATAGTTGTCGATCACCTTATGTTTCGTGTATAGATGTTTAGTGTAAGGTATTTCCACTTTCTCTAGGTGTGTACCACCAAGCTCTGAAACTTTGATATGTGGGATCATGTGGGCAATGCTCCTATTTATTTGGAGTTTCATGATGGCGTATTATGTGGTTCGCCTCTTAGTTCAGCATGCATTAAAATGCTTTAGTACACCCCTACCAGCTTCTCAAATAACTGCGTCTTCCAGTAGTGAGCAGATCGAGACTCTTTGTAATTTATATAGGAGATGTTCATGGTGGCACTGAAGCTTTGGCAGTTATTTCCATCAGTTTTTAGACCCTCCCGATAGAAGTTCTTTGCATCGTTATTCATGCACATGTTTTACTAGCCTACTGAAAAAAAAAATTCTGACATATAGTGTTTGTTCTTTTCCTTCTATGAAGCCTAGGCAAAGCACCCCAGAGAAAATCGTTTTTGGTCTCCGAACTCACAATATGGGACGACAAAAACCTCAATACGATAAATCTGACGAGGTTCATATTCCAAGTTGAGAACCAGAATTAAATAATTACTTGATGGAAACTTACTTTTAGGATGACCACTTTATAAAAACAATTGTTAATATAATTCTCGTGAGGTCATGCGATTTCTCCAAACGCTTCTCACATAGCACGCTGCAACTTGTGTCCAATGAGTCCAAGGTACGCGCGGTCCACCGTCTAGCGACCGAGGGCAGGGCATGGGTGCATGCCAAACAACGTCGGGAGGAATCTCGCGCCAGCCCCATTGTGGGCCCGTCTCCCGGGAGAGGGGGCTCCGTTGCAATGTCAACGCATGTCCTCCATGGGCTCCATACGACGTCCTAAAAGAATCGATGAGACGTGGATAGCAGAATGAGCCAAAACATTTGATAGCTCTTATTTACTTTGATAGTTAACACCAATGTCTATGGTTACCTGGAATTTCCCATAGGTAACACCACTTCTATTCAACTAGCAACTAGTTAAAGTGTGGGATAATTTCCTTTGCTAGAAAGCACATGCTTGTTTTATTAGAAAGTTGGAAAAAACACTAGATGGAGAAGTCGTGATTGAGCATGGATCGTATGTGTATACACCCCGACCTCCCCCCCCCCATCTGTCTTCCTAGGGATAGACGTGGTGTACCCTGAGTGCGCTCATGTTGTAATCACTATGGTCTTTAATCTAACAGTATATGCACTTGTATGAATTCTAGTCTTGGCAGTCAACATTGTAGATGGGCCCGTCTTCCACTCAATTCTCCCTAACCCGCATCGGTACATCCATAGCACTAGTGCCTTGCAGCATCTCACCGGACAAGCTTCCTCCAGCCATTGAACACGTGGAATTGCTTGTCGGTTCGTCCGATCGGGTGACGAGGCTAGAAAGTCTGGCGTCCTTGACATCGCCTTTGTTTGACACGGTGCAGGTACCACATAACTAACTACATGAGTGGCTTCAATGGAGCCGCATAATTTCTGGATGTCTCTCATTCACAATGCACTACGCAACTCTAGCACTAGCAATAGCACTAGCATTAGCATATGATAGTAATGTTATAATGACGTTTGTTTTTGCACAATCCCAACTTTGTTCGTGTTGGTGTGGGTGCTAGCATCCTAGTAAAATGAGCTAATACATGTAACATGTTATATGTGAGACAACATGTATTGGCACCAGGTATGTGTCTAGTGTGCTTTATGGAGGAGGGGTACCCATGTTTAACGGATGGTTGGTGAAATGTATTAGCTATTCATGAACCTTGTGCTCAGAAAACTAGTCATCTAAGGGAAATCTAATATGTATCGCACGCCGGTTCCTACACAGACTCTCATGTGGACATGATGTTAAGGTGGATATGGGCCGACATATAAGTCTGCCTTTACTTCTTCCCCTTCTCTTTTTGGATGGTCATATTGGGTTGCGGTTCCTGTATCGGCGCTATTTATGTTGAGCGAACCCCAACTTTAACTTACTGAGTTGAACTAGCACTGATTTACCACTTGATAACACCTTGAGTTGGTAGTTTGTAGCATGCTCTTAATCCATTTCGTATGTTTGTTGCCAAAATCATAAAAATACCATTTACTGTGTTCTGTGTTGATTGCTTCCTTAAAATCAGTTCGAGAATGATTACCTTGGTTGTCATCACACAAGTTTTTCTTTTTAGTTGTCCACTGATGAAAAGTCAACTATCTTGGCATGCACAATCACCTAACCATGCGGTTCCATAGATAGAAATTGACCTAGATACTGTATTAGCTCCCCAAAATCGAGTATTCTCATTTCATTTAAAAATATAAAATTTTATTTTGAAATCATAATAAATCTAAAACATAGACAATGAAATATAAATGTGTAGTATTTATGTGCACATATCTAGAAATGTATGGAGCAAAACAGTTTTTTTTGTCTTTTTTGAGCCACTAATTAGTCTTTCTATGCAGTGTATTAATTAACAAAAAAATATAGATATGTAGAACATATCTATAGAAATGTTTTAGGAAAATTTCAAAACTCTTATATATATACCAGTTTTATATTATTTTAAAATTTTGGGAACCGGAGGACAAAGCCAAAACTTTGCTCTATATCTTGTTGTTCTGTGTTTGGTCATTTATCATAAATGTTTTGAAACTACCCCCATGATACGTCAAGTACTAAAACTAATATGTGCGATGATGTTTGTTTGCACTGTGTGGAACCAAATGCTAGAGTTGAACTGGGTGTATGCCCTCGATCAAGTGTTTTTTTTGAATTCCCTCGATCAAGTGTTTACAAGCACTTGAGGGTTGGTAGCCCATAGCAAGCAACCCATTAGATTGTTCGAACCCTTTGCAACATTGATCGTTCTATAATGAGTTTGTGTGGCATGTCAGGACAAGAAGGTCATGGTCATCATAATTTTCTAAGAAGTATATTTGTGCTACCTTTTTAAAACAATATTTATGCTACCTTATCAGCAAGTCTAACGTGTAATTTGACTTGTTGTTTCTGGTAATCCCAATTTAATTGTACTCATATAAATTACCATATCAATAGTTTGCTTAACTATTCGGTTCTCTTGTTGGCACAGTCCGTTGATGTGGTATACTCCACGTCGGGACTAGATCAAATAAAACATATGCTTCGCACTTCTGCTTCGCTACACCCCTCTCAGAACTTAAAAGGGTAACTAATTATATATATTAATATAGATTAAATTTCATTGACCCGTGTGATCCAGGTAAAATATGTACGCTCATATTCTCGTGTATGGACATATAGACAACCATTGGATGCAGTGACGATCTCCTAGGCACGATGGCGGCCAGGGCATCCCGCCGCATCACCAACCTTGCAGCGACGATCTCCTAGTCGGGATGCAGTGTGCGCGTGGCATTCAGCGGTGAGGCAGCATAAGGTGCCTCCGGCTGTGAGACATCACAAGAAGCAACACGGTGGCACGGTAGGAGTATGGATATGATAATACATACGTTATCTGGGCATGATCCAAGGGCGCGGCTATACATACAATACAGATTTTAGTAGGCTAAAGTTTTATCCTCACGGCCATGCTGTCTTTCAGCACCCTGTCATAGTCAATGATTTGCATCTATGATGTATCCACGATCCCCAAGCCCACACAATATACAAATGTGTGTTTCCTCACGGCCAACTGGGACCTCGCATCAACTGATGTATTTCCAGATAGGCAGATAGCTCCCATTCCAAGTAGTATTTCACAAATCCAGGTGTTAGTAATCCGGATTGGTCTATGTATTAATCAACTAGTTGTCGGAAGCTTATTAATAAACTTATAGTACTCAACTAGTTGTCGGAAGCTACGACAAGCTGGAGGTCCTAGTAAACCACATCCAAGCGAAACATATGTGTACTGATCCAGAGTAAGAGGGGTTGTGTCCTTTATAAGGGCACTTCTTGACCCGTGGGTCCACCACACATCGATATCACTTCTTTAGCTAGAACCACATATATCTCTAACATTCTATGTATACCTCTCCAACTATGGGTTTGTAAAAAGGCGAATGAAAGATAGTATGGCGTTGAGGTCGAGGGGAGAAATTCGGCTCCCTAGCTCGAGTGCTACTATTATTTGAAAAAGTTGAAAATTATATTTACATGTTTCAAAATATTTGATAAAATATGCGGATGTAGACAATGATTTAGCCCACAAAATATTAATTTCAAATACTATGTATTTTGAACTACACAAATATGGCAATAGTGTAGATATGTGCACTGCATGTATATTTTATCAGATTTTATCAAATTTGTGCAGCCCATAATAAAAAGAAATTCGCATTGCGATTTTGCATGTTTGTGGAATACAACTTTGACTATGTCCAAAAATTATTTGCAGATTTTTTGGAAACTTGTAAAATATGATTCTAGAATTTTGGAATTTGAAGGGAGCACTCAAGCTCAGGAGCCAAAGACAATTTCCTGCTGAGGGTCCACAAAATACACTAGAGGAAAAAGGGCCATCCGTTCGCCACCCCTGGGAGCATTAGTCCCGGTTGCCAAAGAACAGACTAATCTTGCACGATCAGTTGGGCGGAGCGCAGGCCAGGGGCATGGGTCCCGGTTGGTAAGGGCATGCGTCGGTTGGAGCCACCAACCGGGACTAAAGGTTTGGCCACACCACGTGGCACTGTACGCACCTTTAGTCCCGGTTGCTGGCTCCAACCGACTAAAGACCCCTCTATAAATGCAACGCCCAGCCCCTCCTGCCTCCACTCTGTTTTTCGAATGGTGTAAGCTGTGAGGGTGTGTGCTAGTTTTTCTCATGCATGCATTGAAGGTGTTTGTTGAAATGTTTGAGTGAAAAATCCGTTGAATTTCTCATAGAACAAAAATATAGAAGGTGTCCGAGACGCCGCTGAGCTTATTTCCCTCGATCGAGGTTAGCAATCTTATCTTTTCTAGGTCATTGATACAATTCATGTCGGTGTGAATTGGTTATTTCACTATTTATGATGTCCTGTTTTTGATAAACTTACTTATATGATGCGATGAGCGTCGGGAATGGATGTACGGTGACGGCGGGTAGCCGGGTATATCAAAGGCGTGGATAAATTTATCGATGTGGCTACGGCAAACAAAGAGAATGGATTTATCGTTGTCCATGTGTTCAATGTCGGAACAACAAGGAGTACTCTTCCTCGAAAATCATTCGCCACCGATTATGAAAGGTTTCATGCCCAACTATAATTGCTGGACCAAGCACGGGAAAGAGGGGTTATGATGGAAGATGGTGAAGAAGAAGATGATGATAACAACTATCATCATATGTTTCCTGAATCTGATATCTTGCAATGGAAGACAATGGAGAGGAAAAGGTGAAGAACGGGCATCGGATGAGCGGTGATGAACTTGGTAGGGTCATTTCGATGCAAAGCGAGTGTGAACAGAAAATGAGAAGTTGAAGTTAGAGGGCATGTTAGAAGATCACAAGAAATTGTTGTACCCAAATTGTGAAGATGGCAACACAAAGCTCGATGCGACCTTTGGAATTGTTGCGATGGAAGGCGAGTGTGGTCTAACTGACTCCTCATTTGAAAAGATGCTGAAAATAATGAAGCCGAAGTTTCCAAAACATAACGAACTTCCCGATAGTACCTATGAAGCAAAGAAGACTCTCTGTCCTCTGGGATTAGATGTGCAAAAGATACATGCATGCATTAATGACTGCATCCTCTACCGCGGTAAGGAGTATGAGAATTTAGATAAATGCCGGTATGCAGCGTTGCGGTATAAGATCGACGAGATGACCTGGTGATGTTGAGGAGAGCCCCTCGGAAGAGGGTTCTGCTAAGGTTATGTGGTATGCTCCTATAATACCAAGGTTGAAACGCATGTTCAGAAACAAAGAGCATGCCAGGTTGTTGCGATGGCACAAAGAAGACCGTAAGAAAGGCGGGAAGTTGAGACACCCTGCTGATGGGTCACAGTGGAGAAAAATCGAGAGAGACTTCCTGGACTTTGCGGTGGCGCAAGGAACTTATGGTTTGGTCTAAATCGGATGGCATGAATCCTTTTGGGAGCGAGCTGCAGTCCAGACACTGGCCCGTGACTCTATGTATCTACAACCTGCCTCCTTGGTTGTGCATGAAGCGTAAGTTCATTATGATGCGTGCTCATCCAAGGCCCAAGCAACCGAACGCGACATTGATGTGTACCTTAGGCCATTAGTTGAAGAACTCTTACGGTTGTGGGGCAAACCAGGTGCGTCGTGGGATGAGAACAAACAGAGCCATTTAATCTCGAGGGTTGTTATTCGTAACCATCAATGATTGGCTGCTCTTAGTAACCTTTCGAGACGGACAAACAAAGGATATAAGGCATGCACCCTGTTTAGATAAGACCGAAGGTACATATTTGCATAAATGCAAGAAGGTTGTGTACCTAGCGAATCGACGATTTCTTCCGACCAATCATCCCGTAAGAAAGAAAGGCAAGCATTTCAAAGGTGAGGCGGATCACCGGAAGAAGCCTGAACTCCCTACTGGTGATGATGTATTTGGTATGGTCAAGGACATAGAAGTAATCTTTGGAAAGGGTCCCGGCGGTCAATCAGTTCGAGCAGCGTCGCTCAGGACACGCACCCATGTGGAAGAAGAAATCTATATTTTGGGAGCTGCCATATTGGAAAGTCCTGCGTGTCCGCTCTTCAATCGACGTGATGCACGTGACGAAGAATCTCTGCGTGAACCTGCTAGGATTCCTAGGCGTGTATGGGAAGACAAAAGATACACGAAGCACGGAGGACCAACAAATTATGAAAGACCCAAAGAACATGCATCTGAGATAACAAAGGCGGATAAAGGCGTCACTTAAGTCGTGCGGCTATGCTCTTACCAAAGGTAGAAGGAAATCTTTTTGAAGTCCTTTCTGGTATCAAGGTGCCGTCGGGCTTCTCATCTAATATAAAGGGATAATAAATATGGCAGAAAAGTTCCAAAACCTGAAGTCTCATGGTATCACGTGATTATGACGTGATTGCTTCCGATTGCATTGAGGGGCTTCTACGAGAAAATGTTCGAGTACCCATTGTGAAGTGTGTGCATTCCTCAATGCAATATCTCGAAGGTAATCAATCCGGATATTCTGCCAAGGTTACTGAAGGATGTGTTACAATGTCTTGTTAGTTTTGAATTGGTGTTCCCACCATCCTTCTTCAATATTATGACGCATCTCTGGTTCATCTAGTGGAAGAGATTGCCATTCTCGGTCGGTATTTCTGCACAATATGTTCCCCTTTGAGAGGTTCATGGGAGTCTTAAAGAAATATGTTCATAACCGTGCTAGACTGAAGGAAGCATCTCCAAGGGATATGGAGCAGAGGAGGTCATTGAGTTTTGTGTTGACTTTATTCGACCTTAAGCCGATTGGTGTTTCGACTCGCGGCATGAGGGAAGACTAAGTGGAAAAACGCTGGGAAAGAAAGCACGATATGTAGGGACGGGGATTCTTTCACTAAAGCACACTACAGTTCTACATAATTCCACCTTGGCAGCTCCGTATGGAGGAACACAAGAATATTATACGCTCAAAAACCGGGAAGCTGAATCATGGATTCTGAGATGAACACATGAAGTCATGCCGGTGGTTGGATGCGGACACATCTCTTGAATGTCACCACTGTTGGAGATCAGCTATACTTGTTGGCGCGTCACCATCTTCTCTGTATTGAATTTCCAAGTGCGAAATAAATGGGAATACATTCTACACGATCGCCCAAGATAAAGAGCACCAACCAAAATAGTGGTGTCCGCTTTGATGCAATAGGCGAGAATGGACAAAAGGACACATATTATGGTTACATAGAGGAGATATGGGAACTAGACTATGGAGTCTCTTTTAAGGTCCCTTTGTTTATTTGCAAATGGGTCAACTGAATGGGGAAGGGTAAAGATAGACCGGTTATGCGGAATGACAACGTGGATCTCAACAATCTTGGTTATAGAGATGAACCATTCGTCCTAGCCAATGATGTGTCTCGGGTTTTATATGTGAAGGACATGTCCTCCGGACGAAAAAAGAAAAAATATGCAAAGGAATACATCATATGATGATCCAAAGCGTCACATAGTTCTTTCGGGGAAAAGAAACATCGTGGGAATCGAGGGCAAGAGGACATGTCGAAGATTATAATAAGTTTGATGAAATTCCGCCCTTCACAGTGAAAACTGACCCAAGCATTCCGTTAAGTAAAGAAGATGCTCCATGGTTACGTCGAATCGGTCATAAGGAATGACATATGCCAAGAAGTTCATGCTCATATTATGTAACTCTAGTTCATGTCTTTCGCGGTTTGTGGCTTGACCGAAGGATATCTTTCGCGGTTTGTGGCCTTTAGTCCCGGTTTTGTAGTCTCAGTTTTTAATATTAATAAATGTCTTGAGTGTTAGTCCCATTTTGTGGCTGGACCGGGAGTGCCTCTATGACCAGTTTCTCGGAGATGGGAGGACTGCTCGGCATCTCCACAAACTGGCCAGATGGTGTCCCTGCTCTCGAAAACCATCTTGCAGCTTGTAACTTCACTAACTAGATCAATACGCCTCGGAGCTAACTAATGTCACATATTAGGGAGTGCCTCTATGACCAATTTCTCGGAGATGCCGGAGGACTGGGCTCCGTCGGCATCTCCCTGAAACTGGCCGCAGTGGTGTCCCTACTCTCGAAAACCATCTTGCAGCTTGTAACTTCACTAACTAGATCAATACGCCTCGGAGCTAACTAATTTCACATATTAGGGAGTGCCTCTATGACCAGTTTCTCGGAGATGCCGGAGGACTGGGCTCCGTCGGCATCTCCCTGAAACTGGCCGCAATGGTGTCCCTGCTCTCGAAAACCATCTTGCAGCTTGTAACTTCACTAACTAGATCAATACGCCTCGGAGCTAACTAATTTCACATATTAGGGAGTGCCTCTATGACCAGTTTCTCGGAGATGCCGGAGGACTGGGCTCCGTCGGCATCTCCCTGAAACTGGCCGTAGTGGTGTCCCTGCTCTCTAAAACCATCTTGGAGATGCCTCAAACTGGCTGGAGGACTGGACTCACAAGGATGCATATTTATAGTACAAGCAGCTCGGCATAATGTCGACACTCACGACATAATGTCGACACTCACCCCTATTATTAGTGCTGACTCATCTTTAGTCCCGGTTGGTGACACCATCCGGGACAAGGTACAAGCCGCACGACATAATGTCGACACTCACCCCTATTATTAGTGTTGCCTGGCCCACTCTGCCGCAATCCCTTCAGTCGCGGTTTGTGACTACATCCGGGACTAAATGTGCCTAGAACAATGATCATGTGTGTGTGGAAATTGGTATGTAGAACAATGTTGCAGGAGGAAGTTTTCCTTTTTGTCGCACGGAAAATCCCTTTTCCATTTTCCGAGCGCAAAAAACGGGTCGTTTTGTGAAGTAACCACCAAAATGCCGTTTCAGAATGCTACCGTCCTATTTTCCTAAAATACTAGACCACCTTACATGGACTATATCCCAACCGGTACAAATCGGGACTAAATATGAACCCTCTCTTTATATAGGCATTTCCCTCTATTTATTAGGTAACACTTAAGACATTTATTAATATTAAAAACCGGGACAAATCGGGACTAGCTAACACTCATGCCTAAAGCCGCCCCCTTTAGTCATAATCATGCCTAGTCCTATAGTACGCAGCTTCAGGGTCTTCATCGTCGTCGTCATCATCATCGTCATCGTCACCTGCCACTCCGGGGATCCTCAGCCCATCCATGGCATATACCGAGGCCATTCCAGCCTTGGATTCACGGCGGGTGGGAGAGGGTCTCTGGAAGACGATGCGCTACGCCGGACGATGTGGGGGCCTGTGGCGGGTGGACTCGTGGCACCGTGGCGAGATGGTCTCCCGGCGATGTAGCGCATCACTGATGATAGTACGGTTCTCCCACCACAGACGGCCGACTTCGTTGTTGTTCACGGTGGCGGGCCATCACCCTCGTACTGGCGAGCTCCCTTTCCGCCTATTAGCGAAGAAGGCATTCCAGTGTCATAGTTGCCGGGATCCCACCGGGGATCCATCCGCCTCCGTGAGCTCGTGGTAGAAGTCGTTTGTGATGGCCGCCTGGCGTGCGGAACCTTGAGGGACGGGATGGACAGGAACCCCTCGGCGCTCGACATCCGGCCAGGCGGCGGTACCCAGTGGACAAGGGTAGTTGGGCGCCGCGCCTCGGTCTCCTCGAGGTCGAATGGCCCAAGATGGCGTTGTCCATTGTTCTAAGAGAGGAAGGTGTGGATGTGTGGATAGCCATGACACAATCACCCTAAATATAGAGGAAAGGCGGAAAACTTTGCATGAAGCTTTGGGAAATGGCGGAAATATCTTTAGTCCGGTTAGTGACTACATCCGGGACTAAAAGCTCTAGTAGAAAGGAAAGGCGGAAAACTTGGCGGGAAGAGGTGGGAAATGGCGGAAAATATTTTTAGTCCCGGTTTGTGACTACATCCGGACTAAATGTGTCTTGAACAATGATCATGTTTGAAAAACCTTCACAAAATGACCTATCATGTTCGAGGTTTCATGGCTTTCGGTCCAAATGACCGATGTTATGTCTGAATCACGGCATAGTTTGTGATGTTGTGCCCATATTATGCATGTGTGTGGACATTGGTATGGAGAACAATGTTGCAGGAGGAAGTTTTCCTTTTTATGTACGGAAAAACCCTTTTCCATTTTCCGAGCACAAAAAGCAGTCGTTTTGAAGTAACCACCAAAATGCCGTTTCAGAATGCTACCGTCCCATTTTCCTAAAATACTAGACCACCTTACATGGACTATATCCCAACCGGTACATCTCAAACCTTTTCGTCCATCCACGGTAAAAGGACAAATGTCTTAGAATCGAAGGAAGTGGGTCCGGTTTGTACTACGGTACATGATCTATCGCCCGTGATTTTTTGAAAAATCGTTTTAGACTCGCAATATGTGGTTTCTTGAGATCCAATGCAAGTTCTAACGATGCGTCCCTATCTTCATGCACACCGGTTCGACCATAGTTAGAAATTCAAATAATTCAAAACGGGCATAATAAATTCAAAAAAAATCCGAACAATGAAAATCCTTCGCTGGTGTCATATTATGTTACATAGTTGAAAGGAAAAATACCAGACTTGGTATATTGATCATGTTTCGAAAAAACCTTCACAAAATGACCTATCATGTTCGAGGTTTCATGACTTTCGGTCCAAATGACCGATGTTATGTGCTGAATCACGGCATAGTTTGTGATGTTGTGCCCATATTATGCATGTGTGTGGACATTGGTATGGAGAACAATGTTGCAGGAGGAAGTTTTCCTCTTTGTCGGAAAAGCCCTTTTCCATTTTCCGAGCCAAAAAAGCGAATTTGTGAAGTAACCACCAAAATGCCGTTTCAGAATGCTACCGTCCTATTTTCCTAAAATACTAGACCACCTTACATGGACTATATCCCAACTGGTACATCTCAAACCTTTTCGTCCATCCCTGGTAAAAAGGACAAATGTCTGTAGAATCGGCGAAGTGGGTCCGGTTTGTACTACATGATCTACCGCCCGTGATTTTTGAAAAATCATTTTAGACTCGCAATATGTGGTTTCTTTAGAGATCCAATGCAAGTTCTAACAATGCCAGTCACCTATCTTCATGCACCCCAGTTCGACCCTAGTTAGAAATTCAAATAACTCAAAACGGGCATAATAAATTCAAAAAAAATCCGAACAATGAAAATCCTTCGCGTGGTGTCATATTATGTTACATAGTTGAAAGGAAAAATACCAGACTTGGTATATTGATCATGTTTCGAAAAAACCTTCACAAAATGACTTATCATGTTCGAGGTTTCATGACTTTCGGTCCAAATGACCGATGTTATGTGCTGAATCACGGCATAGTTTGTGATGTTGTGCCCATATTATGCATGTGTGTGGACATTGGTATGGAGAACAATGTTGCAGGAGGAAGTTTTCCTTTTGTCGCACGGAAAAGCCCTTTTCCATTTTCGAGCGCAAAAGCGAATTCGTTTTGTGAAGTAACCACCAAAATGCCGTTTGAATGCTACCGTCCTATTTTCCTAAAATACTAGACCACCTTACATGGACTATATCCCAACCGGTACATCTCAAACCTTTTCGTCCATCCCGGTAAAAGGACAAATGTCTGTAGAAGCAAGAGGAAGTGGGTCGGTTTGTACTACGGTACATGATCTACCGCCCGTGATTTTTGAAAAATCATTTTAGACTCGAAATATGTGGTTTCTTTAGAGATCCAATGCAAGTTCTAACAATGCCCGTCCCTATCTTCATGCACACGGTTCGACCATAGTTAGAAATTCAAATAATTCAAAGCGGGCATAATAAATTCAAAAAATCCGAACAATGAAAATCCTTCGTGGTGTCATATTATGTTACATAGTTGAAAGGAAAAATACCAGACTTGGTATATTGATCATGTTTGAAAAACCTTCACAAAATGACCTATCATGTTCGAGGTTTCATGACTTTCGGTCCAAATGACCGATGTTATGTCTGAATCACGGCATAGTTTGTGATGTTGTGCCCATATTATGCATGTGTGTGGACATTGGTATGGAGAACAATGTTGCAGAGGAAGTTTTCCTTTTGTCGCACGGAAAAGCCCTTTTCCATTTCCCGAGCGCAAAAGCGGGTCGTTTTGTGAAGTAACCACCAAAATGCCGTTTGAGAATGCTACCGTCCTATTTTCCTAAAATACTAGACCACCTTACATGGACTATATCCCAACGGTACATCTCAAACCTTTTCGTCCATCCACGGTAAAAGGACAAATGTCTGTAGAATCGGTGAAGTGGGTCGGTTTGTACTACATGTACATGATCTACCGCCCGTGATTTTTTGAAAAATCATTTTAGACTCGCAATATGTGGTTTCTTTAGAGATCCAATGCAAGTTCTAACAATGCCGTCCCTATCTTCATGCACACCGGTTCGACCATAGTTAGAAATTCAAATAATTCAAACGGGCATAATAAATTCAAAAAATCCGAACAATGAAAATCCTTCGTGGTGTCATATTATGTTACATAGTTGAAAGGAAAAATACCAGACTTGGTATATTGATCATGTTTGAAAAACCTTCACAAAATGACCTATCATGTTCGAGGTTTCATGGCTTTCGGTCCATATGACCGATGTTATGTCTTGATCACGGCATAGTTTGTGATGTTGTGCCCATATTATGCATGTGTGTGGACATTGGTATGGAGAACAATGTTGCGGAGGAAGTTTTCCTTTTTATGCATGGAAAAGCCCTTTTCCATTTCGGCGCAAAAAGCGGGTCGTTTTGTGAAGTAACCACCAAAATGCCGTTTCAGAATGCTACCGTCCTATTTTCCTAAAATACTAGACCACCTTACATGGACTATATCCCAACGGTACATCTCAAACCTTTTCGTCCATCCACGGTAAAAGGACAAATGTCTGTAGAATCGGTGAAGTGGGTCCGGTTTGTACTCTGGTACATGATCTACCGCCTGTGATTTTTGAAAAAATCATTTTAGACTCATAATATGTGGTTTCTTCAGAGATCCAATGCAAGTTCTAACAATGCCCGTCCCCTATCTTCATGCACACCGGTTCGACCATAGTTAGAAATTCAAATAATTCAAACGGCATAATAAATTCAAAAAATCCGAACAATGAAAATCCTTCGTGGTGTCATATTATGTTACATATTTGAAAGGAAAATACCAGACTTGGTATATTGATCATGTTTGAAAAACCTTCACAAAATGACCTATCATGTTCGAGGTTTCATGGCTTTCGGTCCATATGACCGATGTTATGTCTGAATCACGGCATAGTTTGTGATGTTGTGCCCATATTATGCATGTGTGTGGACATTGGTATGGAGAACAATGTTGCAGGAGGAAGTTTTCCTTTTATGCATACGGAAAAGCCCTTTTCCATTTCCCGGCGCAAAAAGCAGGTCGTTTTTGAAGTAACCACCAAAATGCCGTTTGAGAATGCTACCGTCCTATTTTCCTAAAATACTAGACCACCTTACATGGACTATATCCCAACGGTACATCTCAAACCTTTTCGTCCATCCACGGTAAAAGGACAAATGTTTTTGAATTATTTATTTAAATCCAAACACTTTTTATGTTTAAAATTTTCTAAATTCCAAATTAATATTCAAAAATATAAGTTAATTCATTTTAAAAGGTTATTTTAATTATTTTTAAAAATAGAATATGTTTTTGAATTATTTATTCAAATCCATACACTTCTTATGTTTAAAGTTTTCTAAATTCCAAATTGATATCAAAAAATATAAGTTAATTCATTTTAATTGTAAATGGTTCATATTTTAAATGGTTACATTAATTGTTTTTAAAACAGAAAATGGTTTTGAATTTTTATTCAAATCCAAACACTTTTATGTTTAAAGTTTTTCTAAATTCCAAATTAATATTCAAAAATATAAGTTAATTAATTTTAAATGGTTACATTAATTATTTTTAAAATAGAAATTGGTTTTGGATTATTTATTCAAATCCATACACTTCTTATGTTTAAAGTTTTTCTAAATTCCAAATTAATATTTAAAAATATAAGTTATTTCATTATTAATTTTAAATGGTTCGTTGTTTAAATGGTTACATTAATTATTTTTCAAAGCAGAAAATGGTTTGAATTAGTTATTCAAATCCAAACACTTTTTATGTTTAAAGTTTTCTAAATTCCAAAGTAATTATCATTTAAAAACATTACAAATTTAAACCCCAAAATAAAAATAAAGGGAACAGAGAAAATAACGAAAAAATTTGAAAGCAGGGAATACGTCCGGTTGGAGCCACCATCCGGACGAAGAGCCTCGCGGCCCCTTCAAGCTGAAAATTTGGACTATAGGTCCCGGTTGGTGGCTCCAAGGGACGTATCCCTGCTAGTCCCGGTTGGAGCCTGAACCGACTAAAGGCCCTTTAGTTATAAGGCGTGTGCCTCCTCTTCTTCTTCCCTTCCCACTGCCTCTGCCCGGCGCCGCCGACGACGCCGCCAGCTGCCCCGCCACCGTCGCGCTCCCGTGGCTCGTGTCAACGCCTCCGCCTCCGGCCGCCACCCGCGTCTCTTCCCGCGCGCCGACGACCGCGCCGCCCGCGCGTCTCCTTCCTCCGCCTCCGGCCGCCGCCCGCTTCTCTGCCTCCGTCGGCGAGCGCCTTCCCCACCGCAGCGTGTCTGTGCCGCCCTCCTGCCCTCTCTGTCCTCCCCCTCCACAGTGGTGGTGCTGCTTTGGCGCCTGGCCGCTTGGTGGTCTTGGCGCCGCTTGCCGTTCCTCCATCGTCGCCACTTCTTGGTCTTTGGCCGCCATGTGTGGCTGGGCGGGCCGCTCTTGGCCGCTTGCGCCGGACCTGCTTGCTTTCTTGTGCAATTCTTTCATGAGGAGGTCTTGTGGCCAGATAGGCTAAGCGGGCAGTGGGCTGGTCAGTAGATTAGTCTAGTTATTTTTTGTTGTTTCATTTATTCTTTTCTGTTTTAGTAAATCTTTTGTATCTTTTATTTATAACTCCAAATGGAGTGATTTTAGTCTTCAAATTTTTCTAAAAATCTGAGGATCAACATAGGATCATAATTGCAATCTTTTACTATTTTGCAAGTAGTGGATTTATAAATCCTTGCATAGTCATTTGTAGGTGCATTTTGGTGATTCAAAATAGGGCTTCAAAATAGTGTTTTGCAACTCAAACTTTCACGAACATAATGCAATGCTTATGAATGACATGCAAAACTAAATCTAAAATTTGGGATGTGACAAAACTTTTGTTCCAGTTCTTGCCTTGCATTAATTAGCCAAATGTGTCTCTAGGATTTGAAATTTATTGTCATATAATAAATGGGCTTGGACTATTTGCAAAAATTCAATAGCCAAGCCATATTATGTATATACTAGATTTAGGGGTGAGCCTTGGTGCACAGACCCGTGATGTCCGTGTTAATTTGCATTACGTGTTACAATGATAAATACCAACACTAGAGGAAAAAGGGCCATCCGTTCGCCACCCACAGAGCATTAGTCCGTGGCGTGGCCCACGGTGGTGCAGGCCCGGCGTATTACGGTGGTGCAGCCCGCTGCGTGGCCCACGGTGGTTCGCTGGCGTATTCACGGTGGCTTGGCGTGGCCCACGGTAATTCAATTTTAAATGATTTAATAATTGCGAGAAATTGATATAAACTTGTAAATTCAATATCTTTTTATTTATAAGTCGAAAATTACAAATAATATATCAAATTGTTCAGAAAATGAAACCTATCTATTTAACCTATAATCATGCATTGTTCAACAATTTAAATGACAAGTATAATTATAAGAACAAATGCACCCCTCATATGTTAGGAGTTTCCCGAGTTAGGTTTTCACCGTCGAACCCGATTAAATCGTCGAGCATGTCTTAGGGTTACATTCCAATGCAAATTAACTTGTCATATCATCATACTTGCTTGATCATTGCATCGATGCCATGTGTTGATTGTTTCCCTTTCTTTTCGGTGTTTCGATTATTAGGTTTATTATTAGTTAGGTATTATTAGGTTTATTAATTAGTTTGGTATTATTGGTCTTCGGCCCCACTGGTCAGTCAATGTGGGTAGCCCCAGACCCGATTCACATTGCCAGTCACTGTGGTTTGATAAGGAATCATTAATACCCCTTAGGTGCATGTGGGTTCCCCTCTCATATGCATCGGAGGTTTCTCCGAACTAGGTTACACCCCTCGGAACTCCGGAATATTGATAACCGTTGATTTTAGCTAGAGTTACCTATCTACTACACGGTTTCCTTTTTGTAGCTAGGTTTAGGGTTTCTCTTCATTTTTATTATTGTGTATGTATATATCAGGGTTTCTCCTTAACTTTCTCCTTTAGCCGCTTTGACTTATTCGTTTTTCCACCTATATGCAGAAAATATGGATCCACGTCGAGGCGAAGAAAGGAAGAGTTGATCCAAGGTGTGATCCGTGGGGAAGATAATTTAGGCGTATCAACGTTTACGAACAACTCGTGAGGGTGATCCTCTTTTACGGAGTAGACAACTTGTTTGAGGTTGAAGGTGTTGCCTTCCATGAGGAGAAGCGATGCCTTGTGTAACCGAAGACGACCGCTCGGCGAGGTGCATGTAATATAAATCAATTCATTAATTAATCATCTGCTATCTATATAGAAATAGTAACGACGATCTTTCTTCTTTTAGCCCTCGGATCGAAGGAATCTCTTGAAATGAGCGAGCGAGGCCCAACCAAAAGTTGGAAGACCATGCGAGGTTCAGGATCGAAGATGTCGCTGCAGACGACCGGCCGCTCGAAGTTGTCGCAACCAAATTTGTGGCACAATGCGGAGTAATCGTTAGGGACTTAATCGATCACCATTAGAAATTGGAATAGGCCTGCTAATGCGGATGAAGAGGAACATGTTTATTTGTCCCTAACCACGCCAAAGATTTCTTGTGGAAGAGGCTCATGGTTAATTTCAAACTACGAAGATAGAGCTGGATCCAAATGCGGAGGATCCATTGAGGACGCCTTACAACATGGGAGAGCCATGGAGGCTAAGGTCGGAGTGGGCTTTGAAGAAGATGGCCCAGTGTTTCACCAGCTGGAAGAAAAGATTGCACCTTGACTATGTCGTGAAAGAGAAGACTCGATTTCAAGAAGACTCGTTTGAAGATAAAACCATTACGGGCTGAGTTTGTGGAATACAAGACATCGAAAAAGCTAAGGAAATGTACGCAAAGAATAAGCTGAATCTTGCTAACAAGAAGTATCACCATACTATGGGGCAAGGTGGCTCTGGTGGCATTCCTAAGTGGGAGAAACTTGAGCAGGAACTGCGTGATAAAAATATCACCCGAGCAGACGATTGGGTAGAACGTGCAAGGAATTGGTTTTACGGGCATGGGGGCACGTTGGACTCGGAAGGAGGTGTATATATACCATACGACATAAAGAAGACCCCTTGCCAATCGAGAGGATGAGAAAAGCGGTAAAGGTTGTTAAAGATGGGGACTTCATTCCCGATAGAGAGAATGATGAGCTCACACTGCCCTTGGAAATAAGGAACATGATGGGCGAACACGAGGCACAATAGGCTCCCAATCATGGAGGACTGGGTTTCCCAAGAGAGGAAGAAATATCTGATAGAAGCCGTCGGAGGAGTAAGGGCGGCGGTTGAAGCAGAAAGTCGAAAGAGCGAATGCGTTTAATTGAAGAACGATTAAAGCAACAACAAGATGAAATTAACTCACTTAAAGAAAAGTACTACGGCGCCCCATCTCGGCACTTGCATTCGATGCTACCGGCCTATCGAATAATCGAAAAAGCGATGTGGCTTCCACGAGGTCCCGGTGATGACAATGGCGATGCCGATGATGCACCGACGATGGCTCTGTTGGCTACCCAGTGGATGATATCACGAGATGACACTGCTGCGAGCTACATGTCAAAGTTGTGAACATATCAATGAAGGTGGCGGTCGGCTATGCCTTACCAATTGGACCCACACCAACTTACCACTGTCGTCCGGTTCCAGAGGGCTACGCTGTTGTCGGCGTGGATGAAATCATGCCCACCTTTGAGGTTTTGGATCTTCACTACCCTGCTGGTGAAGGGGATGTGACTGTGCTGGGTGACGCAAAAAACGTCACCATTCTATGGCCGAAGGATTGTATCGTGCTTCGAAATCACACGCCAAGGCCATCTTCGCCGCCGCCTCACCCGTCTCCAGCGAGGTCGTCGCCGCCGCGGCAGCCGTCTTCGTCGCCTCACCCGGCTCCGTCGCCTCACCAATCTCCGGTGCAGCCATCGCCGCGGGAGCCATCGCCGGCGCCTCAGGATAAAAAGCGTAAGCGTACCGCTACTGTGCGTCGTAAGCGATCGCCGAAACGTAAACAAGATCCTCTTCCAAAAGTACCAACGGTTCCTCCCAACAGAGCTTATGACTGTACTGAAGAGGAGACTGCGGCGATCGTTGATGCGGAAACGCAGCGTTTTTCGCTAAGCTGAGGCGGCCGAAAGAGCCAGAGTTCCCCAGCACCAAAGAAGAAAAAGCCAAAGTGTTGAAAATGCTAAAGACTCTTCATCAACCCGAGCCAAAGCTGTCATCAGACTATGAGCGTTCTATTCTCAAGTCACATGCAGCACAAAAAGCCTCGAAGAGAAGTACTGATGCAAGCGGGAAATCTGTTGCCCAGCTCGGAGAACAAGCAAAACAGACTTGCGCCCCTCTCAAGGTGATTTCTCAAACCAATGTGGGGTCGAGCAAATATGGGGCCGAAGAGCAGTATGATCCAGAGGTAGTTACTGTCTGAGAAGCTGCTCAAGGTATGAGTATTGCCCGATACTTATCGAGTTAGAGTTCTTCCCGTGAGTGAAGTAGCATACAAATACCAAGACGGCAAACCTCTCGTCAAACTGAGGAGGTAAATAATCTTTCAACAAAAATGCGAAGATTGCATAAGCTGGTACATGCACGCCACAAGGGCGGGGCTAAGCGGATAGTCTTGAGGGTTACAAAAAAGCATCATGGGAAAGAAAGTGATGACATGATATCCATTGAATTTAATGAGCTATTTCAATTATTCAATCAAGACGCCTTGGACAAATCGCTCATCGGTGCCTATTGTGCGTAAGTACTAATTCTGTAATTAACTTAGTCTCCAGCTATCTCACTTTGTTTATTGCATGTATATAATCATCTTGTAATATGCAGAATGAAGATTCTCGAATGCAGAGGACAAATCTATGATATTGGCTTCATTGACCCATATTGGGTTCATGAAGCTAATCTCAAAATAAGCCCCCAGGATACGGAGGATAATATAGTACACGCGTTAAGGTTTCAAGAAACCAAAAGGGAAATACTTTTTCCTTACAACTTCCAATGAGTGTTATTGTCTTGTATACACTTTCTATTTCGCTAACTAGATGTTAAGTATATAATTGATTAGTTATGCATTCGCAGCTTCCACTATATTCTGTTAATCATTCAACTTGACAAAGGGCGTGTACTAGTCATGGACTCGAAACATAAACCCCTTGAGACGTGGAAGGACATGCAGATACTTCTCCAGCGGTAATTCTAATCATTACGACACTATATCGGCAATGTTCGTGAATTTTATGATATCAAGTACTTAAGAACTTATTTTATTCGTTTTTCTCGCAGGCGCTTGGAAGCGGTTCACCAACAAGGCTAGGGGTGTTTGGAAAGAGGAGCTTACATTTCAACCACTAAATGTAAGCACCACTAGCTAGATCCGCATATCTTTGATTCTAGTTTTGATACAGTTATTATCATGCTTGATTATTATTTTGATTGAACTATGTTCTTGTGAAGTGCGACACGAGGACCGGTAACAATCTCTGTGGATACTATGTTTGCGAGTTCATCCGGCAGGGCGTGCGATGAGAAGGGCAGAAATTTAGAGCAACTCCGTATGTAAACAATTTCTATAGTTTTATTTTCAAACAAATTGTGTTTAGTTTCATTCATATAGACTCCTTTTTAAATTAGATCGAGCGTCTCACGGACGGTCTTACGCCAAAGGATCGCGTCTGAGCAATTCAGGAGGAATTGGCGGGATTCTTGGATGCGAAGTCCTAGACCCGAAAGGGAGTACTATTCTGCTGTATATAGACAATAGGGATTGTAAAAATAGCAACTCGGTGCGTGTATAGACAAGGGAATACTTTTGTATGTAGTGCATGAACTCGATCCGTGTATTGAATGTAATATTGTCATGATGATCTTGTGTAATATAAGGTTCCTTCATTGATAAGTGCAAAACACTAAATAAACAATAAAACAACCTAAATGAATTCTCTGCGGCACAAAAGTGGCGAAAATGCTGCTTGACAACAAAATGTGCAAAATGAATTCTCTGCATGGCAGAAATGGCCAAATCTCTGCATGGCGAAGGTTATTAGTCCCGGTTCATATTACGAACCGGGACTAAAGCCCCCCCCTCCTCGCACGGTGCAGCTGCCACGTGTATGATCTTTTGTCCCGGTTGGTGGGGCAACCGGGACTAAAGGTTCGGGCTTTAGTCCCGATTGCCCCGTCCCGGTTGGGCAACCGGGACTAATGCCGCTTACCAACCGGGACACATGGGGTTGTTTCCACCAGTGATAATATTACTATTACATTTTGTTCAATAGTGAATTTCCGGGTTGTGTGTAATATAGAAGGCTTCCTGAATCACGACAAAAGAGGCTAGTATTCTATTCAACTAGAACCTTAACTCCTGTGTTTCATACCTCGTCCCTCTTGAGTAAATATTAGAAATATTTGACAATGTTTGATTAGCACAAATATGTGAGGAAACAAAGCAGTTTAAATAACATTGCCTCAATAATAGGAATGTGGTACCATTCTCCAAAATGACATGATCCACAACAATTGGATCTGCCCCCCTCGATCTTTAATGAGTTTTTGGGAGGCATGTCGGGGGCACAAAGGTCGTGGACATCATAATTTCCTAAGAAGTTTATTTATGCAACCTTGTCAGCACGTCTAATACGCAATTTGGACGTTGTTTTTGGTAATACCAATTTCATTCCAGTATGGGTTACCATATGAGCAGTTTGCTCAAGTATTGGGTTCTCTTGTTGGCCGAGTTAGTTGATGTGATTTACTCCGCATTGAAACTAGGTCAAATAGAACACTTGTTGAGTTCTACACGTTGGAAAGTACACTCGGAGCAGACTGCGACGGGGCACATGACAACATCGTCAAGGTTACACCGAGCTTCGACCCCGTGGTCGTCCGACCTCCCATGGCGGTGGACTGAGGTTGTTGCTGCTGCCATTTGTAATTTCATAGTCTTCTCTGGTCAAACGGGATTACCATTCCTGAGGAAGCTTCCACACGACCGTGCCGGCCTATGTAAGGTGTACCTGCTCTGGCGCTGTTGTTGGCTCGCTGTGGGAAGCCATGGCTGCTTTTCAGCACCATGTCTCAGTCAATGATGTGCATGTATGATGTATAAATGACACCCTAGCCCACACTATACAGATTTATTGAGCATCACTGTGAACTCTTCCATAGCATCAACGGATGTGTTTCCAGATAGCTCTCATTCCAAGTATAGTGGAGTACTTCATACATCTACTTGTAGTAATCGGGATTGGTCTCTTTATCTAGATTATAGTACACAACTAGTTAGTCGGAAGCTACCACAAGCTGCAGGACCTAGTAAACCACATCCATATGGATTGTGGAACAAATGTACTGATGTAGAGTAAGAGGGATGTGTCCATTATAAGGGCAGTTCATAATTAAACGAGCAAAAACTGGTAGGCCCACCACACATCGAGATCACAGCTTGTAAAAGGGTAGGCCCACCACTACTACAAAAGAGTATACTCAACCAAATATAACTCTACCACTCTATGTACACCTCTCCAATATGCGTTTGTAAAAGGGTGAATGAAAAACAGTATGGCGTTGAGTTACCGCAATAAAAAAGTAGTACTTTAACATTTCTAAAATAGTGTATTTTCTGGTTGTGTATATTAAAGAAGGCTACTATTCTATTGGACTAGAACATGAAGGCGTGTGTTGCAGAGCTCGTCCCTCATGACTAAATGTTAGAAATATTCTTTTGATATTAATGTTAGAAATATTTGACATTGTTTGACTAGCTCAAATAATATGTTAGAAAATTAAAAGGTTTGAATAACAATGCCTCAATAGTAGGAATGTGGTACGGTATATACCATTGTCCAAAATGACATGACCCTCGGTGATATTTCATTTGAATCTAGATTTAAACCCCCAATTATTCACACTTGAGACCTTGTTTGGCGGGCTGGTTCTGATCATATGGATTCCAATGTTTTTTCACGGACCAACCTGATGCACCCAAAAACACCGTAGAGGTCACTTGGCTGCCTGATTTTGCTTTGACTAAAATACAACAAACCCTAGAAACTCCCGCGGCACTAGTACAAAAAACACCATTGGTGGCATATTAATATGAGTCTTAGTGGTGTTTATATCACACGTCACCGATATCACGCCACTGGTACATGTTAATGGTGGCATCTGCACCTGTAGCATGCATACTAGTGGTGTGTGGACCACGCGTCACCATTACTATTGATACTAGTAGCGCCTCCAATAATTTTCACTCCACTAATGTGTTTTCGAGAAAAAAACTGTTGCTTTTATTATATTTTATCAGCAATTAATATTATATATGAGATCAACATTATCACACAACATGAATAGTAATATCATATATTGAACGGAACTAGTTAGATAGATGAGTAGCAAAATTTATCGGGTACAAGTAACTAACATGTTACCATAGCATGAATACGAACTCCTAAAAATGGAGTATCCTTGTTGTCCATCTTGATCCTTCCTTTGTGAAGATACATCTAGATAGTCCCTCCGGTTTGAAACCAACATGATGCGGCAATTTCTCTCCAAAGAGTGCAGTAGGAAAAAGTCCGATCAGCTTCGTTAGTTTTTTTAAGCTGTCTCGGCTTCGTTAGTGACAACATCAAAGACCCAAAATAAAGGAATCTCATTCATATAAAATTAAGAACTTTTATGAAAATTTATAATCTATAAAATATACAGTATAAATAATGCGTAGTATTTATGTGCACATTTTCAGAAAAATTTATTGAGAAATATAGTTTTTTTGGTCTTTTGGAGCAATAAATTAGTTTTCTCATGTCGTGGGTAATTTAGCATATGAATTAACAAAAATATTCGCAAAATAAATTAAGAAAAAAATATGTAGAACACATATATATGGATCTGTATAAATGGTTTAGGATTTTTTTGAAACCCTTATGTATCAGTTTTGTATTATTTAAAAGTTCTGTATTCCCCGCAACATTGAAGCCAAAAAAAATTCTCTTTGTCATTCTCTGTTTTGTCATTTAGCATAAATGCTTGCTATTGACACCACGCAGCAACAAGCTGGTCTTATCCCATTTTATTTTTGGAACCCCTAGAAAATCAAAGGATACACTTACAGTTTAAAACTGCTTTCATGACATTTGGTTGGGGAACGATCAATACGCTCTCCCTCTTATACGCAGGTGTATCATCTGGTTGGAACCTCTAGAAAACCCAAGGATACACTTGCATCGACGGTTGTGTTTCCAGATAGCTCCCATTCCAAGTAATATATCACACATCCAGCTGGTAGTAATCGGGATTGGTCTCTTTATTTAGATTATAGTGCACAAGTAGTATGGTATCATAGGAAAATTGCTTATCTGGCACTATATTTAATAAAGAGAGAAGGTGAGGTTGTATCTTAGCTTAGCTTACAAGCTTGGCACGGTATCATAGGTAAAATACATGGTTAGTTTAATCACATGTATACATATACTTAAAATCATTAAATATAGATACAACTCTTAAAATATAATTCATTATACTAGTTGTCTGTTAAGATACACCACTATTTAGCATAACGAGCTAAGATACGCTCCATTGTGAAAGACCTTAGTCAGGAGCTACCGCAAGCTGCAGGACCTAGTAAAACACATAAATGTGGACCGTGGAACGAATGTACTGATCCAGAGTAAGAGGGGCTATGTGACCATGTCCATTATAAGGGCGGTTCATGATTAAACGAGTAAAAAGTTGGTCGTGGCGGGGAGGAGCAGGGTGGGGTGGCGGTTGGCAGGCCGGCGGCGCGGGGAGAGGCAGTCGGCCATGCAGTAAAGGAGCCGGTCATGGCAAGACAGGTCAAGAGACATTTTTTTTACTTTTTTATATATATTTTGATTTACTTTAAAATTTTAAATATTTGTATCCTAGGAGATTGCTTAGATTTTGCCATGTCATACTAGTGGGTCCCACTAGTTAGAATCACCGTCAATTCGTGATCAATGTTTGATTAGAGATGAATTGGTGTTTTTGAGACAACTTTGAAATTGACTGGTAGATTTTGGTACCCAAAACGAGAAATGATACCAAAATAAAGATTTAGCTACAATTATGATAGTTTTATGCTATTAACTCCTACATAACATGTGCTACATGTGGCGCTCTAGCTGTGGGAAGTCGGGGCTGTGTTGAGGACTCGTCTCGGTCAAAAATGTGCAGGCATCCATGACAGCCCAAACCTAACACCCTTGTACGTTCTGTTTGCTGCGAAATATTCGGCTGTGGCAACTGATGTGGTTCCTGATAGCTCCCATTCCAAGTAGCGTTTCACAATCAAACTGCTTGTAATAGGGATTGCTCTATTTATATGGGTTATAGTAGTACTCAACTAGTTTGTCAAGAGAGACGACCACATGTCCACATGCATGTGGAACGATTGTACGAATCCAGAATAAGATGGGCTGTGACCTTTGTAAGGGTGGGTGTTCACCCACCACACATCAAGATCACTTCTTCCGAAGCTTAAAGAAAAACCTAAGTCCAAGTATTTATGAATTTCTATGTGTCAGATGGAATCATATAATCCATATAAATGATATGTGTTTAGCTAGACAAATGGATGAATTACTGGTTCAATGGTTGACATTAATACGGTACACCAGCGTATATATAAACACTACTCCTTTCATGTAATAGTTAACACTAGTATTTATATGCATGTAATTTCCATAGCTATAACATTACTACCCTTTTCATCTAGCAATTAATTAAAAGTGTGATATATTTCCTTTTCCAGAAAGCACTAAGGTATCAAGTGGGATTTCACTGAAGTCCCACTTCTAGTTTATTCTGAGATTTTCTAGTGCAATTTTTTTTCAAAATTTTACACTAGAAACTTTAAAATAAACTAGAAGTGGGAATTTAGGTGGGTCCCACTTGCATAACTAGAAAGCACATCTTCATTTTATTAGAAAGGTGAAAAAATAAGATGGAGACGTTGTGATTGAGAACGGATCACATGTACACAACCTTATCCCCTAGGTATGCCTAGGGTGGACGCCACATGGTCAGGTTGTTAACAGCACGCTCTTCTTTAATTCCACGGTACATGCTATTGAGTGAATTATGGCCATGACACTTGGCGGCGTACACAGATACGCCTTCTACAAAACTATCCTCTGCATGCGTACATCACGTAACGTGGTCGCCTTGTAGCTTCTCACCGGACTAGCTTCCTCCATACAACGCATAGATGGACTCACCGGTAAGATTGTCGGATATGGTGTTGAAGCCAGAAAGCCTAGAGGCGTTATCGCCGCCTTCGTTTGCCGCAATGCTGGTACCAGCCACCCTGCTACAATGGTGAAAATCCGTGTATCCGCTGATTTCTGAGTGCCTCCCATTCACAGTGCTCCTAGCTTGCTGTCGACTATGGGGTGGCAAGAGGGTGCTCGGCTGTTCACCATTGATGGCAATGGCAAGCTCACAGTGGTGCTAGTGCTTAGTTAATCTTACTAGATGATCTACTGAGCTGGGTGTGAGCTAACTAGGGAACAAGTTAGGCAAGAATCACTGCTCACAATAGTGTTTGATGTTTTGTTTGATTTGTGTCTGCAACCTGTTTGATGAAATGGCCGCATGAAATCAAGTTTTGAATTTTGAAAAGATTTTTGGTGGGTTTGCTATATTGGTGCTGGTGAGTCTGGAGATGCTTGGGTTTTGAAAGTTGAGCTTGTTTGAGTGGTTTTTGAAAAAGTGGGATCTTCCCATATGATAAAGATTCAATTTTGAATTGTTATTTAAACTATGCATTTGAAAGTTTCTGGATGATCACAAAGTGGGCCTTGATACTTTATTATTAGTACAATCAAGGGGTGCAAAGATCCAGAAAAGTTTCTGTTAGGTTCTGAAAGTTTGAGACAGCCAAAGTAGGCATGAGAGTTAAATTGGTCAAAGTGACCATTCATTTAATATATGTGTTTTGATTTACTTGTCTTTAGGAAAAGTGTGGGAAATGTTTTAGATGATGTTTATTTCACCTAAGAAACATTTTACAAGCAATGAAACAAACAAACAAGGTGGTTTTAAAAGAATTCAAAATCAATGCATACACATATGCATGCATTCATAATTTTATTTAGAAATGTTTTTGTTAATCCTAATTTTGATGATTAGAGTTTGATGATCCAAGATTAGTATTTTGGGATGTTACATATATCCGCGCATCTCTTTGGTTTTGATACAGTTATTATCATGCTTGATTATTATTTTGATTGAACTATGTTCTCGTAAAGTGCCTGACGCAGGGACCAGGTAACAATCTATGTGGATACTATGTTTGCGAGTTCATCCATCTAGCAATTAGTTAAAAGTGTGATATATTACCTTTGCTAGAAAGCACTAAGGTGTCAAGTAGGATTTCACTGAAGTCCCACTTCTAGGTTATTCTGAGATTTGCAAAATTTTGTCAAAATTTTAGACTCGAAACTATAAATAAACTAGAAGTGGGAATTAGGTGGGTTCCCACTTGCATAACTAGAAAACACTTCTTCATTTTATTAGAAAGGTGAAAAATTAAGATGGAGAAGTTGTGATTGAGAACGGATCGCAGGTACACAACCTTATCCCCTAGGTATGCCTACGGTGGACGCCACGTGGTCAGGTTGTTAACAACGCGCTCTTCTTCAATTTGGCGGTACATGCACTTGTGTAAATTATGGCCGTGACACCCTGCGGCGTACACAAAGACGCCTTCTACAAAACTGTCCCTCTGCATGCGTACATCACGTAACGTGGCGGCCTTGTAGATTCTCACCCGACTAGCTTCCTCCATACAACACACAGATGGACTCACCGGTAAGATTGTCGGATATGGTGTCGAAGCCAGCAAGCCTAGAGGCGTTATCGCCGCCTTCGTTTGCCGCAATGCTGGTACCAGCCGCCCTGCTACAATAGTGAAAATCCATGTATCCGCTGATTTCTGAGTGCCTCCCATTCACAGTGCACCAAGATAGTAATAATATCATATTAACGTATTTTTTTAGAACTCCAACTTCATTCGTGTTGGTATGGGTGCTACTATCCTAGCAAGATTGATGAGGCAAGACAGGTAACATGTTATATATACGCAAGACTACATCTACTGGCACTAGGCAGGTGTCATGCATGCTTATATAGGAGGATGAGAGAATGAGGACTGCGCCGCGCGGGGGGCATGGGAAGGTTGGTGAGCACAAATATTGATGATCCCCGGTGGCGGGTCTAGGATTGGAGCAAGCCTAGGGCTAAAATTAAGCAAAAAAATTATCAGAACTCTTGTAATAGTAATTTTTTTGGTACACTTACGACAATGGACACATTTTTATATATTTTCAATCCATTGTTAACCATCCAAAGAATGTAAATATAACTAGAAACAGTAATAAGGGGATGACTAAAAACTTTAAATATTAGTACGGGGATGACTAAAAACTATAAAAAGTGAACATGTATTTTCCAATCCTTCGAGGAGATTCTTCGGTTTGAGGATTAAACAAGCAAAAGCTGGTTGGTGTCCATCCACCGCATATCCGGACCGCTTCTTTCAAATTTTAAAGAAAAACTTAAGTCTAAGTATTTATGAATTGTGTATGTGACAGATTGAAGCATATACAATATCTTAAATGATTTGTGCTAGCTATATATACAAATGGATGAATGAATAGTTCAATGGTATGCATTCATACGGTACAATAGCATAAAAAATAAACCGGGCTTGTCATGAGAAAATAATAGCTTTATTGCAATTGACCCTATTTTACTTGCAAAGTTTATAAATAATACCGCAAAGCACTACTTCGCGGACTGGCCAAAATATTACATCTTTATAACCTAACTGATTATTTACAAGTATTTTGAAAATAAAGCATTTTAATTTCAACAAGGTCGAGTCTGCAAACTTTAAGAGCAAACCGACCCATGATTAGGTGCTACAAACCTCTTACTGGGCTCATACCCTATGCGATTACATAAACCCGAATACAAAATTTAGTAATGTACCTCTTTTCGAATGTTTACAATTTTTTTCATGATTTACTACATTCTAAAAAATCATCCAAATTATTTTTTAGCCACAACTTAGTCTAGTTAATTAGTCAAGCAAGATAAAACTAGCCATCTAATGGAAAGAAAAATATGATATATAAAAACTATGCTATCTTTACTTTTTTTCCTTCTTATTCCTTCTTCTGTATGGTGATGTTGAATTGCAGTTATTGTCAGAACTCTATGGCTGTCATCGTTAGCGATGATTGATGCTTGGTGCGCTGGTCTTTTAGAGACTTAGCACGGGGACTTCTCGTCAGACTACTAGCACACGCTCTACTGCGACAAGCTTTGGCCGACTCCGATGATGGATGGGCGAGGATAGCGGCGCGCCTTCACCTTGCGCTAGTGTTTGTGTCACATCCTTTGACACAGACACCGGGGATGTGCGGTACCCCCTTTCTGGTCGGCAAAGGGCACATGTTGCAATGAGCACGACCCTTAGCTACAAAACACGACAAACTCACAGTCGTTTTTTATCAAGATGTAGGCCACCCGAAGGCTAAAAGCCCTACGTCATGCATCATATTTCATCTTGGTATAAAGTTGGTTAAAAATGGGGTGGATCCTCTCTTGCTCTCTTGTCGGGAGATGACGATGCCCCGCTCCTGGGCTTCCTCCACTCACAAGGGTTCTACCCTTCTATCTAGTGTTGCTGCTCTATGCTCTAACCTTCCATCTTGCCAAACAAAGAACTATCCAAACTGCCAACCCCTTTACTAGGCGGTCTCCACCTTGCCTGATCAGATTATCTCCCTGCACACAAGGGGAGAGTGTATATAATAGCCTTACCTTGGCTGTCTATCCACGTAGCTGGTTAGGCCCCACTCCTGACCATCTCCATGTGGTTTAGTAGAGTTACCTTCTTTTGTCGTGGTCCGACTGTGCTAACCCACATGACAACGACGCAATCGTTGATACCCGGTATCCGTTGCATAGACAGTTTGTAGTCATCGCAATGTAGTGTAGTGACCTGTTTGTAATTTCTATTACTTTGGTTGATCTTTGTAAACAATTGGTTTCTAGAAATGGTGATACATATGATTTACTCCATTTTAGCATTTGCAAGTTCTGTCAATACCATAGTTGCTGTCAGAATGCGTGAGAAAGAGCTTCCCACTTCCACTACAAATATGAAAACATAAAATCACATACAACTAGTGGCATCTATCGATAAATGTTGCCATTATAAAAGGAGTAAGAATTAGCGGTGGAGGTAGTTAATTGTCAATCAGTTGTGAAATCGTCAACTGCGTGCCTAGAAAAGTTGCTGAAGGACTCAAGTCGCCTGTCATGATCGAACACGCTCTCGCTGGCTATACCCGAGCAGATCCCCTGTGTTCACTTGAGATGGCTCCGCCATAGGTCATCCGTTATCATGGACCCGGCCACGCGATTACTTGTTGTCGCTACATCCATAAAAATGTTGTAATACATGACCTGATTCCTTCCATGTCTAAGTTAGACATATATGCATCGATCTAATTAATCACTAGTTAACCTCATGCAGAATGCGAAAGACCTAAGTGGTGAGTGTGTAGCAAATCAACATACTAAAATCGAAATGAAGTTGACTACATTCCCGTTTCTCGGCCTTCCACCCACGCAACTATGTAGGTGAACTGAAACTTACCTCTAGTTGTATTAATATCTCATACTAGTACGTCAGATAAAAAAGTCCGCGGATTTGGTAGGTGATTTCTCCCGGATGTATCGCATGAAAAAGGATCAGATTTCACAAAATCTAGAACTGTTCATAGGAGTCGTGGGATCATTTGCAAGGATTGTCAGTGTTAAGAATATAATACACCCCTAGCTCTTTTCATCAGTTCGGACTTTTGGTTCAGATGGCTAGTGCATTAATTCAATATGTTATCAGAGTCAAGAGGTCTCAAGTTCAAGACCCTGCTCACGCAGTTAAAAAAAAGATTCAGCGGCCTGCACTAAGCCCACGATAAGGACTAAAATAGTCTAGACGTGAGGGGAGTGTTAAGAATATAATACACGCCTAACTCTTTCCATCAGTTCGGACTTTTGGTTCAGATGACTAGTGCATTAATTCAATAGTCAGATCTATAAGGGCACCTCAGGGATGGTCAGATCTATAATGTGGTATATTCAGATCCCCCTTTTGTATTCTTTAACCAAAGATGATTCATGTAAGATGATTGCTTTATTTTATTTTTCATATTCCACATGATACCTTCTTAGATTGGGAGTCTAGTAGTTTCTGTTAGCAGTGATACAAAAAAGTAGTGCACAAAAGTGTTTCACGGTGTGATGGTGGAATCGAATGATCTATGTTCATATCTAGATCCGAATGTATTGATCTTTGTTAGTTCTTCTAATGACACATCAGGCTTATAACAGTCACAAAGCCTAGTATGGCAAACTCAGCCTAACTATCAAAGCAAATAACGCTGGTGCGGTGGAGTGCACTTCGTGTATGCATTTTCTTTCATTTCTAATAAAACATTCGGCCAATGGCCATTCGAGAGCGGGTCCTCGTGCCGGTACTAATTATGTCATATTAATATGGCCTTGTTGTACCTACAAAGTCCTCATGCATCACGCACACGAATACATTATATAGCCATATCTATTGTATGGTATGGTTTGTCAGCCTTGTCTTATTCCATAGCCATATCAACTTTATAGTCCCTTCTTGTTTTACCTCTCTCTCCTACCTACACTTAGAAGGAGTCAATTAGAACTTTAGAAGTGATCAAGGTAACTCATTTATACAATTTATGTATCGTTAATGGAGATATACATTTTTGTAGTTGCTATCGATCGTCTTATTCTACCAACCCTCATTCACTATTTGATTGTTCCATCACTTGCTGGCTACCTCATGTTTTTTATGGTTGTCATTGTATGACCCTCTTTGATTTGTATAATTCTCAAAACACACTAGTAAACAACAACAAGATATATTATATTGCGATGAGCTATTGAATCCTAAAGATTGGAGACCACATGAATATATGCATCAAAGAATGTCCGACGCCATAGGAAAAAAACAAGGCAATGTAACAAAGGTCTGAGTGGATGAAAAAATCTCCAAAAAGGAGCCCATTAGAGTACTTAGGAAAATTCCTCTGAATCAAATGACGTACATAGAAACATTTTTAAGGGTCCAAGTCGTCAATAATTGTGTTATTGTTTTATTTTTTAATCAAAGGAATCATATGGATTTTGAGCTTCTCTCTAAAAAATATGTCAAAACTGTGAACGCTCCCGATTTAATCAACTGTGTTAGCAACCAAGTTGATATGGATGGAACTGCACCTACTTTTGGAACACATACTCATGATGTTGTACAAAGTCAAGACTGCCTATTGCACATGATAACAACTGCGAGAGGTCGAGTGAATTCCATGACAACAGATCATTTTCCTCATCAGCATCGTGAATACAAAGGGCAGTCATTTGTAGCGTCCTTTTCTTCTCTTGTTAAACTGTAAACTGGATTAGCATCCCAGGCGCTGGTTCCACACGACCAACAAGTTGGCTTATGTACTTGCTGCCCTGTTTGCTGTTCAGGGCATGTCTCGGTCGAAGATGTGCATGTATCCATGACCCCCCAAACCCAACACCCTTCACCGATGAGCCACAATCTTACTGCGAACTTCTGCAATGCAGCAACTGATGTGTTTCCAGATAGCTCTCATCCCAAGTAGCATTTCACACATCCAACATCTCGTAATCATGATTTTGTGTGTGTGTAGATTATAGTCCTCAACTCATATGTAGAGTGCTACGGCAAGCTGGAGGCATTGTCTATTTTATAAGGGCGGCTCATGATTAAACAAGCAAAAGCAGCTGGTTGGTATCCATCCACCACATATCCAGACCACTTCCTTCAAAATTTAAAGGGAAACTTAAGTCTAGGTATTTATGAATTGTCTATGTGGCAGATGGAAGCATATAATCCATATAACTTAAATGATGTGTGCTAGCTATATACAAATGGATAAATGAATAGTTCAATGGTAGGCATTCATACAGTACAATAGCCTAAAAAGGAAACCATGCTTGTTATGAGAAAATAATACTAGCATTATTGCATTTGGCCCTATTTTAATTGCACAATTATATAAACAATACCGTAAAGTACAGACTAACCGGACTGGCCAAAATATTACATATTTAGAACTTAACTGATTATTTACAAGTATTGTGAAAATAAATCATTTTAATTTCAACAAAGTTGAGTCTGCAAACTGTAAAGGGGCAAACCGACCCATCATTAGGTGCTACAAACTTCTTACTAGGCTCACACCCTAAGCGATTACATGCACCCAAATGCACATGATCCTCGGTCTGTTGAAGAAATTTCAGTAATGTACCTTTTTTGAATTGTTTGCAACCAAAATTTCATGATTTAATACATTTTGAAAAACCATGCGGTTTTTTCATTTAGCCACAACTTAGTCTAGTTAGTCAAGGAAAGACAAAACTAACCATCTAATGGAAGGAAAAATATGATATGTCAGACCTCACTTGTCACCTTTACTTTTTTTATTATTCTTTCTTTTGTATGGCAATGTTGAATTGCAGTTATTGTCAGAACTCTACGGTTGTCATCACTGGTGATGGTTGATGCTCTGGTTCGCTGGTCCTTCGAGGCCTTATCCTAAAGACTTTTCATTTGTCTATTATAACACACTCTACTACGACAAGTTTTGCCCGACTCGGGTTATGAAAGGGCGATGAAGGTGGCACGCCTTTGTCTCGCGCTAGGGTTTGTAGTCGTCGCTCGGTGGTTCAGATTATTAATAGATCGTTGGATTTTTTACTATTTTTACAAAAATAAATAAATTTAAATAATATTTTTTCCAGAATCGAAATCCAAGATAAATGCAGAAGAAGGTTGTTAGGCTTGGTAGCCGTGTCGAGCTTGTTTCGGCAGCCAGCCCAAGAAATCATGGTTGTCGCATCATAGCAAGCACACAATGAAGATATGTTCATATTGGATCCTTGATAGTGCAAGATCCCTCAGCCCAGGGCCTTCTCATTGTCGAGACAGATTGAGAGAGAGAATGGATTTATAGAAATGGTGAGACATATGATTTACTCTATTTTAGCATTTGCAAGTTTTGTCAATACCATTTTGTTGTCGGAACGCGTGAGAGAGAGCTCCTCACTTCCACTACAAAGATTAAAAAGTAAAATCACATACAACTAGTGGCGTCTATCGATGAATGTTGCCACTATGCAAGGAGTAAGAATGAGCGGTGGAGCTAGTTTGTTAGGTGCAAAGCCTATCAGTTGTGAACTTGTAAAGTGCGTTCCCACAAAAGCTGCTGAAGGACTCAATGTGATATATGTGCCGTGATCGATCAAGCTCTCTCTGGCATAGGTTATCGCGGACCCGGCCCACGATTACTTGCTGGCGCCACAACCATAAGAAAAGTGTAATACATAATCCTGATTCCTTCCATGTCTAAGTTAGACATATATATGTATGGATCTAATTGATCACTAATTAAGCGCATGCAGAATGCAAGAGACCCAGGTGGTGAGTGTGTAGCAAATTGACTTACTAAAATTGAAGTGAAGCTGCATGACTACATACCCGTTCCTCAGTCCTGCACCCACGCAAATATATAGATGAACTAAAACTTACCTCTAGGTGTATTAATATCTCATACTAGTACGCCAGATTAAAATGTCTGCGGATTGGTAGGTAATTTCTCCCAGACGTATCTCGTGAAAATGGACCAGATTCTGCAAATTTGAAAATGTTCATAGGAGGCATGGGATCATGCGGGGATGGTCAGACCTATAAGGGCACCTCAGTGAGATCGATCGACCATGATGAGCTATAAAGCATAGAAAGATCTTCCAGTATCACCCATTTGGCATTCTGTTTATAAGAAAATGAGATTGCATCGTGTGCCCGTAGAAAATACGGTTTACTCTCCATGCTAAATTCAACGTTTGCAAATTTTGTTGTTGGAACAAGCACATGTGGTGGAACTCAAAGAAAACAATTGCATGGAACATGGAGATACCATTAAATATTGGCAATGACAAGATCGTTGGACTCTAAAGAACTTACATCATTATATTCATTAAGTTTTCTGACCAGATTGTTCAGTATCCTCCAACTCTAGCACCACCTGCACCAAGCGACGCCGTGGCGATGGGGCAACCTGGCATAACACTGCTAGCTACAAACAAATAGAGATGCGCAAAGAGCCTGCCATATCTCTATTTAATACATGACTCCAGTTCTTTAGGACATGCACCAATGTCTCGTAAGCAGTCTCCGCCCTGTATGTGTGTCATTGCCCTCAGCTTTTCACCGCGCAGAAGGCCCCATATACATTGTCTTGACTCCATCCATATATAAGTTAAACATATATGATTGATCTAATTAGTCCCTAGCTAACTGCTAGCATAATACAATCCATTGCATATATGTCTAGCGTCTATAAGATGATCTCAAACTTCATGATTATTCTTACTAACACACCAACATGCGCAAAGTTGAGAACACTAATATTGTACATGAACCAATGTCTCGTTAAGCAAGTCCCGGACTGTATGTGTGTCATTCCTGACACCTCCTCTTCATAGGTTCGTTGAAGCACAATTGAGCTTCACCATGCAACATGTCCAGGCAAAAACAAGTTTCTTCACTCATCAGATCGTATGTCACTTCTCCCTGAACAAACCCCCATTGCCCTGAGCTTCTCACCGCGCAGAAGGCCCCATATACATTGTCTTGACTCCATCCATATATAAGTTAAACATATATGATTGATCTAATTAGTCCCTAGCTAACTGCTAGCACAATACAATCCATTGCATATATGTCTAGCATCTATAAGATGATCTCAAACTTCATGATTATTCTTACTAACACACCAACATGCGCAAAGTTGAGAACACTAATATTGGACATGCACCAATGTCTCGTTAAGCAAGTCCCGGACTGTATGTGTGTCATTCCTGACACCGCCTCTTCATAGGTTCGTTGAAGCACAATTGAGCTTCACCATGCAACATGTCCAGGCAAAAACAAGTTTCTTCACTCATCAGATCGTATGTCACTTCTCCTGAACAAACCCCCATTGCCACGAGCTTTTCACCATGAAGGCCCCATATACATTGTCTTGACTCCATCCATATATAAGTTCAACATATATGATTGATATAATTAGTCCCTAGCTAACTGCTAGCACAATACAATCCATTGCATATATGTCTAGCGTCTATAAGATGATCTCAAACTTCATGATTATTCTTACTAACACACCAACATGCGCAAAGTTGAGAACACTAATATTGGACATGCACCAATGTCTCGTTAAGCAAGTCCCGGACTGTATGTGTGTCATTCCTGACGCCGCCTCTTCATAGGTTCGTTGAAGCACAATTGAGCTTCACCATGCAACATGTCCAGGCAAAAACAAGTTTCTTCACTCATCAGATCGTATGTCACTTCTCCCTGAACAAACCCCCATTATCCTGAGATTTTCACCGCGCAGAAGGCCCCATATACATTGTCTTGACTCCATCCATATATAAGTTAAACATATATGATTGATCTAATTAGTCCCTAGCTGACTGCTAGCACAATACAATCCATTGCATATATGTCTAGCGTCTATAAGATGATCTCAAACTTCATGATTATTCTTACTAACACACCAACATGCGCAAAGTTGAGAACACTAATATTGGACATGCACCAATGTCTCGTTAAGCAAGTCCCGGACTGTATGTGTGTCATTCCTGACACCGCCTCTTCATAGGTTCGTTGAAGCACAATTGAGATTCACCATGCAACATGTCCAGGCAAAAACAAGTTTCTTCACTCATCGGATCGTATGTCACTTCTCCTGAACAAACCCCCATTGCCTGAGCTTTTCACATGTGAAGGCCCCATATACATTGTCTTGACTCCATCCATATATAAGTTAAACATATATGATTGATCTAATTAGTCCCTAGCTAACTGCTAGCACAATACAATCCATTGCATATATATCTAGCGTCTATAAGATGATCTCAAACTTCATGATTATTCTTACTAACACAGCAACATGCGCAAAGTTGAGAACACTAATATTGGACATGCACCAATGTCTCGTTAAGCAAGTCCCATACTGTATGTGTGTCATTCCTGACACCTCCTCTTCATAGGTTCGTTGAAGCACAATTGAGCTTCACCATGCAACATGTCCAGGCAAAAACAAGTTTCTTCACTCATCGATCGTATGTCACTTCTCCTGAACAAACCCCCATTGCCCTGAGCTTTTCACCGCGCAGAAGGCCCCATATACACTGTCTTGACTCCATCCATATATAAGTTCAACATATATGATTGATCTAATTAGTCCCTAGCTAACTGCTAGCACAATACAATCCATTGCATATATGTCTAGCGTCTATAAGATGATCTCAAACTTCATGATTATTCTTACTAACACACCAACATGCGCAAAGTTGAGAACACTAATATTGGACATGCACCAATGTCTCGTTAAGCAAGTCCCGGACTGTATGTGTGTCATTCCTGACACCTCCTCTTCATAGGTTATGAAGCACAATTGAGCTTCACCATGCAACATGTCGAGCAAAAACAAGTTTCTTCACTCATCGATCGTATGTCACTTCTCCCTGAACAAACCCCCATTGCCCTGAGCTTTTCACCGCGCAGAAGGCCCCATATACACTGTCTTGACTCCATCCATATATAAGTTCAACATATATCACTAGTAGAAAATGATCCATTGGTCCCGGTTGGTAAGGGGCATTAGTCCCGGTTGCCCAACCGGGACGGGGCAATCGGGACTAAAACCTGAACCTTTAGTCCCGGTTGCCCCACCAACCGGGACAAAAGGGTGCACACGTGGCTGCTTTCTGCTTGAGGGGCATCTGAACCGGGACTAAAGGTTTATTTTATTTTTTCCAAAAAAATTTGATTTTTTCAATTTTTCTTTAACCTTTGAATTATTTGACTTGTTAATCTCCCACATCTCTCATTTTAAACACTAATTATACTTAATCTTAGTTCAAATCATACTTACGGTCAAACTTCCCATCGGTCACCCATCCTAGCACTACTCCACCCTCAAAGACGCTTAACTTCTTTATTCCATCTCTCCCACTTGCCAAGGACCGTTATATCTTGTTGTCAAGACTAGTATATCAATCCTATTAACTCATATCGATATGTGACACGTTTTTATTTTTTGAAATTAAGAACAACTATTTATAGTAAACAACAATAAATAATTAATAATAATATTTTATTATAATGAAAGTAAAAAACTAATTAAATTAATATTTTATTCATTTTGCCATTTATTCATTTAATATGAGATAAACAATATCTTCAAATCTGTAAATCGAAATTTAACAAATAATATATCCATTATTATCAGAAAAATGCGAGGAATTCAAATATGACATAAAAATACTAATAATTTAATTTCTGAAATAAATTTTTTTTTTGAATTTTAAGAATCCAAAACGCCTAAGTATGTTGAAATCAAAGAGCTAATTTTTACGCACGTTTTGATAGGTTGTATTTTTTACATCGTATACAAAAGTTATGGCCATTTGAATTTTTATAACATTTTTGTAAATTATGTCGAAATTTATATTTGTTAATTTTGTAACAACTAAATCACTAAATCTTGTTAATTTTTGTAACAACTAAAAAAAATCGCGGCGTGGAAATATGACCGTGCAATAAATGGGCTGCATGCGCGTGCTAAGTAAGCTGAACTGGGGCCTGGTTTACGCAAAAAGTGGTGCATCATCAACTCATGAATATTCTGCGGTGCTTGCATCCTATACGTACCCTAGATAAAAACCCTGCAGGCTAGCCGCGATGACCGCTCCAGCTGCCCATGATCGATCTGGCGTATCAAGTTGATGATGCCGCTCTCGATCGGCGAGCGTGTGTTCCCATCCATGACAGCGAGCTCCACCCCATCACCCGTTCCCAATACCTTTAGAACCGGGACTAAAGGTCACACCTTTAGTCCCGGTTCGTATTACCAACCCGGACTAAAGGTATTGGCACTGGGGCACCCCTTTTAGTCCCGGTTGGTGATACGAACCGGGACTAAAGGTCCCGTTTGACCCGGGACTAAAGATGTATGGCGTTCTAGCCGTTGTAACCGGGACTAATGTTCACATTAGTCCCGGGTTCAACTATAACCGGGACTAATGCTCCGAACTGGGGTGGACGTATGGCTCTTTTTCTACTAGTGTATGATTGATCTAATTAGTCCCTAGCTAACTGCTAGCACAATACAATCCATTGCATATATGTCTAGCGTCTATAAGATGATCTCAAACTTCATGATTATTCTTACTAACACACCAACATGCGCAAAGTTGAGAACACTAATATTGGACATGCACCAATGTCTCGTTAAGCAAGTACCGGACTGTATGTGTGTCATTCCTGACACCGCCTCTTCATAGGTTCGCTGAAGCACAATTGAGCTTCACCATGCAACATGTCCAGGCAAAAACAAGTTTCTTCACTCATCAGATCGTATGTCACTTCTCCCTGAACAAACCCCCATTGCCCTGAGCTTTTCACCGCGCAGAAGGCCCCATATACATTGTCTTGACTCCATCCATATATAAGTTCAACATATATGATTGATCTAACTTCTAGCACAACACAATCCATTGCATATATGTCTAGCGTCTATTAGTTGATCTCAAACTTCATGATTATTCTTCTCTCAATCTTTGCACTTCCTCAAACATATAGTAGGTCAACTGAAGCGTACTTATGGGTGCATAATGTAGGACACTACAACTGGTCACCCTATGAGACCTCTCACATCTCAATTGTTGTTGGACATTGATATTGTGTATGCGTCGTTTCTAGTCAGAAGGTATCTTAGTAATGACGTGGTTTCCTGCTATTAGGACAGATGTCCAGGAGGTAGAGGCGAGCTATTCCCGTTATTAAATTTGGTTAATCCGGTAAACTGTATTATGTGACCCACATTAAATCTGCATAAATTAATTATGTGGGAGGAAAGTGTGCGGAGATTTGATAAATGGTTTCTCCACATATTTAGCTACAAAATACTATAATGTACCAAATATACTTTATGTCTCTATTTACACCTCTCTGAATATGGATTTAATAACAGGTGAATGGAAGATAGTAAGGTGTTGAACTTTCACAAAAAAGTAGTACTACGACATTTAGTTAAATAACGACTTTTCTGGTTGTATTGGTTAATTTTTTTTCTAAATCAGGCAAAAGAAGGTCACCATTCTATTCAATTAGAATATGAAGGCTTGTGTGGCAATGCTCATCCATCATTAGTAAATATTAGGAATATATATTTGACAATGTTTTATAAGTATAAATATGCGAGAGAATTGAACAGTTTGAATAACATTGCCTCAATAATAGGAAGGTGGTTCCATTATTCAAGTTGACATGACCCTCGGTGTGATATTTCATTTGAATCTAAATCTAAAAAACCAATTATTCACAAATGAATACTTCCTCCGTTTGGGATTATAGGTCACGCACGGTTAACTAGGTTGTCAATTTGACCAACAAAATATAAATAAAGTAACACAGAAATTATACCATTAGAAACTTTAGATGCTATATTTTCTAATGGTATAATTTTTATGCTATATAATTTATATTTTGTTAGTCAAATTAACGACCTAGGTTTACGTGTCGGACCTATAATCCCAAACAGAGGAAGTACATTTGGTCTGCTCGTCACTGGAAATAGATCAGTACACCTGCCATATCCAACACTCATATGCCATATCCAACACTCATAAACTTCAAGACCAAATATATATGATTGTGTCTAGGAGTTGTATTTATTATCCATTAAATATTTAATAATTCCCAGTTGATTGTCACATGTAGGCCCCGTCAGTAATATGATTTGGTCTCAACCATTCTAGAGTAACTATTTTGACCATAGATTATACTGCTTAACGGTTTAAATACTGCTACCTCCATTTCAATGAATAAGGCCTTTTTTTTAAAATGTCAAACTAAGTAAAGTTTGACTAAACTTTTAGAAAAAACTATAAATAACTATGATATTGCATAGTTATCAGTAACTAAGAAAATATATAATTATCGTATGAAAAACTCATTCTTTGGAGCGGAAGTAAGTAGCAATTAACACGAATGTTTACAACTACCCTTTTTTTTGCAATCGCTGACACCACTAAATACGATTAAACCAACAATTAGTTACAAGTGTGATATACTTTTCTTTGCCACATTTCGCGAGAAATAAAACGTTTCTTTATAGAATGGTGGAAAAGCCAAGATACAAGTAGTAGTGCCTACTCTAGATAAGAAATGGAGAAAGAAATGAGCACCTCCCAAATGATCTAGTCTCTCGAATAGGTGAAGTTTCGGTCTTATGATGTGTGAAATTTACGATTACAAGAGTGCAACCTTTGCGTTCTTCTTAATAATGAAGGTTGCTTCTATCCATGGAGCAAGCGTGGATCCTTGATCTGTTTATAGCATCCCTGACTCCTTCCATGGCCACTGTCCAATCTCTAACTAGCTTCCCGCTAGATTCAATAGTGTCCACTCGCAAATCCTTGATCTGTTATTATAGTGTCCACTGTCCACTGATTGATCTGCTGAAATCTAAGTGAAAATGTATGACTAGCACTTTACAGTCTCTGCTTGCGCATATACATATATATATAGGTGATCAAACTGAAACGTACATCTGGATCCTAGGTGTATTTATATCTCATAATACGTCATGGTGAAGTGTGTGACAATTTCGTAGATGACTTCTCCACATCTTTAGCTACCAGATATAAAGAAACAAATATCACTCTATATGGTTTTACCTACATCACTCCAAATATGAATATGTAAACAGGGAACGGCACAATAGGCTGATGCGATGTTTCTGCAAAATATAAAATAAAATGGTCTGGAAATTAGTTACACTCCTGTATTTTCTAGCTGCATGGATTAAAGAAGACAATAAATCTCGCAAAGAAGGTCACTATCCTATTCAATGTTCAAAAGTAGTTGAAAATTTTATATATGTTTGTATGCATGCCTGCTGCAACTAATTAATGTACTTCTGAGTTTTGGTTCAATCTCTGTTGGAGAACTGTAGTCTTGGGAGTAAATATATTGTGAACCCATGTATTTGACTAGATTTTTCGTCGTTCCATAGTTGTCGATCACCTTATGTTTCGTGTATAGATGTTTAGTGTAAGGTATTTCCACTTTCTCTAGGTGTGTACCACCAAGCTCTGAAACTTTGATATGTGGGATCATGTGGGCAATGCTCCTATTTTTTTGGAGTTTCATGATGGCGTATTATGTGGTTCGCCTCTTAGTTCAGCATGCATTAAAATGCTTTAGTACACCCTACCAGCTTCTCAAATAACTGCGTCTTCCAGTAGTGAGCAGATCGAGACTCTTTGTAATTTATATAGAGATGTTCATGGTGGCACTGAAGCTTTGGCAGTTATTTCCATCAGTTTTAGACCTCCCGATAGAAGTTCTTTGCATCATTATTCATGCACATGTTTTACTAGCCTACTGAAAAAAAATTCTGACATATAGTGTTTGTTCTTTTCCTTCTATGAAGCCTAGGCAAAGCACCCCAGAGAAAATCGTTTTTGGTCTCCGAACTCACAATATGGGACGACAAAAACCTCAATACGATAAATCTGACGAGGTTCATATTCCAAGTTGAGAACCAGATTAAATAATTACTTGATGGAAACTTAAAATAATTACTTGATGGAATAATACTTTTAGGATGACCACTTTATAAAAACAATTATTAATATAATTCTCATGGAGTGCATGCCAAACAACGTCGGGAGGAATCTCGCCAGCCCCATTGTGGGCCCGTCTCGGGAGAGGGCTCCGTTGCAATGTCAGCGCATGTCCTCCATGGGCTCCATACGGCGTCCTAAAAGAATCGATGAGGCGTGGATAGCAGAATGAGCCAAAACATTTGATAGCTCTTATTTACTTTGATAGTTAACACCAATGTCTATGGTTACCTTGGAATTTCCCATAGGTAACACCACTTCTATTCAACTAGCAACTAGTTAAAGTGTGTGATAATTTCCTTTGCTAGAAAGCACATGCTTGTTTTATTAGAAAGTTGGAAAAACACTAGATGGAGAAGTCGTGATTGAGCATGGATCGTATGTACATACACCCCCCCCCCCCCCATCTTCTTCTAGGGATAGGCGTGGGTGTACACAGTCTTGCTCATGTTGTAATCACTATGGTCTTTAATCTAACAGTATATGCACTTGTATGAATTCTAGTCTTGGCAGTCAACATTGTAGATGGGCCGTCTTCCACTCAATTCTCCCTAACCCGCATCGGTACATCCATAGCACTAGTGCCTTGCAGCATCTCACCGGACAAGCTTCCTCCAGCCATTGAACACGTGGAATTGCTTGTCGGTTCGTCCGATCGGGTGACGAGGCTAGGAAGTCTGGCGTCCTGGACATCGCCTTTGTTTGACACGGTGCGGTACCACATAACTAACGACATGAGTGGCTTCAATGGAGCCGCATAATTTCTGGATGTCTCTCATTCACAATGCACTACGCAACTCTAGCACTAGCAATAGCACTAGCATTAGCATATGATAGTAATGTTATAATGACGTTTGTTTTTGCACAATCCCAACTTTGTTCGTGTTGGTGTGGGTGCTAGCATCCTAGTAAAATGAGCTAATACATGTAACATGTTATATGTGAGACAACATGTATTGGCACCAGGTATGTGTCTAGTGTGCTTTATGGAGGAGGGGTACCCATGTTTAACGGATGGTTGGTGAAATGTATTAGCTATTCATGAACCTTGTGCTCAGAAAACTAGTCATCTAAGGGAAATCTAATATGTATCGCACGCCGGTTCCTACACAGACTCTCATGTGGACATGATGTTAAGGTGGATATGGGCCGACATATAAGTCTGCCTTTACTTCTTCCCCTTCTCTTTTTGGATGGTCATATTGGATTGCGGTTCCTGTAGGCGCTCTATTTATGTTGAGCTAACCCCAACTTTAACTTACTGAGTTGAACTAGCACTGATTTACCACTTGATAACACCTTGAGTTGGTAGTTTGTAGCATGCTCTTAATCCATTTCGTATGTTTGTTGCCAAAATCATAAAAATACCATTTACTGTGTTCTGTGTTGATTGCTTCCTTAAAATCAGTTCGAGAATGATTACCTTGGTTGTCATCACACAAGTTTTTCTTTTTAGTTGTCCACTGATGAAAAGTCAACTATCTTGGCATGCACAATCACCTAACCATGCGGTTCCATAGATAGAAATTGACCTAGATACTGTATTAGCTCCCCAAAATCGAGTATTCTCATTTCATTTAAAAATATAAAATTTTATTTTGAAATCATAATAAATCTAAAACATAGACAATGAAATATAAATGTGTAGTATTTATGTGCACATATCTAGAAATGTATGGAGCAAAACAGTTTTTTTTGTCTTTTTTGAGCCACTAATTAGTCTTTCTATGCAGTGTATTAATTAACAAAAAAATATAGATATGTAGAACATATCTATAGAAATGTTTTAGGAAAATTTCAAAACTCTTATATATATACCAGTTTTATATTATTTTAAAATTTTGGGAACCCGGGAGGACAAAGCCAAAACTTTGCTCTATATCTTGTTGTTCTGTGTTTGGTCATTTATCATAAATGTTTTCGAAACTACCCCCCATGATACGTCAAGTACTAAAACTAATATGTGCGATGATGTTTGTTTGCACTGTGTGGAACCAAATGCTAGAGTTGAACTGGGTGTATGCCCTCGATCAAGTGTTTTTTTTTGCGAATTCCCTCGATCAAGTGTTTACAAGCACTTGAGGGTTGGTAGCCCATAGCAAGCAACCCATTAGATTGTTCGAACCCTTTGCAACATTGATCGTTCTATAATGAGTTTGTGTGGCATGTCAGGACAAGAAGGTCATGGTCATCATAATTTTCTAAGAAGTATATTTGTGCTACCTTTTTAAAACAATATTTATGCTACCTTATCAGCAAGTCTAACGTGTAATTTGACTTGTTGTTTCTGGTAATCCCAATTTAATTGTACTCATATAAATTACCATATCAATAGTTTGCTTAACTATTCGGTTCTCTTGTTGGCACAGTCCGTTGATGTGGTATACTCCACGTCGGGACTAGATCAAATAAAACATATGCTTCGCACTTCTGCTTCGCTACACCCCTCTCAGAACTTAAAAGGGTAACTAATTATATTTACTAGTAATATAGATTAAATTTCATGGACCCGTGTGATCCAGATAAAATATGTACGCTCATATTCTCGTGTATGGACATATAGATGCAGTGACGATCTCCTAGGCACGATGGCGGCCAGGGCATCCCGCCGCAGCACCAACCTTGCAGCGACGATCTCCAAGTCGGGATGCAGTGTGCGCGTGGCATTCAGCGGTGAGGCAACATAAGGTGCCTCCGGCTGTGAGAAATCACAAGAAGCAACACGGTGGCACAGTACGTAGGACTATGGATATGATCATACATACGTTATCTGGGCATTATCCAAGGGCTATACATACAATACAACAGATTTTAGCAGGCTAAGTTTTATCCTCACGGCCATGCTGTCTTTCAGCACCCTGTCACAGTCAATGATTTGCATCTATGACGTATCCATGATCCCCAAGCCCACACAATATACAAATTTGTGTTTCCTCACGGCCACTTCTTCCATCGCATCAACTGATGTGTTTCCAGATACCTCCCATTCCAAGTAGCATTTCACAAATCCAGGTGTTAGTAATCTGGATTGGTCTATGTATTAATCCAGATTATAGTACTCAACTAGTTGTCGGAAGCTACGACAAGCTGGAGGTCCTAGTAAACCACATCCAAGAGAAACATACGTACTGATCCAGAGTAAGAGGGGTTGAGCTATTTATAAGGGCACTTCTTGACTGGTGGGTCCACCACACATCGATATAACTTCTTTAGCTAGAACCAAATACTCCCTCCATTTCAGGGCTTAAGGCGTCCTTGTTTTGCGTGTTTTTTCTTTGACCAAGAATTACTCTAAATACATAAAGAGTTTTGGTATAAAACTAGTATCACTGGAAAGTATTTTTCAATACGAATCCAACGGTACTAATTATGTATAATATAATCAAGATTTTGTTGCTTAATTCTTTTGGTCAAACTTTGCTTTGGAAAGCGCGTGCGCCTTAAGCCTTGAAACGGAGGTACTATGTCTCTAGCATTCTATGTACACCTCTCCAACTATGTGTTTCTAAAAGAGCTATATACACTTTTAGTCCCACATATTGCACTGTGAAAGCGTTTTAGTCCCACATCTTGTAAACTGGATAACACTAGTCCCACAACTTGCGTCCCGAGAATATTTTAGTCCAATTCGATTGAACGTTAACAAGTTTGACTAAATCCAACCATCCAGATCATCACATTTGTTTTTCAAAATAACATCTATATTTTTTCTTTGGCACCTGTGTCCTTGTGCAGGCCCACTTGTCAGTAGACATATAAATAAAATAATAAAGGGAAATTCTATACACCAGCGCCGCACGCGGCTCTCTCCGTGCGGCTCGTGCCAGTCCGTCCGATGCTATCGCGATTGAGTCGTTTTCCCTGCACCTTATCCTAAGGTTGCCTGCCTCATCACCTCACGAGCCACAAATTCTCAAATCCCCGTATAGCTCCAGACCCAGACCGGGATTCCCCTATGCCCATGGTTGCCGGGCACGACGAGAGCCGCCTCTGTCGGCAAGGAGACGACGCCCGCGCAGGTGTGCTGCTGGGTGTGCAGCTCTAGGATGTGCTGCTCCCGCACGGCGTGTTCGCCGCCATCGATGCGTGCGGGGCTCGGTGGCCCCACAGCTGGACGGGGATGAGCACGCGTCGTGCCGATGGAGCCCGCCGTTGGCGCACTCACGGCCATAGCCTCCATTCGCATCGTCACCGTCGCCTCGACGTGGTCTGAACAGGTTGATGTACACCGACACCGGTGATGGACGCTGCACGGGCACGGTGAGCTCCGGCGGCTCATGGCCCTGCTTTACCCTGCAGAGCACGCAACAGGGAGCCTGCCGCCGTCGAACGCGGGAAAGCGGCTACTGTCGTCGAGCGCGAGGTCATCGAAGACAAGACGACAAGTACAGGGAGGTGTGCGTGCCCGGCAACCAGCGCGTTGTGGACGAGAGATTTTGAATTCAGGACCTAATGAATCCTGGATTTAGTACCAAAGGACTGTCCGGCGTGCTACAATATCCTTTTCTCCCAACGACATGAGATTGATTCTGAAGAAAAACTTGTCCTTGGCCACGCAAATTGTTGGTTGCAGGCTTGCAGAGATGAGGCCCTTCTCGTGTGCTCCATGATTAATCTGTCATGGCCAGATCAACCAACATAGAAGAAATTGTGGTTATATACCAATTCATTATATCTACTATAGTATTTTTTTATAGGTGAAATTTGCATGAATTTATTTCCCTAAAAAGACAGGCGGACATGACTTGAGAATTTAGCATCTGCCTCGAGGTGCAGGTTGTTGCTGGCAGTTCATGCGCTGTCGGTGAGATACCTAGGTGGGCGGACGGGCACTTCCTTTTGCAATACTTTGATTGATTAGCACCAACAGGGAGGTAGGACGTAGGAGGAACGATACTGTTGGATTATTAGGCATAATTTCCACGATTAATTCCAGAATATAAATCATGACAAAACCAAATTCTTACTCATATGGCTCGAACATCTTAGATGTCTTAAACAACGGGATGATCGGAAGCAAACAGCTAACATGTACTCATGAACATGATGAATAACCAAACAGGATCACGTAGCGTCTGTTCGGTTGTCGTAGTAGAAACTTTGGGAAGAGTGATCGCAGCAGATGGCGGCGAAGGCGGTGGCAGCGCTGACTTGGATGGAAGCGACCGTGATGAAGAACTCGGCGATCGCGGGCGCTTCCAAAAACCTTATTCGCCCTCTCCCGTGCAGGATCGCAAGGTGAGTGGTTCCGCGACAAGCGGGATGGAGTGAACTACGGTGTGGCGCAAGTAGAGAAGGCAAAACCCTAGATTGGTTTTGGTGTTTGTGATGGTAGCAGCGCAGACTTTATATAGGCTGAAACCCTAACGTAGACTCAATCCACGATCCGCATCGGCTCTGCACATGATCGGCTGATCCACGAACCGCATCGGCTCTGCACATGATCGGCTGATGCATATCGGCTTTGCTAACCGTTTGACACGTCTGTCAATTTTCCTGAGCAGCAAAATAAAGCTCGGCTCGGCGAGATTCCCGCAACCCGCGGCGCGCGCGTCGAGACGAGACGAGACGAGGCCCAAACACATATGGGCTCCCACTCCCATATGTATCTCTCTTATTCCCACTCACTTACAAAGTGGTGCAACACTCCACCTTATAAGGTGGTGCAACTCTCCTCCAACTTTCCATGTGGGACTAAACTTTAGCTCCCACTCCACTCTCATGTGAGCTGCCACAAACATAGGCCCAAACACATATGGGCTGCCACAAATTTGGGCTTTAAGATTTAGGGAAAATCTGAAATACTCATGGGCCTAAATGGATTTGCCCCATTATTTCTAACAATCCCCCACCAGATCTCAAATGCCCATTTGAAGATTTTCCAATCCTTGCTACTTGTTTATATACCAGTGTTTCAGCAGAGACTGTTAAGTTGAACTTCCGCCTAGAATCTTGAACTACGTCTATCAACAACTTGAACAATGGACGAACCTTGAATTGCAAGTTTGGTGCCAATAGATTTCGTTCAAAATCATAACTAGTACTTGGGTCAGTTAGCCTACCTGCGGGTTGGAGCATATCGTCATACTCCTGGTCTCTTCATGAGTTTACTAGAGATCACCGGATCTCATAGACGCGATGTTTGATCGAGCTCATATAGGTGTGTTCTTTCAAGAATGCCTGGGACGGCATCTTTGCTAATTAAAGCCAACAGAAACACATTAAGGCATGTTGCCAACCTGCCTTACAGATTATGAGAGTCATGCATCTTCACATAGAGAGGGTTACAAAATACTCTCCTCAGTCAAACCACTAGCTTGTTCTTCCCAGGTCCTAATTCACGGGATCTCCGATCACATAGGTTGGGTTACCACTAATGTGTGACATCCATGGGTCTCAACCCCATCTCCCTCGATGCATTTTCTATCACATTTCGTGATAGTCCCTTTGTAAAGGGATCTGCAGTTTTGTCTGTTTGAATATACGTAATGATTATTACTCGAGTTTCTCAATTTCTGAGATTTCAAGCGTCTCTTCACGTGTCTTGATGACTTCGCGTTATCCTTAGAATTGTTCACTTTGACAATAACAGTTTGGTTGTCACAATTGGGAAGGATTGCTGACAGTTTCTCAACCACGAGCAAGTCCATCAAGAGCTCACGCAGCCATTCGACTCAACGGTGTGTGTCTAAAGCGAAGTTACGCTTCCATAGTTGACCTCGTCAATATGGTTTGTCTCTGAGACCTCCATGACCTGCGCCACCTCCAAGGGTAAACACATACCGCTCGTGGCGTAGAGTTCATCAACGTCGAGATCCAATTGAATCACTATATCCTTCAAGCAATGAGATTTCTGAATAGTGAATCCCATAGCTCATTGTACCACATAGATAGCGCATGACCCTTTCAAGTGCATGCCAATGATCAATACCCGGTTAGACATGAACCTACTCAACTTGCTCACAAAGAAAAGAGATATCGGTCTTGTAGCGCTTGCTAAGTACATGAGAGAGAACCAACAACTTGTGAATATTTTCACCGTGATCTGTTGGTTCCTTCTTATTCTTCGTAATGTCAATTGGGATCATAAGGTGTTGGAGAAGTCTTGCCATCAATAAAGCCAAATCGCTCAAGACCTTCTCAACATAATGAGATTGCGTTAAGTAATCCCATTCTCATTCTTAATAAGCTTGATGTTGAATGACATCGGCCTCTCCAGATCTTTCATATCAAAACTCTTTGACAGAAAGACTTGACTTCATTATCACTTTCATGTTTGTACCAAAGATCGAATGTCATCCACGACAAACATAATATAACGCTATCGCCCACCATGGCGATAGTAAACACACCTATCGACCTCATTAATGACAAAGCCCAGAAAGTAGAGTTACATCAAACTTCTCATGCCATTGCTTAGGTGCTTGTTTCAGCCATATAAAGATTTCAATAACTTACACCTTTGTCTCTTCACCTTTTACCACAAACCCATCCTTGATCCATATAGATCTCCTCTTCCAACTCTCCATTAAGGAAAGCTGTCTTCACGTCCATTTGATGAGCGAGAAGACCATAAGAGGCGACCGAGGAGTAGTACTCGAATGGTGGTCGGTCTAGCGACGGTGAATAGGTGTCAAAGTAATCTTCGCCTTCTTTACGTGTAGCCCTTAGCTACAAGCCGTGCCTTGTACTTCTCAATAGTACCATCGGCCTTAGCTTCTTCTTGAACACCCACTTACATCCCAGGTTTACAACCATAGGGTCGATTACGATAATTCCCAAGTTCCATTAGAAAGAATCGAGTCCATCTCATTTTGGACAGCTTCTTTCCAATCATCTGCATCGAGATGCATATGCCTCGATAATGGATCCGGGAGTATCATCCACAAGGTACACGATGAAATCATTGCCAAAGGATTTTGCAACCTCATCTCTTACTCCTCGTGAGAGGTTCATCGTCATCCTTCTCAAGAAATTCCTCATGTGGTTGTTCGAATTATCAATAGATGCACTAGATTCGGAAGTATTTGAAGAAATCCTACCAATGCTATGCATATCTTTCATAGGAAAAATATTCTCAAAGAATGTTGCATCACGAGATTCCATTATAGTATCAACATGCATATCGGTACCTCAGTTTAACCACTAGAAATCTATAGCCTACACTCCGTGGAGCATATCCTAGAAAGATACAATCCACTGTCTTGGGTCGAGCTTGCGTTTCTTGGGAATCGGTATGTTGACCTTCGCCAAACACCCCAAATGCAGAGATCTGAAAGTGATGGTTTTCTCCCAACCCACTCCTCATAAGGGTCTTTTCTTTATTCTTGTTAGGAACTCTATTCAGACATGACATGAAGTCAACAAAGCCTCCCCACCATGCCTTTGATAAACCCGGTGGCTAACATGGAATTCACCAAGTCGGTCGTGCGGTTTTTCCTCTCGCAACCCGTTTGATTGGGGAGAGTAGGGAGGCGTCCTCATGAATAATTCCGTGTTCTGACAGAATTCATCAAATATTTTGGGAAAATACTCACCACCACGATCCGACCTAAGGCGTTTGATCTTTCTCTCTAGTTGATTTTCAACTTGGCCTTATAGATTTTAAAGTAGTCTAAAGCCTCATCTTTAGTTTGCAACAAGTAAACATAGCGAATTTAGTAGCATCATCTATCAACGTCATGAAATATCTCTTTTCACCTTTTGTCAACACACCATTCATCTCACATAGATCGAATGTATGAGTTCTAGAGGTGCCAAGTTTCTCTCCTCGGCCTTGTGAGGCTTTGAGGTTGCTTTGATGCACACAACTATGGCACTTAGAACCTTTGGCAATAGTGAAATTCGAATTAAACTCATCTTTGGACATCCGAGACATCAAACCAAAATTAATGTGACATAAACGAGAATGCCAAACACTGGTATCATCATTAACACCACCACAAATATGATTCACGGATTTATTACAAAACTACGAAAGTGAAAATCGGAACAAGCCTCCGAACTCATAACCTTTACCAATAAATTGTCCATGTTTGAAACAACGACTTTATTAGACTCTAAGACAACCTTAAACCCATCTCTCGCAAAGAAGGGAGCCACTAACGAGATTCTTGTTCATAGTAGGGACATCTTTGCCGTTCCTCACCGCACGATCTTCCGGAAGTAAACCCGGATCCACCGTGCCAACACCACGAGCGAAGCATGTGATCCATTCCCCATTAGGACGGATGAATCGGCGACACGATAAGAAGTGAACATAGAGATGTCGACACACATGAACATTAGCACCGTATCAAGCCACCAACACGGTGATTGAAAAACTGAATGAACAGTAAATAAATTACCATACCCATCAGTATTGCTAGCGGTCACGACGTTGACAGTCTTGGCCTTTTTCCCTCTGCGGTCTTCCCGTTCTGGACAGTCCTTGGAAAAATGGCCGAGCTCTCCACAAGTGAAACAAGACAGTTCACTCTTGTCTCTGTTCGTCTTCTTCTTCTTGAAGGTTGTAGTCTTTACAGGCTTGTTAAAGGAGGGTTTGAAGTTCCTTTGTTCTTGCCTCACGGATTTGCCTTTACGCACAAAGTTAGCGTAGCAAGACCCTCTCCTTTCTCGAATGTCCTTAGCAGAGCCTTCTCCTCAACATCAAGGGACGCTATCGATTTTCAAGCGATATCTCTGTCTCTTGTGTTTGAGAGTTGTGGCAAAGTTCCTCCATGAAGGGGCAACTTAGCAATAATGCATCCGCCACAAACTTGTCGGGTAAGGTACATAAGGAGTTCGAGCTCCTTGGCAATGCCTTTGTATCTCATGAGCTTGTTGAACCACGGGAAGGTCCTTAGTCATCTTAAAATCATGAAAGCTCTCCATGATATACAGTTCCTTTGCCAAAGATCTGCAGACCAAACTTGGCATCCGGTGCATCCCGGAGCTCCTTTCCGTCTTTTATGTGCATAAACACATCACAGACGGTCGACAGAATGCTCGAATACATCCCACAAAGGCGATTAGCATCCTCGAACTTCTCGATCATCGTCGATATAGTTCCCTCGGTTTGCCTTTACTAATGTGGAACACTTTCATCGTGGTCACCAAAGCTCACCTTGTCGCCACCTCTTAAAGTGCACACCGGTAAACTTATCCGCCTCGCATCGGTAAAACCAGCCATTGTTAATTCAGGAAATTGCCTACAATAAGGTTTTTGGATTGTTGGATTATTAGGCATAATTTCCACGATTAATTCAGAATATAAATCATGACAAAACCAGCTACTAGCTCATGTAACTCGAACATACTAGATGTACTAAACAACGGGATGATCGGAAAACAAACAGCCTAACATGTACTCGCGAGAACATGATGAATAACCAAACAGGATCACGTAGCACGTCCGTTCGGTTGTCGTAGTAGAAACTTTGGGGAAGAGTGATCGCGGCGAGATGGCGGCGAAGGCGGCGGTAAGACCGCGACTTGGATGGAAGGCGACCCGTGATGAAGAACTTCGGCGATCAGAGCGCTTCCCAAAAACCTTATTCGCCCTCTCCCGTACAGGATCGCAAGGGCGAGTGGTTCCGGAGACCTGCTCTCCCGTCCGCCGGTGCACGCCGGCAAGCGGGATGGAGTAGACTACGGTGACGGCGCAAGTAGAGAGGAAGGCAAAACCCTAGATTGGTTTTCGGTGGTTGTGACGGTAGCCGCGCAGGACTTTATATAGAGCGGCTCAGGAAACCCTAACGTAGACTCAATCCACGATCCGCATCGGCTCTGCACATGATCGGCTGATCCACGAACCGCATCGGCTCTGCACATGATCGGCTGATGCATATCGGCTTTCCGGGAGCGACCCGAATAAGTGCTAACCGTTTGACACGTCTGTCAATTTTCCTGAGCAGCAAAATAAAGCTCGGCTCGGCGAGATTCCCGCAACCCGCAACCCGCAACCCGCGGCGCGCGCGCGTCGTGACGAGGCGAGCGTGCGAGCGGCGGCGTCGTCGGAGGAGGAGCGCGCGTGTGTATCTCTCTTATTCCCACTCACTTACAAAGTGGTGCAACACTCCACCTTATAAGGTGGTGCAACTCTCCTCCAACTTTCCATGTGGGACTAAACTTTAGCTCCCACTCCACTCCCATGTGAGCTGCCACAAACATGGGCCCAAACACATATGGGCTGCCACAAATTTGGGCTTTGAGATTTAGGGAAAATCTGAAATACTCATGGGCCTAAATGGATTAGCCCCATTATTTCTAACAATCCCCCACCAGATCTCAAATGCCCATTTGAAGATTTGCCAATCCTTGCTACTTGTTTATATACGGTGTTTATTGAAGGCATTAAGTTGAACTTCCGCTAGAATCTTGAACTACGTCTATCAACAACTTGAACAATGGGCGAACCTTGAATTGCAAGTTTGGTGCCAATAGATTTCGTTCAAAATCATAACTAGTACTTGGTGCGTTAGCCTACCCAGCGGGTTGGAGCATATCGTCATACTCACTGGTCTCTTCATGAGTTTACTAGAGATCACCCGGATCTCATAGACGCGACGTTCTGATCGAGCTCATATAGGTGTGTTCTTTCAAGAATGCCCTGTGGGCGGCATCTTTGCTAATTAAAGCCAGCAGAAACACATTAAGGCATGTTGCCAACCTGCCTTCTGATTATGAGAGTCATGCATCTTCACATAGAGGGTTACAAAATACTCTCCTCGGTCAAACCACTAGCTTGTTCTTCCGGGTCCTAATTCACGGGATCTCCGATCACATAGGTTGGGTTACCACTAATGTGTGACATCCATGGGTCTCAACCCCATCTCCTCGATGCATTTTCTATCACATTTCGTGATAGTCCCTTTGTAAAGGGATCTGCGAGTTTTTGTCTGTTTGAATATACGTATGATTATTACTCGGAGTTTCTCAATTTCTGTGATTTCAGCGTCTCTTCACGTGTCTTGATGACTTCGCGTTATCCTTAGAATTGTTCACTTTGACAATAACAGTTTGGTTGTCACAATTCGGAAGGATTGCGGCACGAGTTTCTCAACCACGGGCAAGTCCATCAAGAGCTCACGCGACCATTCGACTCAACGGTGGCGTGTCTAAAGCGATAAGTTCTGCTTCCATAGTTGACCTCGTCAATATGGTTTGTCTCACGAGACCTCCATGACCTGCGCCACCTCCAAGGGTAAACACATACCGCTCGTGGCGTAGAGTTCATCAACGTCGAGATCCAATTGAATCACTATATCCTTCAAACGCTGACGAGGATTTCTGAATAGTGAATCCCATAGCTCATTGTACCACATAGATAGCGCATGACCCTTTCAAGTGCATGCCAATGATCAATACCCGGGTTAGACATGAACCTACTCAACTTGCTCACAGCAAAAGAGATATCGGGTCTTGTAGCGCTTGCTAAGTACATGAGAGAACCAACAACTTGTGAATATTTTCAGCTGATCTGTTGGTTCCTTCTTATTCTTTCGTAATGTCAAACTGGGATCATAAGGTGTTGGAGAAGTCTTGCCATCAATAAAGCCAAATCGGCTCAAGACCTTCTCAACATAATGAGATTGCGTTAAAGTAATCCCATTCTCATTCTTAATAAGCTTGATGTTCAGAATGACATCAGCCTCTCCCAGATCTTTCATATCAAAACTCTTTGACAGGAAAGACTTGACTTCATTTATCACTTTCATGTTTGTACCAAAGATCAGAATGTCATCCACGTACAAACATAATATAACGCTTCTCGCCCCACCATGGCGATAGTAAACACCTATCGACCTCATTAATGACAAAGCCAGCGAAAGTAGAGTTCATCAAACTTCTCATGCCATTGCTTAGGTGCTTGTTTGAGCCATATAAAGATTTCAATAACTTACACACCTTTGTCTCTTCACCTTTTACCACAAACCCATCCGGTGATCCATATAGATCTCCTCTTCCAACTCTCCATTAAGGAAAGCTGTCTTCACGTCCATTTGATGAGCGAGAAGACCATAAGAGCGACCGAGGGATGTAGTACTCGAATGGTGGTCGATCTAGCGGCGGTGAATAGGTGTCAAAGTAATCTTCGCCTTCTTTACGTGTGTGTAGCCCTTAGCTACAAGCCGTGCCTTGTACTTCTCAATAGTACCATCAGGCCTTAGCTTCTTCTTGAACACCCACTTACATCCCAGGTTTACAACCATAGGGTCGTTCGATAATTCCCAAGTTCCATTAGAAAGAATCGAGTCCATCTCATTTTGGACTTCTTTCCAATCATACGCATCGGAGATGCATATGCCTCGATAATGGATCGGGAGTATCATCCACAAGGTACACGATGAAATCATTGCCAAAGGATTTTGCAACCCTCATCTCTTACTCCTCGTGAGAGGTTCATCGTCATCCTTCTCAAGAAATTCCTCATGTGGTTGTTCGAATTATCAATAGATGCACTAGATTCGGGGAAGTATTTGAAGAAATCCTACCAATGCTATGCATATCTTTCATAGGAAAAATATTCTCAAAGAATGTTGCATCACGAGATTCCATTATAGTATCAACATGCATATCGGTACCTCAGATTTAACCACTAGAAATCTATAGCCTACACTCCGTGGAGCATATCCTAGAAAGATACAATCCACATCTTGGGTCCGAGCTTGCGTTTCTTGGGAATCGGTATGTTGACCTTCGCGAAACACCCCAAATGCGCAGATCTGAAAGTGATGGTTTTCTCCCAACCCACTCCTCATAAGGGGTCTTTTCTTTATTCTTGTTAGGAACTCTATTAGGGACATGACATGAAGTCAACAAAGCCTCCCCCACCATGCCTTTGATAAACCAGCGTGGCTAACATGGAATTCACCAAGTCGATCGTGCGGTTTTCCTCTCGGCAACCCGTTTGATTGGGGAGAGTAGGGGCGTCCTCTCATGAATAATTCCGTGTTCTGACAGAATTCATCAAATATTTTGGGAAAATACTCACCACCACGATCCGACCTAAGGCGTTTGATCTTTCTCTCTAGTTGATTTTCAACTTGACCTTATAGATTTTAAAGTAGTCTAAAGCCTCATCTTTAGTTTGCAACAAGTAAACATAGCAGAATTTAGTAGCATCATCTATCAACGTCATGAAATATCTCTTTTCACCTTTTGTCAACACACCATTCATCTCACATAGATCGGAATGTATGAGTTCTAGAGGTGCCAAGTTTCTCTCCTCGGCAGCCTTGTGAGGCTTTCGAGGTTGCTTTGATTGCACACAACTATGGCACTTAGAAGCTTTGGCAATAGTGAAATTCGGAATTAAACTCATCTTTGGACATCCGAGACATCAAACCAAAATTAATGTGACATAAGCGAGAATGCCAAACACTGGTATCATCATTAACACCACCACAAATATGATTCACGGATTTATTACAAAACTACGAAAGTGAAAATCGGAACAAGCCTCCGAACTCATAACCTTTACCAATAAATTGTCCATGTTTGAAACAACGACTTTATTAGACTCTAAGACAACCTTAAACCCATCTCGCAAAGAAGGGAGCCACTAACGAGATTCTTGTTCATAGTAGGGACATCTTTGCACGTTCCTCGGTGCACGATCTTTCCGGAAGTAAACTTCAGATCCACCGTGCCAACACCACGAACAGAAGCATGTGATCCATTCCCCATTAGGACGGATGAATCCCGAGCGACCTGATAAGAAGTGAACATAGAGATGTCAGCACACACATGAACATTAGCACCCGTATCAAGCCACCAACACGGTGATTGAAAAACTGAATGAACAGTAAATAAATTACCATACCCATCAGTATTGCTAGCGGTCACGACGTTGACAGTCTTGGCCTTTTTCCCTCTGCGGTCTGCCCGTTCTGGACAGTCCTTGGAAAAATGGCCGAGCTCTCCACAAGTGAAACAAGACAGTTCACTCTTGTCTCTGTTCGTCTTCTTCTTCTTGAAGGTTGTAGTCTTCTGAGCTTGTTAAAGGAGGGTTTGAAGTTCCTTTGTTCTTGCCTCTACGGTTGCCTTTACGCACAAAGTTAGCGATAGCAAGACCCTCTCCTTTCTCGATAATGTCCTTAGCGAGCCTTCTCCTCAACATCAAGGGGCGCTATCAGTTTTCAGCGATATCTCACATCTCTTGTGTTTGAGAGTTGGCAAAGTTCCTCCATGAAGGGGCAACTTAGCAATAATGCATCCGCCACAAACTTGTCGGGTAAGGTACACTTAAGGAGTTCGAGCTCCTTGGCAATGCCTTTGTATCTCATGAGCTTGTTGAACCACAGAAGGTCCTTAGTCATCTTAAAATCATGAAAGCTCTCCATGATATACAGTTCCTTGCCGACATCTGCAGCACCAAACTTGGCATCCGATTGCATCCAGAGCTCCTTTCCGTCTTTTATGTGCATAAACACATCACCGCAGTCGGCAAAGAATGCTCAGAATACATCCCACAAAGACAGTATTAGCATCCTCGAACTTCTTCTGATCATCGTCAGATATAGTTCCCTCAGGTTTGCCTTTACTAATGTGGAACACTTTCATCGTGGTCAGCCAAAGCTCAGCCTTGTACTGCCACCTCTTAAAGTGCACACCGGTAAACTTATCCGGCCTCAGTGCATCGGTAAAACCAGCCATTGTTAATTCAGGAAATTGCCTACAATAAGGTTTTTGGATTGTTGGATTATTAGGCATAATTTCCACGATTAATTCCAGAATATAAATCATGACAAAACCAGCTACTAGCTCATGTAACTCGAACATACTAGATGTACTAAACAACAGGATGATCGAACAAACAGCGACCTAACATGTACTCGCGAACATGATGAATAACCAAACAGGATCACGTAGCGTCACAGATTCGGTTGTCGTAGTAGAAACTTTGGGAAGAGTGATCGCGGCAGATGGCGGCGAAGGCGGTGGCGACCGCTGACTTGGATGGAAGGCGACCCGTGATGAAGAACTCGGCGATCGCGGGCGCTTCCAAAACCTTATTCGCCCTCTCCCGTCACGGGATCGCAGGCGAGTGGTTCGAGACCTGCTCTCCGTCCGCGGTGCGCCGGCAAGCGGGATGGAGTAGACTACGGTGACGGCGCAAGTAGAGAGGAAGGCAAAACCCTAGATTGGTTTTCGGTGTTTGTGACGGTAGCCGCGCAGGACTTTATATAGGCGGCTCAGAAACCCTAATGTAGACTCAATCCACGATCCGCATCGGCTACGCACATGATCGGTGATCCACGAACCGCATCGGCTCGCACATGATCGGTGATGCATATCGGCTTTCCGGAGCGACCGAATAAGTGCTAACCGTTTGACACGTCATCAATTTTCTGGCAGCAAAATAAAGCTCGGCTCGTGAGATTCCCGCAACCAGCGGTAGCGTCGAGGCGAGACGAGGCGAGCGTGCGTGCGAGCGGCGTCGTCGGAGGAGGAGCGCGCGTGTGTATCTCTCTTATTCCCACTCACTTACAAAGTGGTGCAACACTCCACCTTATAAGGTGGTGCAACTATCCTCCAACTTTCCATGTGGGACTAAACTTTAGCTCCCACTCCACTCCCATGTGAGCTGCCACAAACATAGGCCCAAACACATATGGGCTGCCACAAATTTGGGCTTTGAGATTTAGGGAAAATCTGAAATACTCATGGGCCTAAATGGATTTGCCCCATTATTTCTAACAGATACATGGCTGGAAGTGCCGGATGTTGCATAGGCGATGGCTCAAGGCCATGGCGGCAGATGTAGTGTTAGGTCATATAGCGTGTATTTTGTTTTAAGCAAAGGTATACATGGTACGTCGGAGACTAACTTAATTTTAGCCTTAAATTAATGTTCTAACAGTGAACCACTACAGGAGAAGCTGAATACGTCGATGGCCGGATCCCGTTGGCGTAGTCCCTAAATGCCGTCGGCGTACAACCCCGTAGGCGTAGCCTCTCTTCCCGCGTCGGCGTAGAAAAGCCGTCGGCGTATATAGCTACGCCGATTGCCGTCGGCGTAGACCATATGAGGCCCACCTAGATGACTAATGGCCGTTTGGCTACGCCGACGACAAAGCCGACGGCCTAGATTTTTCCAAAAAAAAAAAATCGATTTTTTTTTCATTTTTTAAATTTTTTTAACATTTTTAAATTATTTAACTTGTTAATCTCACATGGACATTTTTAATTCTAAGTATACTTAGTCTCAAGTCAAATTGCACAATTAATCAAACTTTCCAACCGGTCACCGGTCCTAATACTACTCCAGCCTCAGCACGCTTAACTTTTTCGTTCCTTCCATATGAGCTTCCGACAAAGAAACTAGAACTTGTTGTGAATATTACCATATCAAACCTATTAACCATTACACTATAATATTAGACATATTTTTTTTACATTCCATATAATTATTTGAGTAAACAACATTGAATAAGTAATAATAATCTTGAATTCAAATAAAAATAAAATAAATTTTATTTATTTTGCTTTTTTCATTTAAATTTGAATAATTCATATCTACAAATCCGTAAATCACAATTCGACAAATTATATATCCAAATCGATCAGAAAAATGAGAGGAATTCAAATATGACATCCCTATCATCTATTTAATTATATATCGTAACTTCTAAATATTAGACCAACTGAAACTATGTCAAGATTCATGAAACACCCCGTTTTTGCACTCGGAAAATAAAAATTGGCATTTTTGGTGCGATGAAAATGAAAACTTCCTCCTGCAACATTGTTCGCCATCCCATGATATACACGAGTATACAATATGGGCACATTAGCACAAACTATATGCGATTCTAGCAATAACATTGGTCATTTGACCTGAAATCCAGAAAACCTCGATTGAGATAGGTCATTTTGTGAAGGTTTTTTTGAGACACGATCAATATACAAAGTTTTGTATTTTTCCATGCAACTATGTCACATAATATGACACCACGCGAAGGTTTTGCATTGTTTCGATCGTTTTTAAATTTTTTATGCCCGTTTCAAACTATCGTCAAACTTTCTAAATCGAGGGGCATGAAAATTCTTAGCTCGGGGCTGAGCCTCACTAAACTTGCATTAGATCTCTGATGAAATAGCATATTGTGAACCTAAAAATTATTTTTGCATCATGAGCATCATATCATGTACCTGTAGTTCAAATCTAACACATTTTCTACTGATTCGGCAGGAATTTGTCTTTTTCACGAGGGGTGTACGGAAAGGTTTGAGATACCCCGGTTGGGAAATTATGCATTTAATATGGTCTAATATTTTTGAAAAATATGCTATTATCATTTTGACACGTTTCGTTGGCTTTTAGTTGCGACGAAAAGGAAAAATTCCTCCTGCAACATTGTTCGTCATCCCATGATACACATGCGTGCATAATATGGGCACATTATCACAAACTATACCGTGATTCTAGCAATAACATTGGTCATTTGACCTAAAATTCAGAAAACCTCGATTGAGATAGGTCATTTTGTGAAGGTTTTTTTGAGACACAGTCAATATACCAGGTTTGTATTTTTCCATGCAACTATGTCATATAATATGACACCACGCGAAAGTTTTGCATTGTTTCGATCGTTTTTAAATTTTTATGCCCGTTTCAAACTATCGTCAAACTTTGTAAATCGAGGGGCATGAAGATTCTTATCTCGGGGATGAGCCTCACTAAAATTGCATTATATCTATGATAAAATAGCATATTGTGAACCTAAAAATGATTTTTGCTAAAAATCATGAGCATCATATCATGTACCTGTAGTTCAAATCTAACACATTTCCTACTGATTCAGCAGGAATTTGTCTTTTTCACGAGGGGTGGACGGAAAGGTTTAAGATAACCCGGTTGGGAAATTGCCCATTCAATATGGTCTAGTATTTTTAAAAAATGTGGTATTATCATTTTTACACTTTTATTTGGTAGTTGTTTCACAAAACGCCCAGTTTTTTGCACTTAGAAAATAAAAATTGCGTTTTTGGTGCAACAAAAAGGAAAACTTCCTCCTGCAACATTGTTCGTCATCCCATGATAAACATGCGTGCATAATATGGGCACATTATTGCAAACTATATCGTGATTCTAGCAATAACATTGGTCATTTGACCTGAAATCCAGAAAACCTCGATTGAGATAGGTCATTTTGTGAAGGTTTTTTTGAGACACAATCAATATACCAGGTTTGGTATTTTTCCATGCAACTATGTCACATAATATGACACCACGCGAAAGTTTTGTATTGTTTCGATCGTTTTTGAATTTTTTATGCCCGTATCAAACAATCGTCAAACTTTGTAAATCGAGGGGCATGAAGATTCTTAGCTCGGGGCCTGAGCCTCACTAAACTTGCATTATATGTCTAATAAAATAACATATTGTGAACCTAAAAATGATTTTTGCAAAAAATCATGAGCATCATATCATGTACCTGTAGTTTAAATCTAACTCATTTCCTACCGATTCAGCAGGATTTTGTCTTTTTTACGAGAGGTGGACGAAAAGGTTTGAGATATCCAGGTTAGGAAATTATGCATTCAATATGGTCTAATATTTTTTTAAAATGTGGTATTATTATTTTGAAACTTTCATTTGATGGTTGCTTCACAAAACACCTCGTTTTTTGCACTCGAAAAATAAAAAATATGTTATACAAAAGTATTTATATATATATATATTTTCTAAGCAAATATGTAATATTTGAGTTTATATAGGTAGATCTTATTTTTCTGCAAATTTTGATATATTATATGTAATTTTCTGAATTTAAACAATTTAGTTATGATTTTTCTAAGATTAATGGGCAAAAAAGAAAAATGGCTACGCCGACGGCAAAGTCTAGCGTAGTATGCTACGCCGACGGCCCCGTTTACGCCGACGGCTGCCGTCGGCCTATCTATCCTACGCCGACGGTAAAACTAGGCCGACGGCCCATCAAGCTACACCGACGGCCTCGACATATTGCCGTCGTCCTATAAAAGGACCGTCGGCCTATATTGTTATTCCCGTAGTGAACGTAATTTGGAGATATGTACATTATTGAACGTGTCAAACAGGAACATATAGTTACGTAATTATTAGTTCTATTAAATTCTAACCACAAATTTTAGATCCAACCATCCAAATAATTGAGCTGATGTGGATCAACCTAATGCCTCGAAAAACACTCTTATATTGCTTTTAGTATATAATAGATTCTCATTTGCAATATAGTTGCAACTCATAAAATTTGTACTAATTATCAGTTACAACCTAGTTACAACTCATTAAATTATCAGTTACACCCGAGTTGCAACTCATACGTAATTTTTATTTTACACGAATCACGAGATAAATTGAACGGTAAAAAAGACGACCGAGACTTAAGAAGTTCTCGGCCGCAAGAGACCTAACAAATCCGGTGAAACAAATAAGACGGAGAAGTTGTGATTGAGAACGGATCGCAGGTACACAACCTTATCCCCTAGGTATGCCTACGGTGGACGCCACATGGTCAGGTTGTTAACAGCGCGCTCTTCTTCAATTCCACGGTACATGCTATTGTGTGAATTATGGCCATGACACTTGGCGGTGTACACAGATACGCCTTCTACAAAACTATCCCTCTGCAGGCGTACATCACGTAACGTGGCCGCCTTATAGCTTCTCACCGGACTAGCTTCCTCCAGACAATACACACAGGGACTCACCGGTAAGATTGTCAGAGTGGGTGCCGAAGCCAGCAAGCCTAGAGGCGTTATCGCCGCCTTCGTTTGCCGAAATGCTGGTACCAGCCACCCTGCTACAATAGTGAAAATCCATGTATGCGCTGATTTCTGAGTGCCTCCCATTCACAGTGCACTACTCAAGTCCAACACTAGCACCAAGATAGTAATAATATCATATTAACGTGTCTTTTTTTAGAACTCCAACTTCATTCGTGTTGGTTTGGGTGCTACTATCCTAGCAAGATCGATGAGGCAGTGCTACTATATCCTAGCAAAGATCGATGAGGCAAGACAGGTAACATGTTATACGCAAGACTACATCAAATGGCACTAGGCAGGTGTCATGATGCTTATAGAGGAGGAGGAGGTGTGCGGGGGTGGGGGGGCGGTGGGGAGGTTACCCATGTTTAATGGAAGGTTGGTGAGCACAACTATTGATGAACCCAGTTCTTGAAAACTTGTATATTTCTTTTTCAACCATACAAAAAGCAGTAGTATACGAAGATAGTTCTCGATGGGTATCTATACATGTGATTTCCAAGCATCTACTTCAAGCATTTTAATAGATATAAATAGTCACGGTGTGATTTTTAGGTGAAAACAGATTCTCTGGTACAAGTTTGTTTTATTACATTCGTCCCACTAACGTCAGATTTTTTTTTAGAATGGGCAGCTTCATTCATTCACTTAAACACCGTTCATTACAAACAATGGTCTTAATAACATCAGGAATCTCACTAAACCAGCAGGACCCTACATCATGTTCAGCTGACTTTGCCAGAACATGAGCTGCCTCATTACAAGATCGGTCAACATGACCAAAGTTACAGGTTACAAACTTCAGAGCTTTGCATTTGATATCGTAAACAACGGCACCCGTGTGAGACCTATCTTGATCCATACTCTTCACCTTGTTAATCAGAGACAAGCAATCTGACACCACCATGAGGTTCTGAAAGCTTGCCTGCTGTGGCATCCCGAAAAACCACTACTAGAAAATCGCGTTGAATTTTGTGCATCGCATCATCATAATCGCATGTCTTGTCTCGGAGCATCAGCATAACATCAGCATGCATCTATTTGTTTGAAACCATTTTGCTAAAAACCCTAATTTGGTTTTCTGTATTAAACGCCCCGTCTTTATTCAAAACCCCAAAACCCGGACTTGTCCGGATTATTTATTTTGTCTAGCATCGGTTGGCAAAAGTCCCGTTTATAAATAATAAAATATCTAATTTATTTTAGCGGGGGCAGTCGAACGGGCCGTATCGACCCGAACGACCACCCCCATATTTCAGAACGGTCCACCTCCTAATTCCTAAAGCTACCCGCTATCCTAAACCCACCTGAAACTCTACCCAACCATCTGGCCACATCACTCTGGCCAATCAAACCTCGCCCCCTCATCTTTCCCTCTCCTCACCCAATTACCTCCGCCACCTAATCCTACCCCACTCTCCATCTCTCCTCCTCCCACCACACACCCACCCAAACCCCACACACGCTGCAAAGACACACTCGACAAGCCGGCCTCCCCTCGGGATCCCAACTGGCCCCACCACGCACTCACGCAAACCGCCACCCGCTGGCGCCTGACCAACCCGCCCTCGCTCCCTCCTTCCTCTCTTCCTCGCCCCTCTTCAGAACCTGCGGCTGCCGCCTCCCGCCACCATCCGCCGCCGCCCGCCGCTCTCCACCTTCTCCGCCTCAGCCCTCCCAGCTCCCGGCCCGCCAGTAGGCCTCCGCCTCAAGCCGCCACCCGAGCTCGTCTCCGGCGCTTAACCGCCTCGGCGCCGCCGACGCTCGCCATCCGCCGCCTCGCCCAACGGACGACCCTGCCCGCACCGCCTCTCGACCCGCCTCCTCGGCAGCGTGCGCCGCCCAGCGAGCCCCGCCTGCGACCCCCTCCGCCTCCGTGTCCCGGCAACCTCCGCCCGCCTCCTCCGGCAAGCTGGCCACCGCCCGCCGCCTTGGAGGCCCCATGACCTGCCTCTCGCGCGTGTTGCCGTCTGCGCCCCGTTCGCTGCCTCTCTCCGGGCGCGAGGTTCCGCCACCACCAGCTGCCTCCGCCGGGTCGCCTGCCGCTGCCCTCTGCGGCTCCGCATCCTCCCGCTCCGGCGAGTACCAGTCCGAGGTTTGGGTCCTGCGTGTGTCGGAAAGCGAGTGCAGGATGTGTGCCTCGCGCGTGACCTCCAATAGCGCTCGGTTCTCTGTCGAACAAGACCGCCGAGACGCTAAGTCGCATAAGGGTCACCGACAACGCATCCGACGAACCCCAAGATCAACAACGGCACGGGCTCGGCGCGGCAAAGCCAAGATGGAAGCATAAGACCGCTCTGGAGACGCTTTGGAGACCCGGTCGTCAAGAACGCCCACACGGAGACTCACCCGATCACGGACCGCAAGAACGGCCCCAGAGTTGAACCCCGAAGACCGATCCCGGCGATCCAAAGGCCACTCCAAGACCGGATCCAAAGACCGCCAAGATCGTCTACCCGGTACGACAAGCACTTCTCCGGATGCCGAGACCGACTCGATGGCGCCCGACAAGACCCATGACGACAAGATCGGCCCCGACCTGGGTGGAGCCGGAGACCGCCAAGTACATCTTCCCGGAACGCAAGATCTGCCCCGTTACCGAGAACGAGAGAACGATCCCGCTGAGAACGGACCCGCCGAACCCTGGACCCTGTCGAACCCCGGACCCCGGAACCTCCAAGATCGTCGAGAACCCTAATGTGTGACCCTTTTTCCTCGATACCCTATTTTTATAAGTGATATCAACTTGTTGCATTAAATCATTCATCTCGCATGCATATCTGTGGTTCGGGGACCTTATGCCGATTCACCTAATAATTAAATATGGGGCCCATATGCGGGCAAATCCAGCCTTATATTGAGCTCATTTAAACAGGTGTAGCGAACCGGTGAAACTTTCTGCTTTGTTAAACAACATCTAAATTTGTGGGGTGTCTAAACAACTTGCACCACCTAATTAATTGTCGGGACCCCGGTTCCGTTTAATATGACCTAATTGCATCGCACCTTGCCATGTCATACATCATACATGCATCATGCCGATCTTCTGCCGTGTATTAAATATCGCATCCGGTGTTTCTTCTAGTGTTTTGCTTCTTCGCGGATAAGGTCGTTGAGTTGATGCGAGTGCCGCCCCGATCTTCGGTTGAACCCTTCGACAATGTTTTCAGGCGAGCATCTCCCCCTTTCTACCTATCTTACTTTTATAGTAATTTACTCCTTCCTGTTGATCTATTGCTATCTGTGTTGCGATGCTCTAGTTTTCGTACCCGTGAAATCCCTTGCAGCCCTATATTGCCTTGGACACATCCTATTACCTGTTGTTTGGTAGATAGTTGGACCTGCGCGTCATAGTTGCTTGCTCAAGTGCTGATGTGTGTCGTCATATGCCACAGTTGCTGATGAATTGCCGCATGTTGATGTTGGAGATGATTCTAGTTTTACTTGTCGTCACTTTAATTTCTGCTTAACAACTAAAATTGAAATAAGCAGAGGCATCGGTGGGTGATAGATAATATTTGGTTTCCGAACGCCCACTTGTGTCCCGTAAGACCCCGAGTACTTGATACTTGTTCCTTGTTTTATCGCGCTATCCACATCCGGGAGGTATATGGGACCCCCCTGAGCCAGAGCTTGATTCAGTCTTATTTCTTGGGGCCACAAACTAGTTTGAGGTTTTATTTACGATCCTGTACTTATGCCATGCTACTTTCTGTATTTAAATTGTGCGAGGAGCACACTGCATCGCTTAGGTAAGCGGAGTGTTTTCGCGTATCGACAAGCCCAGCCACACTTTCGGGTTCCCGGTCGTTTACGACCAGACGCAAACCTTGAGCCCGTCTCGAGCTTGCTTACCCGCTATGGGATCTACTCAATGGGTGGCCCCAAATATTTCTGAATCTGTGATTGTTCATCGTGAAAGCCTCGTTGGGTTTTGATTTGGTTTTTCCGAGGTTGATCGGCGTGTGTTGCTATTGGTGCACCCGGCCGGGTAAAACTTTCAAAAGCCGTGTCCGGATATGGGCGACTTGGAGCATGATCTCGATCATAGACAAGCATAACTAAAGTTTATCGCTATAAATTTGACTTATAATGACTAGTAATCAGCTTCACTATAATGGAATGGCTAATTAATACTGCCCACAATTGTTTGTTTGGTTGTCGCTTGCGACAATTGTATCTGACTAGTAAGTATCGCAATTATAACGGAATGGCTGAATAAAAGTACCAACAACTGCTGGGTTTTGGGAGTATATCATGCTATCTGTATTTGATTAGTAATTGCTGCAATTATAACGAAATGGTCAACTAAAAGTGCCCACTGTTTACTTTATCAGGACGATTATCTAAACCTGACTAGTAAAGTGCCGCAACTATAACTGAATTAAGTAAAACTGCCAACTGTGTGAGTTCCTCGGTTGACTTCCTCATTTGGTCTCGAGGGGGACACGCCAGGATGGGTTTGTTTGATGCTAGTATCAGGTTGGAACCGAATAGGTCTTTCTCACCCCTCTCCGATAGCCGCCAGTTGTATCGAGTCTCTATAGGTTGTTTAGTGCTGCCGCTGCCACTTGATCCACCATACCTATGTAGGCGAGGACCCCAATTCTAGCCTCGCCGTGTCTTGGCCTCGATCGACGCTCCTCTTTTTCCTTTGCCCTTTGTCGGCACCCCTTTTGTTTAAGCAGGTTTTGAGATCGACGCCATTAGCAGGGTTACCCTTCCGTCTTGGCCTCGGCAGGGTTATGGACGCCATTGGTTATTCTTCAGGGCTCTTAGCCCCATTTGCATCTTGTCCGTAGTGACGCCCCATCGCTTTCAAGGTGATTTGGATCTTTGTACCGTATATTTGTATTCTTGACTCTTTGAGTCATGTATATATATATCTGCTCTGTGGGTCCCATCGAGGACCATTGTGTAATGTTATTACTTTGCTTTCCACCCGCACGAAAGTGCTGGTGGCACCTTTGAATCGTTTCTATGCGGGTTTGGCGAATTTTGTTCAAACTTGCATAGGTCCGGTCGAGGGTGTTCTGAGTGGTATCGAGCTCGCCAGATTGCGATACCCCACAAGTCCAGCCTGTAGGATAACCTAGCTAACGGCCGCAGTAGAGTGTCACAACTATTTTTGAAAATCCGTTGGACAGTTCTGATTAGGTCTGATTTTACTCCTTATCCCTCTGCTATTCTCCTCTTACCTCGACGTGTGTTGGATCCGCTCTCTTCTCTCTCTTCGAGTCCAGGAATTCTCGTGGTTGGGTTTCCGTCGTACCTTCAGGGCTTCGTTTCCCCCTTTTGTAACGGAGGTGCTACGATCATCAATCTGCAACTTGTCTGTTGTACCCTTCCTCCAATCTCTTGTTCTTGAGCTCCTCATCCATATGTGTTCCTTGCTGGATATCAGTGTCGTTGAAAAACATAGGAGAAGGACGAGCTTTGGTGAAGTTGGGGTTAACCTTGAGCATGTGTTGTTCATGCCAATGAAACCATCGCGGAACCTAATCATTGTGTTTTTCATACGATTTCTGCTGGCATCATCCCTTTGTTTCGGATACCGCCTATGAAGATCTTCAGTCTAAATCTCGAGAGTTGAGTTGCCTGATTCTCCTACTCATGTATAGAGTTGATAGTTTGGGTACGGGATGGACTGATCACCCTACCCGGCTCTTACTGTTCGCTCTGTATATCGAACTGGTGGATCAATGTAACTTTTCCCTCTTCTAATGGAAGTTAGAGGTGGCCTTATCGTTGGATACCCCTATCTTCGTCCTTTGTTTCTCCGGAGTGTTCTCTCGACGATCAGAGACAACGACCCTTTGTTGGTGGTGTCGCCGATTTCAAGATGGAGGAGGAACCCTCGTTAGTGGTGTTGCGAGGATCTACACAAAGCGTGAAGACGGAGAACGCCGACCTTCCTTCCGGTACCATGAGGCGGATCTCGAGGGCGAGATCCATTGTTAGTGGTGTCGAATTGTGGCATCCCGAAAAACCACTACTAGAAAATCGCGTTGAATTTTGTGCATCGCATCATCATAATCGCATGTCTTGTCTCGGAGCATCAGCATAACATCAGCATGCATCTATTTGTTTGAAACCATTTTGCTAAAAACCCTAATTTGGTTTTCTGTATTAAACGCCCCGTCTTTATTCAAAACCCCAAAACCCGGACTTGTCCGGATTATTTATTTTGTCTAGCATCGGTTGGCAAAAGTCCCGTTTATAAATAATAAAATATCTAATTTATTTTAGCGGGGGCAGTCGAACGGGCCGTATCGACCCGAACGACCACCCCCATATTTCAGAACGGTCCACCTCCTAATTCCTAAAGCTACCCGCTATCCTAAACCCACCTGAAACTCTACCCAACCATCTGGCCACATCACTCTGGCCAATCAAACCTCGCCACCTCATCTTTCCCCTCTCCCTCACCCAATTACCCTCTGCCACCTAATCCTACCCCCACTCTCCATCTCTCCCCCTCCTCTCCCACCAGACCCACACCCACCCCAAACCCCACACACGCGCGCCAGCACACACAGCACTCGACAAGCCGGCCTCCCCCTCGGGATCCCAACCGGGCCCCACCACGCACTCACGCAAACCGGCCACCCGCCTGGCGCCTGACCCCAACCTGCCCGCCTCCCTCCTTCCTCTCTCGCCTCTCTTCAGAACCTGCATTGCCTTGCCGTCCCGCCACCATCCGCCGCCCCGCCGCTCCACCTTCTCCGCCCGCAGCCCTCCCAGCTCCCCGGCCCGCGCCAGGCCCCTCCGCCTGCCGCCACCCCGAGCTCGTCTCCGCTTAACCGCCTCGCGGCGCCCGCCGACGCTGCCATCCGCCGCCCGCCCCCAAACGGACGACCCTGCCCGCACCGGCCGCTCCCGACCCGCTCCTCCCTCGCGTGCCGCCGCCCATGAGCCCCGCCTCGCGACCCCTCCGCCGCTCCGTGTCCCGGCAACCTCCGCCCTCCTCCCAAAGCCGTTGCCACCGCCGCCCGTGGAGGCCCCCATGACCTGCCTACGCGCGTGTTGCCGTCTGCGGCCCCGTTTCGCCGTCTCTCCCTGCGCGCGAGGTTCCGCCACCACCCTCGGCTGCCTCCGCGGTCGCCTTGCCGTCGTTCCTCTGCGGCTCGCATCCTCCCGCCCGGCGTAGTACCAGTCCGAGGTTTGGGTCTGCGGCGTATCTGGAAATAAACGAGTGCAGGATGTGTGCCTCCTCGCGTGACCCTCCAATCGCGCGCTCAGTTCTCCTGTCGAACAAGACCGGCCGAGACGCTAAGTCGTACAAGGGTCACCGACAACGCATCCGACGGAACCCCAAGATCAACAACGGCACCGGGCTCGACGCCGGCAAAGCCAAGATGGAAGCATAAGACCATCGCTACGGAGACGATTTGGAGACCCGGTCGTCAAGAACGCCCACACGGAGACTCACCCGATCACGGACCGCAAGAACGGCCCCAGAGTTGAACCCCGAAGACCGATCCCGGCGGTCCAAAGGCCACTCCAAGACCCGGATCCAAAGACCGCCAAGATCGTCTACCCGGTACGGCAAGCACTTCTCCCCGGATGCCGAGACCGACTCGATGGCGCCGGCCCGACAAGACCTTCGCGACGACAAGATCGGCCCCGACCTGGGTGGAGCCGGAGACCGCCAAGTACATCTTCCTAACGCAAGATCTGCCGTTCACACGAGAACGAGAGAACGATCCCGCTGAGAACGGACCCGCCGAACCCTGGACCCTGTCGAACCCCGGACCCCGGAACCTCCAAGATCGTCGAGAACCCTAATGTGTGACCCTTTTTCCTCGATACCCTATTTTTATAAGTGATATCAACTTGTTGCATTAAATCATTCATCTCGCATGCATATCTGTGGTTCGGGGACCTCCGTCTCCGTAGTCTGCCTTACTTTGACGGCCAGATCAGGCCGTGCTTTCTTTAGCGCGTGGAGATACTGCGCTTCAGCTTCTTCTAAGTTACGCAGCCGTTGTACTCTGCGTTTCTGAGTGTGTCTGAGTCTATCGGGGCACCACCTTGGACGCTGAAACCTGTCTTCTTCTTCGTCGTCCCTGGTCCTCTCAAGGCCCTTCGCTCTAGTGGACTCCTTAGGACGGCTCTGAGGTGGGAGAGGTCCGAGACGTTCGAACACCGACATCGCCTCGTGCCCTTCTTTGTGGTCCACATTCGGGCGGTTGTCCTGTAGGCAATCGGCTCATTCCCACGTCCCAAAGAATGCTTGAAGAAGGGGCAATCCCAATGTTTGTCTGCGCCTTCCTTCTCTTTGGGTGGTCTCTTGGCGAGGTGCCCATGTCTTTCATCGTCTCTGTCGTGCTGGCGACGTTGGTCAGACTGGCGCTCATATTTGTTAAGGAGGTGCGTGGAATGTGGCTTCTGATATCGCACTCTCCTCACTTGTTCCTCTGTTAAGTACCGCCCGCCATCGTGGCTGGGCCGGTCGCGTGGACCAGCCTTCTCTCTCTTTGCTCCGAGAGTGATCACCTCCTTCCTTGTACGTGTCATGGTGGTACCCAGACCCAGCCATGTTGACATCAAACGAAAAGTCCAGTTGACGTCTCGCGGAGCGACTGAGCTCTATCATGTTGACACCGGGGAACGGGTTCGTGTCCACCTTCATGGCGAGCTGGCCGAGGATCAGGCGGCCTTGTTCTATTGCCATTTGGATCTGGCGCCGCAGCTCTTTGCAATCATTGGTGGTGTGGGTGAACGAATGATGCCACTTGCAGATGGTCTCCTTCATCTCTCCGAGCGGGGGATCTTGTGGCCTTCGTAACCTCAACTGCTTTCTCTTCAAAGAAGAATCGAATATCTGCTCGGCTTTGCTCACGCCGGTCAAACCCTTTCAAAGGCCCCGCCGCTTCACCCACTTGCAGGACATGGTTACGCCTCGAGCCCACTCGCCACGGCCACCTCTGGTCTTGTGTAGGATCATCTTCTTCCGTAACTACCGTGCTTACGGGCCGCTTGAACCTGTCTTGGTATAACTCGGGGTGGCGCTGTTCATACATCGCCGATTCGGGCCATGTGTGCGGTGAGTTGTACTCCACCGAAAGCGATCCTTGACGGGTGCTAAGAGCCCCACCACAGCCAGTCGATTGCTTCCTTCTCGATTAAACGAGGCGAATAACATCTGTTTGATGGTTACAAGCGCGGATGTATTCGCTACAGATTTCCCGCTTTGTCGCATTTGCGCCAGTGCGCAATGCCCGCGCCTGTCGCCTCCGAATGGTCTTGGATGTGGAACTGTTCTTCTAGTTGCTTCCAGTGCGAATTGAATCGTGGCAGCGAGGTGTACCACCCAAAAGTTGGTCTGTTAGAGATTGTGCAAAAAAATCTCACGCGCGCATTTGATCCGATGCGAAATCATGCCTAGCTGCGCGGTATCGGCTACGTGCTCGATCGAGCTTGACCCCTCGACCGCTGAATCTTGAGAACTCGGGAGCTTATATTTGGGCGGTAGTGGAATCAGGTCAAACTTCGTTGAGTGCAACTTTGAGTAGCCGATCGTCGCCTTTTAAGCCGGCGAACGATCTCTCAAGATGGTAGTGATTTGGTCCTTGTTTGAGCTGCGGGGCTGGATTCTCATGGCTAGTTCGATGGCATACTTGGCTAGCCACGCCTGTTTGTCGGCGTCCATCCGGACACCGTTGCCCGTGAACGCTTGCTCCACGAAGATCTGCGGCGGGAACCCTGCGCGGAGACTCCTGCGGTTGCGATCTGGCTGGTGCGTCAAGTTGTTGCGATCCGGCACGTAGGCACATATGTACCCATGCGGGATCTCCTTGGGTGGCTCGAACAGAATTGGCAATCACACGGATCGCCTCGGCCTTGTGAACAACGATGCCGCTGATCTGGCGGCTCTGGAGCCGCGAGTGTGAATGGCGATTGCGGTGGTGTGGAGCGGTCTTTCTCCTTGGTGGGTTCCTAAAGTGGGCCCGATGGAAATCGATGTTTCATGATTTCTGGACCACGCGAACGCGACCGCTCGAAAGCGTTCACGGGCTCTCGAGTGGCGGTGAGAATGAGCCACCATGTAGTTGACCTCCGTCGTAGAGCCACAGGCGTTCCTCGAAGCAGAGCAGATCCACTTCATCGAGCACCCTCGGGGAGAATCCCTTCCACTGATGCCACGCGAGCGGGTCCTCTCGAAAGAGCCGATGAGGTCGGCGAAGAGCTCCTTGATCTCGTCATGCCGCTTTGTGCTCAGCGGAAGCTCGTAAATGCGTGACCGGCCTGTTCTCCATCGTGGCGTCGGACATTGATGTAGATGTTGTTGAAGGTCCCACCGGCGTGCGAAATGTTGCTGTCAAAACTCACCGGCGGCGTGACTAGCAACACGAGCGGGAGGCTCCAGCGGCTGGTGGGCCCTAGTCCCTCGGTCAACGGCCCGCAAATCTTCCGGACGCCGCGTCTGTCTTGGTTCGAGGTGCCACGACCTATACCTGGTCGAAGGTGATGGATTGTTCGATTGGTTTCTGCACGGTAAACAAGTACCGTAAAATTCGAGCCGTGATCGGCTCCGAGTTTCCACAAATCGGCTTCAGCCGATTGTCCCCATGGTTCTGCATTGGATCTATGATAACATGGGGTTTTGCTTAATTGCTACAAGTTAAATCGATCTACGATAGTTTAACGTTTTCACCACTAACCCGGAACGTCCCACGCGAAGTTGAGCCTAATAGATACGAAGATAGTAGAAAACCGATCCTAGAGAAGGCCTAAAACCAACATAACGTCAATTCCGGAAACATCCCTCTAAGATCAATAAACCATACCTTATTACGGATCGTTCAACCCGTTTGTGAGGCCTAACCACGTAGATATTAAACTAAACCTTGATGAACAAGGCACAACTATAACAGATCAAATCGACTTAGCGAAATCAAGCAAGATGCCACCTTTACACCGGGAGAAGGTGCAAAGGCATGAGATAGCTAGAGGTAGCATGAATAAGCAATCGTAGTAAAAGCATCGATGCTAGCTCTAACAATCTAGTAAAGGTGTTACTCGCCATCAACAAGGCTTCAGACGAGTAACACGGATAATCGATAAGTAAATCGCCTAGATCGCAAGATGCGATCTAGGCAGCATGGCACTTACCCGAGAAAAAACCCTAGAACAAGGGGTGGCGATGCGCCGAGATTGTGTTTGTTGTGAACGTGATTGTCCTCCTTTCTCAATAACCCTAGGTACATATTTATAGTCCGGAGACTCTCTACTTTTGGAATAACTCTACAACTCTATCTTTATCTAAACATAAACGGAACCTAAACAAATACGACTCCTACTAAGATACAAGATACACGGGCAATTCAGCCCAAATCTACGCACTAGGCCGATCCAACAACACGTTGAATAAATGTATCTTCTAAGCCCATCTTGATCACGGCCCATCTCCATCTTAGGCCAAAATATGGCGATAACACATGCCCCCCTGGTTTTGGCAATGATAATTCCAAAACCACTCTGTGTGTTTTTTCCTTCTCCTGGGTTTTTTTATCGGGCACGCGTATGTCGAACGCGTGGCGGAGCGTAAATCGCCACGCCACCCCTTCATCATGATGCCCTGTCTTCTCAACTCCTCCGATTGCATGATTTGACGATTTTGGCAGCCTTATCTGGAAACTGCTATGGCATTGAACCGTTTCTTCACTATTCCTCTTTATTTAAATCACTTTGAGCAGTTCACAGTCCCATCTTCCTCCCGGCCAAAAACCCTCTTTCTCCACCGGAAAAACCCTCTTTCTCACCATGGCCTCCTCTTCCTCCGATCTCTCCTCCCACGCCTCCAATAGCCTCGTGACCGAACCGACTCGAGCACCGCCGACAAGCATGACACTCTCGCCCCACAATGGTGGGGCGAGAGGTTGAACTTTTGCTGCAGTCGAGGACGCGTCCTGACAGAGCGAAGAGCCTTCAGTTCCTCGGACGGCTGAGGCTGACGGCAGCAACGACGCCATGTCACGGGATGGCGTCGACTCCTCTGAAGAAGAAGAAGAAGAGGAGGAGGAGGACACCTCCTCCGAGGAGTACCAGCCGGCGGTACTTCCGTCTGGGTCCGGCAGACGATAGCGAAGACGAGGACGAGGAGGCCCCTACCGCTTCCTCGAAGAGCAGCAGCTGGTAGCGGCAAGATAGCGAGGAAGACGGCGGCGGCAGCAGCGACGACGACCTCGGCTTCGATTAGGATGTAGTAGTAATGGCCGTAGCATTAGTAGGCCCCTTTTGTAATCGAACCTTGTAAGCAATGACCTTCCGAATGAATGAAACTCTGTTTCCCAATTGTTGCTTCCTTTTGCTTTAATTCTGCCGATAACCGAAACAGGTCGATGTTCCATAAGCCGATGACACGGTATCGGCTCCTTCTAAACGGGTTAAATTGCACAAAGCCGATGACCACCCATCGGCTCCTTCTAAAAAACGTTTGACAGGGTCAACTCCCAGTCGAATCACAATGGCTATTTCCTGGTCTGAAACGGTAACCCAACCTCCATTGCCCATCGAAAAATGTGCCCTGACCGAACAGCTATCGACCAGCAAGGATGATGATGACGAAGCTGAAACAATCGAGTTCGTCGACGCTCTCCATGCCCTCAAAGCATTTCCTTAGTAGCTTGTTGTTTTTTATTGCCGATTTTCAACATCGCCCCCATTTTTATTCTTGCCAATCGACTTAGCCGATCTCTCGTATCGGCCCCTCAAGTTTTTATTGTCCCATATCCCACATGCTTGGGAAATATTTCTTGAGATGTTGTCCATTGACTGCTACTGGGAACTTTACTCCATCCAACTGCTCAAGCATGTATGCGTTCCCTTTTAAAACTTGGTCGACCTTGTACGGCCCGTGCCAATTTGGAGACCATTTACCATATGCTGCGTCCTTAGTACCCAAGGGCAACACAGCTTCCCATACCAAATCTCCAACGTGGAACTCCTTTGGCTTCACCTTCTTGTTGTAGGCACGAGCTACCTTAGCCTTGTTCTCTTTTATTTTCTCAAGCGACCACAGCCTAAGCTCGATCCACGTCTTCCTTCCATCACTCATCAAAGTTGCATATTCTTGATCGTTAGCTCATTACGAAAAGTAACACGTCTCGATCCAGCCGTAATTTCCCAAGGTGTCTGACTGCCCATAGACCAGATGGTACGGAGAGGTTTTTATCGCCCCATGGCACGACATGCGATAAGCCCATAAAGCCTCTGATAAAACCTCATGCCAACGCCTCGGGTGTTCATCGATTTTCCTCTTGATCAGCTTGATAAGGCTCTGGTTGGACGCCTCAGCTTGCCCATTTGCTTGAGCGTAGTACGGAGATGACCGTATCAGTTTAATCCCTGTGTCTTCACAGAACTTTCTGAACTCGTGAGAAACAAAAACCGAACCTCCATCGGTTGTGATAGTCTGGGGAATCCCAAACCTATGAATGACGTGCTCTTTCACGAAATTGATGACATCTTTTGAACTTACTGACTTCATAGGGACGGCTTCCACCCACTTGGTAAAATAATCTGTGATGGCCAAGATCCACATGTGGCCTTTGCTTGATGGAGGATTGATCTTGCCGATCATGTCCATGCCCCAACCTCGGAATGGCCAAGGTTTGATGATGGGATTCATTGCTGATGCGGGTACCATCTGGATTTTTCCAAATTCGACATGCTTGACACCCTTTGTAGTAGTTGAAACAGTCCTCCAGCATAGTGGGCCAATAAAACCCCGATCGCCTGATCAACCATTTCATCTTATGAGCCGATTGGTGAGTTCCACAGGCTCCTTCGTGTACCTCATGTAGGAGCTGATTGGCCTCGGCTGTCCCCAGGCACTTGAGCAATAGCCCTTCCAGAGTCCTGTAAAACATGTCATCCCCAATAAGCACGTACTTCATGGCTTTGTACCTTATCCGTTTAGGTGCCCCCCGAGCCGAATCTTTCAAGTATTTGAAGATATCGGCTCTCCAGTCGTCTGCTTCTAAGAACTGTACCTGGACATCGGCTCCTTCCACCATGTCCTTGTATCCTGAAGCTATCTGCGCAAGATCGTTCGCCTCGGTATTCTCGCGTGGGATCCAAGTGAAGTTGATGTACCGAATTGCGTCATCAGCTCATGGCGGTGAAGCCATAATGGGAAGAGGGACTCGCTCCGCACTTGTAGTCCTCTGTGAGCTGGGAAATCACCAACTTGGAGTCTCCAAAATTTCCACTTCGCTCCGCCGAGAGTAACTCCATCCCTTGCGTGCCTCGTACTCGGCTACATTGTTAGTGGGAGGTAGACAATCTGATGGAGAAGGAAAATGTTGCCCCAGGCGACACGAGAAAATGCCGATGCCGCAGCCATCGTCACAAAGCGATCCGTCGAAAAACATAGCCCATGCTTTTATGGACGGTTGCTATGTTAGTGTTGATCCTCGGCAATAAGATCAGCCGCGCTTGTCCCTAACAGCTTTTGCGGGTTGATACCGGATGTCAAACTCTGATAATGCAAACATCCATTTGCCCAATCAGCCTTTTAACATAGGAGCCGATAGCATGTGCTTTATGACGTCCGACTTGCATATGATGATGACCTCTGCTGATAGCAAAATGTGGCGCAGCTTGGTACATGTAAAGAACAAACAGAGGCACAACTTGTCGATATGGATACCTTGTCTCCGTCTAGCATCCTCACCTTATGTAGAATACGACTCGCTAGCCCATCATGCACTTGTACCACCATCGAGGCGATGGACGTGTCGACCATCGACAAGTAAATGTAGAATGGTTTGTCTGGCTGGTGGAACTAACATGGCGGCTTTGTCGTAAATTCTTTGATCTCGTCGAAGGCCCGTTGTTCTCGCCCCGGGAATTCCTCGTCGACTTTAATTTTACGAGCCCATGAGCGGCTCTATCCTTCTGACAGTTAGAGATGAATCGTCTGAAGTTGATCTTGCCAATGAGAGATCGTAGCTCTTTCTTTGTAGTGGGTGGCTTCATCGTTTCTTGCCTCCTGACTCTTCAGGCCGATCTCAATTCCGCGTTCATGGACCAAAAAACCCAAGAACTGACCGGCCGTCACTCCGAAGGCACACTTCTTTGGATTCATCCTCAGGCCAAACTTTCTTGTTTGGTCCAGGACGCGTTGCAGATCGCCCAAGTGCCCTTGCGCTGAGGCAGACTTGACCACCACGTCATCGATGTAGATTTCCACCAGTTTGCCGATCAGGTCGTGGAAAATATAATTCATGGCCCTCTGGTATGTGGCGCCAGCATTCTTCAGTCCAAACGTCATGACCACATACTCGAAGAGACCTACCGAACCTGGTACTCTGAATGCGGTTTTGTGTATGTCTTCTGGAGCCATAAAAATTTGGTTGTAACCAGCATTGCCATCCATGAAACTTAAGATCTTGTGACCAGCCGCTGCATTGATCAATGTTTCTGCCACCGGCATCGGATATTCATCCTTTGGGGTAGCTCTGTTGAGATCTCGAAAATCTATAGCAACACGCCATTGGCCGCCCTTCTTCTCTCTGCAACGCGATGCTAGAAATCCATTCAGCATACCTGCATGGTCTGATCAACTTGGCCGTCAGCATTTTCTCGACCTCTTTCTTGACTTCTACCAAAATTTCGGCCTTCATTTGTCGTGCGCGCTGTTGAAATGGCCGAAATCCTTTTTTGAGCGGGAGCCGATGTTCGATGATGCTCCTGTCCAACCCAGGCATCTCTGTGTAGTCCCATGCGGCGATCTGGATATTGTTTCAACAGGGGCTATCATCGGTTCCCAGACTTGGCTCTAACTTCGCGATAAATGTTGGTCGTGGCTTATCCCCAGGACCAATGTCGATCTCTTCTAGCTCATCAGCTGATGTAAACCCGTACCCTAGCTTTCCGTCACCTGTCAAATCGACGCTAAACACAGGGCAAACGATGGGTGAGGACAACAAGAACAATTTGGGCCGATCGCCTGAATCGGCCCCCTCTTGCTTGCATCTGTCAAGAACGGTTTATACCTTATTATTTTACAGTGGCAGAGTATCCCTCTGCTACGACTACATGAACTGCTTGTCGTATGATCGCTGCTTTTTATTTTTTGTGGCCGATCGCAGGGATCGGCCGTACCACGGATGATCGTGGGCTTTTCTACTCTGTAAGGCCAGTGGATAAGACCAGCCTCACCCGTTTTGTAGCTTCAATACGTTCGCAGCCGTCTAGATTGATTCGAGATCGGCTCTTGGTCTTCCGCTTCCCGGATGTTCATGCCAGGTGGAAACCTCGATAGAATCGTCGCATGGACGACCTCCACTTCATCCCCATCCCATCAGACGCACCTTTGGTGCATCGTGGATGGAATGCAGCGATTAGCGTGGATCCAATCCCTTCCTAGCAAGACGGCGTAGGTACTTTTGCTGTTCACGGCGAAAATGAGCGTGGTACGGTCTTCCTGCCCAGTCGGATCCACGTTCAAACGCCTTGTGTTTCAAGACTGGCCGTTGAAGTCGCTTAAGGTGACGTTGGTTTTGATCAGGTCCGCAGTAGAGCGTCCCAAACGTCGTAGCATGGAGTATGGCATGATATTGACTGCCGCTCCGGTGTCCACCAACATCTCGCTGACGGGTTGTCCATTGATGTAGCCCAGGCTGGCGCTTTCGGATGTTTGTAACCCTTCTCACGTGGCTTCGAAGATAACCGGCCGTGGGCGCGATCAAGTGTGCCCGGTAGCACATTGGTTCGTGGCGCGCAGAACTCTGCCGGGAGCACGAATACCATGTTTGTGCCAGCCGATGCCTGTGCATCGGCTTTTATTGGCTTGGGTCGCCATTCTTTCCTTGTCGCGCGGCCCTCCGTCTCCGTAGTCGCCTTACTTTGGCCGGATCGGCCGTGCTTTCTTTAGCGTGGAGATCTGCGCTTGGCTTCTTCTAAGTTACGCGGCCGTTGTACTCTGCGTTCGAGTGTGTCCGAGTCTATCGGGCACCACCTTGACGCTGAAACTGTCTTCTTCTTCGTCCCTGGTCCTCTCAAGGCCCTTCGTTCTAGTGGACTCCTTAGGACGGCTCCGAGGTGGGAGAGGTCCGAGACGTTCGAACACCGATACTGGCCTCGTGCCCTTCTCTTGTGGTCCACATTCTGGGCAGTTGTCGGCTGTAGGCAATCGGCTCATTCCCACGTCCCAAGAATGCTTGAAGAAGGGCAATCCCAATGTTTGTCTGCCTTCCTTCTCTTTGGGTGGTCTCTTGGCGGTGCCCATGTCTTTCATCGTCTCTGTCGTCGGCGACGTTGGTCGATCGGCGCTCATATTTGTTAAGGAGGTGCGTGGAATGTGGCTTCGATATCGCACCCTCCTCACTTGTTCCTCTGTTAATACCGCCATCGTGGTGGGCGGTCGCGTGGACCAGCCTTCTCTCATCTTTGCTCCGAGTGATCACCTCCTTCCTTGTACGTGTCATGGTGGTACCAGACCCGGCCATGTTGACATCAAGCGAAAAGTCCAGTTGACGTCTCGCGGAGCGACTGAGCTCTATCATGTTGACACCGGGGAACGGGTTCGTGTCCACCTTCATGGCGAGCTGGCCGAGGATCAGGCGGCCTTGTTCTATTGCCATTTGGATCTAGCGCCGCAGCTCTTTGCAATCATTGGTGGTGTGGGTGAACGAATGATGCCACTTGCGATGGTCTCCGTTCATCTCTCGGCGTGGGGATCTTGTGGCCTTGTGTAACCTCAGCTTTCTCTTCAAAGAAGAATCGAATATCCGCCGGCTTTGCTCACGCCAAGTCAAACCCTTTCAAAGGCCCTGCCGCTTCACCCACTTGCAGGACAGGTTACGCCCCGAGCCCACTCGGCCACGGCCACCTCCGGTCTTGTGTAGGATCATCTTCTTCCGTAACTACCAGCTTACGGGCGCTTGAACCTGTCTTGGTATAACTCGGTGGCGCTGTTCATACATCGTCGGCCGGGCCATGTGCCGATGAGTTGTACTCCACCGAAAGCGGATCCTTGACGGGTGCTAAGAGCCCCACAGCCAGTCGATTGCTTCCTTCTCGGTTAAACGAGCGAATAACATCTGTTCTTGATGGTTACGGCCGGATGTATTCGCTACGATTTCTCCCGCTTTCCATTACTGCGCCAGTCGCAATGCCCGCCTCGTCGCCTCGAATGGTACTGGATGTGGAACTGTTCTTCTAGTTGCTTCGGTGCGAATTGAATCAGGTGGCGTGGTGTACCACCCAAAGTTGGTCTGTTAGAGATTGTGCAAAAAATCTCACGCGCATTTGATCCGATGCGAAATCATGCCTAGCTGCGCGTATCGGCTTACGTGCTCGATCGAGCTTGACCCTCGACCATTGAATCTTGAGAACTCGGGGAGCTTATATTTGGGCGGTAGTGGAATCAGGTCAAACTCGTTGGGGCGGCTTTGAGTAGCCGATCGGCGCCTTTTTTCGCACGGTTTAACCGATCTCTCAAGATGGTAGTGATTTGGTCCACTGCTTGAGCTGCGGGGCTGGATTCTCATGGCTAGTTCGGTGGCATACTTGGCTAGCCACGCCTGTTTGTCGGCGTCCATCCGGACACCGTTGCCCTGTGAACGCTTTGCTCGAAGATCCTGCGGCAGAACCCCTGCGCGGAGACTCCTGCGGTTGCGATCCGCCGGTGCGCGTCAAGTTGTTGCGATCCGACGTAGGCACATATGTACCCATGCGGGATCTCCTTGGGTGGCTCGAACAGGAATTGGCAATCACGGATCGCCTCGGCCTTGTAGACAACGTGTCGCTGATCCCGGCTCTGGAGCCGCGAGTGTGAATGGCGATTGCGGCTGGTGTGGAGCGGTCTTTCTCCTTGGTGGGTTCCTAAAGTGGGCCCCGATGGAAATCGATGTTTCATGATTTCTGACCCGAACGCGACCGCTCGAAAGCGTTCACCGGGCTCTCGAGTGGCGGTGTAGAATGAGCCACCATGTAGTTGACCTCTGTCGAGAGCCACAGGCGTTCCTCCGAAGGAAGCAGACAGATCCACTTCATCGAGAGCACCCTGGGAGAATCCTTCCACGATGCCACGCGGCGGGTCCTCTCGAAGAGCCGATGAGGTCGGCTTCAAGAGCTCCTTGATCTCGTCATGCCGCTTTGTGCTCAGCAGAAGCTCGTCGTGCGTGACCGCCTGTTCTCCATCGTGGCGTCGGACATTGATGTAGATGTTGTTGAAGGTCCCACCGGCGTGCGAGAATGTGTTGCTGTCAAAACTCACCGGGGCGTGACTAGCAACACGAAGAGCGGAGGCTCCCAGGCGGTGGTGGGCCCTAGTCCCTCGGTCAACGGCCCGCAAATCTTCCAAGACGCGCGTCTGTCTTGGTTCGGCGTGCCACGACCTATACCTGGTCGAAGGTGATGGATTGTTCGATTGGTTTCTGCACGGTAAACAAGTACCGTAAAATTCGAGCCGTGATCGGCTCCGTGTTTCCAGTAAATCGGCTTTCAGAGCCGATTGTCCCCATGGCTCTGCATTGGATCTATGATAACATGGGGTTTTGCTTAATTACTACAAGTTAAATCGATCTACGATAGTTTAACGTTTTCACCACGCAACCGGAACGTCCCACACGTAGTTGAGCCTAATAGATACGAAAGATAGCAGAAAACCGATCCTAGAGAAGGCCTAAAAACCAACATAACGTCAATTCCCGGAAACATCCCCTCTAAGATCAATAAACCATACCTTATGTATTACCGGATCGTTCAACCCGTTTGTGAGGCCTAACCACGTAGATATTAAACTAAACCTTGATGAACAAGGCACAACTATAACAGATCAAATCGACTTAAGCAGAAATCAAGCAAGATGCCACCTTTACACCCGGGAGACGGTGCAAAGGCAATGAGATAGCTAGAGGTAGCATGAATAAGCAATCGTAGTAAAAGCATCGATGCTAGCTCTAACAATCTGGTAAAGGTGTTACCGCCATCAACAAGGCTTCAGATGAGTAACACCGGATAATCGATAGTAAATCGCCTAGATCGCAAGATGCGATCTAGGCAGCATGGCACTTACCCGAGAAAAAACCCTAGAACAAGGGGTGGCGATGCGCCGAGATTGTGTTTGTTGTGAACGTGATTGTCCTCCTTTCTCAATAACCCTAGGTACATATTTATAGTCCGGAGACTCTCTACTTTTGGAATAACTCTACAACTCTATCTTTATCTAAACATAAACGGAACCTAAACAAATACGACTCCTACTAAGATACAAGATACACGGGCAATTCAGCCCAAATCTACGCACTAGGCCGATCCAACAACACGTTGAATAAATGTATCTTCTAAGCCCATCTTGATCACGGCCCATCTCCATCTTAGGCCAAAATATGGCGATAACAAAGCCGTGTCCGCGGATATGGACGACTTGGAGCACAGTATCTCGATCATAGACAAGCATAACTAAAGTTTACTGCTATAAATTTGACTTATAATGACTAGTAATCAGCTTCACTATAATGGAATGGCTAATTAATACTGCCCACAATTGTTTGTTTGGTTGTCGCTTGCGACAATTGTATCTGACTAGTAAGTATCGCAATTATAACGGAATGGCTGAATAAAAGTACCAACAACTGCTGGGTTTTGGGAGTATATCATGCTATCTGTATTTGATTAGTAATTGCTGCAATTATAACGGAATGGTCAACTAAAAGTGCCCACTGTTTACTTTATCAGGACGATTATCTAAACCTGACTAGTAAAGTGCCGCAACTATAACTGAATTAAGTAAAACTGCCAACTGTGTGAGTTCCTCGGTTGACTTCCTCGTTTGGTCTCGAGGGGGACACGCCAGGATGGGTTTGTTTGATGCTAGTATCAGGTTGGAACCGAATAGGTCTTTCTCACCCCTCTCCGATAGCCGCCAGTTGTATCGAGTCTCTATAGGTTGTTTAGTGCGCGCTGCCGCTTCAGTCCACCATACCTATGTAGGCGAGGACCGCCGAATTCTAGCCTCGCTGTCTTGGCCTCGATCGACGCTCCTCTTTTCCTTTGCCCTTTGTCGGCACCTTTGTTTAAGCAGGTTTTGAGATCGACGCCGTTAGCAGGGTTACCCTTCGGCTTGGCTGGGCAGTTATGGACGCCATTGGTTATTCTTCGTGGGGCTCTTAGCCCCATTTGCATCTTGTCCGTAGTCGGACGCCCCATCGCTTTCAAGGTGATTTTTATCTTTGTACCGTATATTTGTATTCTTGTCTCTTTGAGTCACTATTGTATATATATCTGTTCGGTGGGTCCCATCGAGGACTGTTGTGTAATGTTATTACTTTGCTTTCCACCCGCACGAAAGTGCTGGTGCACCTTTGAATCGTTTCTATCGGGTTTGGCGAATTTTGTTCAAACTTGCATAGGTCCGATTCTGAGGGTGTTACACTAAGTTCGTGAAGTTCGAGCACGCCTTACAACCATAGCTTCACTAGTTCAGTTAACAACATGATTCACATAGCCTCTAGCTGCATGCACAAATCCAGAATGGTCTCGTATTATTACTCCGTAGCCCATGCGCCCAGAATTACAGAAGATCGTTGCATCGACATTCATCAGTAACAACCCAACCGGCGGCAGGGACCATTTTTGAATTGATCTCTGGTTCACACGCCTTATGGATGTGGTCGAACTGAAATCATTCATAAGGATAAAATCAATATATGCTTTGATCTTCCCCAACACACGACCGGATGAGGCACAACCTCCCCGTTTCTTATATTATTTCTAGTATCCCAAATATGCCAAATATATAGAGAAACTATCAATGGGAAACATCCATTCATGCAATAGTAGTGTCATATATAACCGAAACAATGGTCTCTATTGAGCCATCTAAATTAATAGAAGTTGCTTTTTAGATAAACACAAATAGAAATGTTTCTCAAAACGTTATGACGTCATTTGACTATAGAACTCAAGTGTGATTTAAACAGTACCTACATTCATAATCGTCGTCGTTGAGGTTTGACTGTCGGACCGGCCTCCGGTTCGACGGGGAAATTTCTGGTTCACTTCCCTGTTTGGTACAGTGCGCATAACAGACCGGTAGTGGCACTAGTCCCGGTTTTTTCCGGTCAAACCACTGGTCCGGTCCGGTCCGGTTTTCTCAACTAGGGTGTCAGGGTTATCCTCCCCATGTTGATCATGAGGTGCCTAGGTATTTCGCTGTTTTTGTCGTCATGCATGGAGAAATCTTGTGATGTCAATGCTGATGAGAAACCACAAAATGATCTCGTTGAGCATTTGTGAAGAATTAGAGGACAATCAAGTGCGCCTAAGGCTTGATCAAGTTGAACTACACTTTATTTGTATTGTTTAAATTTACTTTTATTGTATAAATCTATTTGGATTGTTGTGAAACATATATATGGTTTTTGTGCATTTAAATACTAGAAGTGCGAAAACAAATAAAAATTCATGTTTAAGACGTCGTTTGGGGCACGCGGTTTGGAATTAGGCATGTCCCAATCACGACACGACGCGACAACGTCCCTGATCTACCGATCTCACTACAGGAATGAGAAGCTACGCCGACGGCCAAACGTCGGGGCCTTCGGCGTAGCCATCGTCTAGGCCAGCCCCGTCAAGCAGCCGTCGACGTAGAATTGCCTTCGGCATATCCTATGCTACGCCGACGGCTGCCCTCGGCGTAGCTATTTTTTATTTTATCTTATTAAACTTTGAAAAATCATAACTAAATCATTCTAATTCGGAAAAATACAAATAATATATCAAAATTTGCAGAAAAATAAGACCTATCTATCTACACTCAAATATTACACATTTGTAAATAAAAATTAAGTAAAACATAAAATGTTATATATAGTTTAAAACGGGCATAAAAAATTCAAAAATGATCGAAACAATGCGAAACCTTCGTGTGGTGTTATATTATGTGACATAGTTAGAAGGAAAAATATCAAACTTGGTATATTGATTATGTCTCAAAGAAACCTTCACAAAATGACCTATCTCGTTTGAGGTTTCTTGGCTTTCGGATCAAATGACCAATGTTATGGCTAGAATCAAGGCATAGTTTGTGATAATATGCCCATATTATGTATACACATGCATCATGGGATGAAGAACAATGTTGCAGGAGGAAGTTTTCCTTTTGGTCGCACCAAAAATCCATTTCTCAATTTACGACCACAAAAAACGGACGGTTTAGTGAAGCAAACACCAAATGGCTAATTCAAAATGCTACCACCACATTTTACAAAAATACTATACCACCTTATATGGAAAATGTCCCAACAGGGGGATCCGAAACCTTTCCGTCCACCTCTGGTGAAAAAGACAAATTCCTGCCGAATCGGTAGGAAGTGGGTCAGATATGAACTACAGGTACATGATACGATGCTCATGTTTTTTTACAAAAATCATTTTTAGGTTCAAAATATGCTATTTTATCAAAGATCCAATGCAAGTTTAGCGAGGCTCGGCCCCGAGCTAAGAATCTTCATGCCCGCCGTTCGACAAAGTTTGACGATAGTTTAAAACGGGCATAAACAATTCAAAAACGATCTAAACAATGCGAAACCTTCGCGTGGTGTCATATTATGTGACAGAGTTATAAGTAAAAATATGAAACTTGATATATTGATTATGTCTCAAAATGACCTATCTCATTCGAGGTTTCTTGGCTTTCGGGTCAAATGACCTATGTTATGGCTAGAATCAAGGCATAGTTTGTGATAATGTGTCCATATTATGCATACACATGCACCATGAGATGACGAACAATGTTGTAGGAGGAAGTTTTCCTTTTCGTCGCACCAAAAAGCCATTTCCCATTTTCCGAGCACAAAAAACGGACGATTTTGTGAAGCAACCACCAAATGGCTAATTAAAAATTCTACCACCACATTTTACAAAAATACTATACCACCTTATATGGACAATGTCCCAACAGGGGAATCCGAAACCTTTCCGTCCACCTCAGGTGAAAAAGACAAATTTCTTCCGAATCGGTAGGAAGTGGGTCAGATATGAACTACAGGTACATGATCCGATGCTCATGTTCTTTTACAAAAATCATTTTTAGGTTTACAATATGCTATTTTATCAAAGATCCAACGCAAGTTTAGCGAGGCTCGGCCCCGAGCTAAGAATCTCCATGCCCGTCGTTCGACAAAGTTTGACGATAGTTTAAAACGGGCATACAAAATTCAAAAACGATCGAAACAATGCAAAATTTTCGCGTGGTGTCATATTATGTGACATAGTTATAAGTAAAATATCAAACTTGATATATTGATTATGTCTCAAAAAAACCTTCACAAAACGACCTATCTCATTCGAGGTTTCTTGGCTTTCGGATCAAATGACCAATGTTATGGCTAGAATTAAGGCATAGTTTGTGATAATGTGCCCATATTGTGCATACACATGCATCATGAGATGGTGAACAATGTTGCGGGAGGAAATTTTCCTTTTCGTCGCACCAAAAAGCCATTTTCCATTTTCCAAGCACAAAAAACGGACGGTTTTGTGAAGCAACCATCAAAAGGCTAATTCAAAATGCTACCACCACATTTTACAAAAATACTATATTACCTTATATGGACAATGTCACAACAGGGGTATCCGAAACCTTTCCGTCCACCTCTGGTGAAAAAGAAAAATTCCTGCCGAATCGGCAGGAAGTGGGTCAGATATGAACTACAGGTACATGATCTGATGCTCATGTTTTTTTACAAAAATCATTTTTAGGTTCATAATGTGCTATTTTATCAAAGATCCAATGCAAGTTTTCCTTTTCATCGCACCAAAAAACCATTTTTCATTATCCGAGCGTAAAAAGGGAATTTTCTAAAGCAACCACCAAATATATAATTCAAAAACGGAGGCTTTGTGATTAGTTAATATGGATATCATATTTGGATTCCTCTCATTTTTCTGATCAATTTAGACAGATTATTTGTTAAATTCCGATTTACAGATTTAAAGATATTAATTATTCCATATTAAATAGAAAAATACAAAAAAAGTAAAATTATTATATTTTTATTTGAATTCAATAATATTTTTACTTATTTATTAATGTTTACTTAAATAATTGTTTGTAATTTCAAAAAATACAAACATGTGACATGTTGATATAAGGGTTAATAGGATTGATATCATGGTATTGACAAAAATGTATGAATTATTTTGCGGAAACAGATTATGAAGGAACAAGGAAGTTAAACGTGCTGGAGCTAGAGTAGTATTAGGATGGATGACCGATTGGGAAGTTCGATCAAGACTGCAATTTAATTAAATATTAAGTGTAATTAGGGTTAAAAATGTTCAAAGTGAGAGATTAACGAGTCAAACAATTTAAAGGTTAAAAAATTGAGAAAAAAATAAAAAATAAAAATTGATTTTTTTTTAAAAAAATGTTTTTGCAAGCTGTCGACAAGCTATGCCGACGGTCGGTACGCCGACGGCATTGCCCTCGGCGTAGCATACGCCGACGACCTCTATGTGCTCCGCCGAGGGAGTCCTTTGCCGAGGTACGCCGAGGGCATTTTAGCCTACGCGGATGGCTTTTTGCCCTCGGCGTAGCGCACGCATCCCGTAGTGTCTGACGCTTCGAACGGACGTTGTTTTGGGGGAGGGGGCACGACTGGAGATAGCTCTTACTCCCTCTTTTTAATAATATAACCTTTTTTAGCGAGTTAAAACAGTTTGTTAAAAGGACTTACATTGTGAAACGGAAGGAGTAGATTGATAATTAGCTGGTCGCTTGCCCGGTCAAAAAAATCCAGCCCAAAGTGCCCAACCGATATGGCCTTTCCGATTTTCTTGTCTAGCCCAACGTAAGCTGGTCCAATTCTCCCGTGGCCCAAGTTGCAACACGTCCGACCATAGTCAGAAGGCCAGTTCGATCCTTCTGTCGTCGTTCTTCTGTCCGAACATAGTCCCGTGGCCTCCTCTCTTTTTTTTTTGGCAAAGGTCTCCTCCTCATACAGGCGTACGGCAGCTGCAGCAACACAGCGACGCCGATGCGCGCTCAGGCAGGGATAGGACCGCACCGGAAACGGACGCACGACGCTTCACGACTCCGCGGCAGGCTGCAGGTCAGGACGGCGACTGGCGGCGCCGGCTCGCTTACTCGCCATCGGTAGTTGACTAGTTGTGATCCTTAGGGCTGTCTACGAATTGGGTAACAAAGTTTGGTTCATCTGGTTGACCACTCTCCCACCTAGAATCTTAGCATTGAAAACCAATTTATATATTTTATGTTGTTGAATCATCGTATCAAACCTTTAATTTCAGAAAAGGCCCAGGTATTTAATTAAAATGCCAAGTTATTGGATTGAATATAGTGTTTCAAGCCTTCAAGATTCGTAAAGGGATCTTGCCGAGGGTCAAAAGTGTTCAAAGGGTATGTACCATGCATTCTGATGTCACCAAGTCTTTACTACAATATGAACTACCAGTTTTTAGTATTTTTTATCTCATATGTTTCATTTTGGGTGATTGGATGAGCATTGGGATATTTATAATTTTATCATATTTAATTTTAGTTTTTTTTGCTTCCAAACTATAAAAAACATATGGATCTCAATTTCATGCGTATATTCTTGCTTTTTTTTGCTTGGCTGATGGTTCGCCCAGCTCTTAATTTTCCATGGCTCTACCACTGCCTAAAGGTCCTCTGGTTGCCGGCACTGCCCGTTGTTTGTATTGCTAGCCTATTACCTCGAAACAGGATATCACCCAGCTTTATGAATGAAGTGATCATCCATACAGAGTTTACAACGATCGAAAAGTAAATAACGGATGCTGGGTCCACAACACAAACATCATCCCAAACGAAAACAACCTCAAAGTCTAAAAACACTACAAGCGAGAGGGCCACATGCCAAAATATGAATCGAGCTTGGGAGGATGGAGGAGATAGACGACGCATCTCCTCGGTCAGTAGCCGAAGGATGCCATCCACTTCTCTTCATGTCTTGGCGCCTATAGAGCGGGTACCACTACTGAAAAAGCGAGAAATTTGAAGATCGAGTCAATGGCATGACGTACGAAAAATTTCTCCATCACCATTTTATTGCGCACCGTCCACAGGGTCCAGGACATCGTATCAAACACAAACTAGAAGAGGCGACACCTCTTGCCAGTTTTGTTTGCTCGGGTTTCTATGAACTCCCCGAGATCCTGGGCTTCCCAATCGGGGCCTAGGGATACTCGGATGAGGTTTTATAGAATTCGGGCCACGGGATAGCAGAATATTATGTGTTATCCTGTTTCCGGGATCGCACATAGTGGACATAACCATCCCCTAGCCCATGTCGCGCGGACACCTCAACCCCCGAAGGAAGACGGTCGCGAATCAGCTGTGAAACGAAGATCTTCATCTTCTAGGGGAGAGGAGACTTCCATAGAGTTTTAGTCCATGGTATGGTGGGCCTGTAGGGGTTCGTAGCTGTAACATCCCATCATTTAGGAATCAACGAAGGGTAGATTTAGGAAATCTGCGTAATTGCATGCATTCATCTGTATAAATGTGGGTAAATTTTTCGCCAAATAAAAACCTAAAGTGATCAAAGTTTCTTTCATTCTTTGAAATTAGGTATAGTCTTGAAGAAGGATTGTGATAAGCTTTGATATGATCTTTGTGGATTAGTGTGTTTTGGGAAATGAAATTTGAATTTAAACTTGAGTGTTGGATTTATAATTCAAAAGGATTTAGAATTATGTTTGAGTATTTTGATTTAGTCCAGAGTTGCTATTTAGTATCTCAAACTTTAAATAAATAACATAATCAAGAAAAAGAGTATTTATTCCATAATTTTATTCAATAAATAAGTTACAAAATGTAACTTATGAAAATGATCAAGAATCTTTACAATAGTAATGAAATAAAAGAAGAACCTTTATATATTGAATAATATTACAATATTTATTACAAAAGAATAAAATAAAGGTTACAAAAGAATAAAAGAAATATTAAAAGAGACTATTCTATAATGAAAAGAAAACCTAATCTAAATTCTTGAATCTCCAAGTTTTGTACCTGGAAAACAAAACACAAACTAAAAGAAAGAAAATAAAAGGTTAAGATATTTCTTTTACTCTCAGTATTGACAGTGAGTCGCACTATTCAAACTTTCATCATTGAGTAATTTAAGAGGCAAGTTTCACCAATATGAAAGAACTATATCTTTCATAATTTTAAGCCATAAGTCAAATAACTCCAAATAGCAAGAAGGGGCAAGTTTCACCAAGCAGTTAAGTGGTAATCAGATAAAAAGGTAACCTTCAGCCCTGAACATATCCACAAGGTGTGCAGCAGGCACAAAAGCAGCACACACACCAAACTGCATGGTGTGTGCTGTCATCACAGCAACAACATGCCACACACACAAAACTGCTCAGCACAGCCGTGGGAAGCAACCCAACACCATTCTCTGGTTCATACACATCAAGCACAACAGCCAAACAAACCCAAACCAGATCACACCAACCACACCTTTGATCATCTCACCAAGATGGTGACATAAGGAGGGGGTAAATCAGGTGGATAGAAAGAACAAGGTCAAGCCAACATGACCAGGAGGTGGAAAGCTAGATCAAGGACAAGTCCATGAGCTGGAAGCATCAGGAGAAGCACTAGATCAAGCTAACCACACAACTAGCAAGATCAAGCCACAAGATCAACAACTTGCAACCTCAACAACACCCAAGTGTGGTGAGTAAAAAAGACCATCACATGATTTATCTGTCTAAGTTAGACAAGCATCCATGAGTTGTCTCATACTCAAATTCTCAAAAAATCACCCAAATGGGGTGAGTCCATCATTGAAGTTTTTCAAACACCAAAAGCAATCATAGAACTATATAGATCCAACTAGGATCTCAGGACAACATCATTGATCCTAGCTATCAAGCTATATTTTAAATTTTAGGATTGAATATAGCTAAGATCTGAACTTGCACATCTCTTAAACATGAGTAGCACCTTAGAAAATTCATCTTATGGATCTATATAACTGATCAAGCCTACAAATCACTTTTCCCAACTTTGACTCAAGAATCAGTAGCTGGTATCACTACCAGAACAAATCCATGAGAAATAACAAGATAAGGACCTAGTCCCTGAACCTCAGACCAACATCATAGGTTTTAGGGATTCAAGAAAAGAATTTCCACTTATCTCTGATGCCAAACTAATCTTAAGCTTGAACAAAACCAAGCCAAGTAATAGAACCTAATCTTGTGTTCCATATTAGAATGGTGTCACAAGAACAGTTTCTAAACTAAGTAGGTTAAGCATCCAACTTTCACAGATACACTCACAACCAACTATAAATCATCTTCCTGATACTAATCACAGGAATCATTTCCAAGAATATACATATACATAACATCACTGTAAGAGACCATTTGATATCAAACTGTATATGAATCTATAAGCCAACAACTACATATACAGTGACTTCATCACTCAAAAGTCACTGTCAACAACCAAGTAATGACAGTGGTGAGTTCCCAAACCCCTAGAATCTCCAAGTAATGATTATAGATTAACATTATCATCTAAACCATATGAAATTCACCAGTGGAACCAATCTGATAAGCCACTAGCATCACCACAGCTAACCATAAGCAGTAATCCATAGCAAACCACCACTCATCATGCTTAGGGATCATCAATACATGATCCAAATCATCAGATATTCAATCAACAGAGGGATATGAACCCTAAGCAGAACAAAAACCCTAATCAGGACATAACCACTAGCCAGGAGTAGACACTACCAACACATAACATAGGGTGGCCTAGCAGAGAGGACACGAGGGGAAGAAGAACAACTTACTGAAGGATGTTGTTGTGGGCGAGAAGAGGAAACATAGGTCGTCGACGAGCACGGCGACACGAGGAGCACCCCAAGGGGGCTGCGACCCACACCACGCCGAGGCGGTGACCACAACCACACCTGAAGGCGAGGAACACCACCACAGCACACGGGAGCAGCGGCGGCGACAACACCAGCACCACCCCAAACCTAGGGTTCGCGAAGGAGCCGGTCTGGCCATAGAAGGGCTCCAGGTCCAAATCGAATTGGACAGGAAGGTGGAGCAGGGTCGACAACCACCCTATACATCACGGAGGCGGCCGGGGAGGTCCACGACAGCGTGAATCGCCGGCGGTGACACTGCCGACCACAGGGTCGGGGAAGGAGACGAAGAGAGATGAGAACGAGAGAGTGACAGAGAGAGTGTAGGCTGGATGGGCCAGAACCCCTTCAGGGTGTCGTTTTGGTTATGCCCTATTGGGCCATAAGGGCCCAATAAACCAACACAGACAAACCATTTACCTAAAGGCAGTTTTTTAATAAAATAAAAAATCCAAAAATTATAAATAAAATATTTTTGGGTTCAAAATAATCCAAACTATCCAATTAAATTAAGAAATAAAATTTTAGACATATAAATTTTATTAAGAATTTTGTAAAATATATATTCCTCATGGAATTTTATAAAATTATTGAAAGATGATAAAAATAAATAAAAATCACTTTCATTATATAATAATATTGTAGTATTTTAGAAAATACTAAACAAATATTTAATATCAATTTTTGGTATTTACATGATAATTCTTACGGGAATTATTAAATAAATAAAATTCAAATAAAATGAAATAAAATAAAAGAATACAATATTCAATAAATGAATATTTATAAATTATTTATTATTAAAAAGAAGTTTTATAATTTATATAATGGGGGAGAATACACACAAAGCTAAATGATGCATTACATTACTTTGCATAATCATTTTGTTTCTTAAAATATTGTCCTTACCGGGCAATAATGATGGTTTTGTAGACATAGAAGCTCAAGGTCTAGTGCAAGCATCCGACTTTACTACCTTGCAATCATAAGGCAAGTTTACACTTGCTCATGTCCTTTGAAGAGTCATTATCAAAGTAATTGCAAATTGTGTGTTATCATATATATACTCCAATGAAAGAAAGTATTATTTTCACAAATAAAGAAATTTTAGATATCATCCTAAGTGATGCAATAATGAAGCAATAGAACATAGGGTTCTATTTGCAATAAGTGATGATCAATTAGGGACTTAATAACCCATGACATCAGTGATTCTAGCGCCGTATATCACGCGTTAGCCATGAGATTTGGAATGGGACAGAGAAGTCAGTTGTATCTTCTTCCTCTTGCATGTAGCCGGATGTGCAGGTCGTGGCTGTTATCACTCGTAGCATGCATATTAATTGGTAATTTGTAGAGGATATGCAACATATGGGTGGGAACCCTCAACGTCCCATGATAGTTCTGGCATCTAACGGTCTGTACAAACCATTGCCGTAATTCAATATGTGGGCATGGTGTACACCAAGGAGGCATGCGGGTTCGCGAAGGGGGCAGTGATTGGCTTGGATCACCTACTGGGCACCACATATTAGAATTGTGGATAGGAAAGTACGCCCGGTTGTGCAACAAGGAGTTGATCTCTCATGGGTAATGGGAAGCACCTCTGTAGAGTGTAAGAATTGTAACTTGTTACTCCCTGTTCCGGGAAGGAGCTAGGAACGCGGCAGGAAAGGAACTCCATTAAAGTTCTGGTCAACCTGTGAAGGCTGATGGTCATAGATTTTTATAATAAAATCAATCTTTGAAGAAAGATTTACAAAAACTGCATAGTACCAAAGACTTATAGTCTGAGGTGGTAGTTAGAGCATCAAACTACCCACCTTGCATATAATGAATTTGCTGGGTAACGCTGTTACTCATCCTTTCCTTTGATCCCTTGCTTAGACTCTGAGGATCCCGAAGATACGCCAATGTATGCAGCTGAATGCCAAGAAGATGTGTTCTACAAGGATCCTGACCTGTCAGGAGGTGTTGAAGGAGTGGATTACAAAATCCGCTATGGTGTCGATGACAACGAGTCCAACTAAGAACCCTAGATAGTAGTAACTGACGGAGCCGAGCAGCATGAACCATATAGAATAATCTACTGAGCTCAACTCCTAGTTGGAGTTGCTACTTTGGAATTCCGCTAAAACACTTTATATTTTGGCTTGTAAGTTGAATCCTTTTGAAGTCTTGAACTTCTGGTATTGTAATAATAATAATGTGTGAATGTTTGTAATATGGACCCGCAATGTTTCTGTTGTACCACTCTGAGGGATGTGATATTTACATAACGGTGTTCTGTGGATGTCATGTCAACGACTATAGTGTACTACACATGCAGTGGTATGCTGGGTCACCGCAGTTGGTAAAAGAGAAAATTGCTTTGACCTTAGGTTGGAAACCTAGTAAAGGGTATTACTTGTAGGAGTATGAATAGCAACGATAAAGAATTCTCTAAAAGAAATATAATGGGTATTCAAATGAGAATATTCTGTTATATGTTTTAGTGCGATAATTCTTTGTTATGATGCAATATATTATTGGTTACTAATAAAAATATTTTTCTTATATACAGAGCCATGGCACCAAAGTTTCCAAAACAGACTTTGGTAAGGAAATAGGAGACTCTTGATGATTACCAAGGATCATTCACAGACCAACTTCGTCAACTTTTAAAGATTTTTAGTTGTCCAACTAGAATTCCAGTGAACACCATAACCTATTATGATGGTCGGATGTTATCCAAGTATCGTGTGAGTATCCAACTTCCAGAGGAGCTTGGATTATATCACGATCTACCTATAGGTGAAGGTAGGAGTCACTTAGCAACATATCATGTTGCTGTTGTGGAGGCGATAGCTAATATCTGGGAGCACAAAGCCAAGGAGTTGGAAGGTAGCACATTTTCTATGATACCTCATGATTCTATTGACTCGGAGCCTATACCGGATCATCTAACTTTGGTTAAGAAGCATCCTAAGTTAGCTTCCAAGTTTATGGATCGATATCGAACACTCGTTGCGTATTTTTATAAGACACATCAAGTGATTGTCGAAGAAAAAAATGACATGTTAGAGGATCTAACTGATCCGGGAAGGAGGAAGCAGTTAGCATTCCAGTTGGAGAAGGAAGCAAGTAGTAGTGCAAAACCTATCTTTAAGGATATACCTATAGATCCTGAATCTTTTACACCATATCCTTATTCACCAAGGCCTGAACCTATAGATGATCCTACTGTGGATATGAGGTATGCAGTACCACAGGGTTCAGAGGATGGTTCTGATTCAGAACTTCCTATTAAGAATTCGGATGGTTGGAGAATGGGATCATATGAAGGATCTCATGAACACCAGATGTCCATAGATGGCTCTGACAGAAATGTTGGACAATCTAGTTGGATGGGTACAAGAAATAACCCTAGTAACAGTAGTAGAAATGCCATGTCCATAGATAATCAGGATAAAGAAGAAGATCCTGAGGAGAGCGTGTTTGAATCATCAACATCTTCTCAAAACCCAGGGAATATACATTATCCGGTGTTTAACTATCTTTCCCAAAGGAGCACCTGGGGATCAGCAGGATCTGTGTATTCTGTTGACAACTCAAGGAATGAAGCTCAGGAAATGCAAGTGGGAGATAATGTTGAAAATGTTTCTGAATACTTTTCAGCTGAGCTGGAGGGAGTCAATGCGCTCAGGTTGAGTAATGACTCAAGTCCTGACACTTCGGATACTGAGTATGTTCCTTCTGGAAGGCCATTTGTTCCACAAACTATGCAACGAACATCACATCATCATGGTTGGACATCAGACATGTATGATGAGCATAGTTACTACTAGAAGTAGGCAACTATTTAGAGGTATCGAGTACTGTGTATTGTAATCCGAGAAAATAAGGTAGTGTTGTGATTATACCTATATGGTATGTGTTGTAATGACTTTGTATTATTAATATGTGAAACGCATATTTATTTGTATTTTCATTGTGTGACTAGTTTGGTGCGTAAAGTCGAGCTCAGAACACATGTGCATGATGTAATTATGAGTATTCGCTTTATGTGCAGGACTATGGGGTCATGGATACGGGTGTAGAGACCGAATCTAAGCAGTAGCGGATGGAACGTGAGGCCAAGGAGAAGGCCGATGCAGATGCAGCATATCGGGGAACATTACCACCACCACCAATGAGGCCGCTAATGGAGCAGAACTTTATGTAGTGTATGCAAATGATGCAAGAGAACCAGAACAAGTTCATGGAGGAATTTCTGGGATGAGCAAATCAGAGGGCACCTGAAGGCGAAGGAGTGAGTCTTTCCGACTTCCAGAATGCAAGGCCGTTACCTTTTGCATCAGCTCCTGAACCAATGGATGCAGAAGATTGGCTAGCAGATACAGAACGAAAGCTGAAGACTGTAGGTTTTAATGATGAGGAGAAATTGAGGTATGCAACTCATCTTCTGACTGGACCTGCAACATCATGGTGGGAAAATCAGTTAGCCATGCAACAACCAGGAAGGGAGTACACCTGGGAAGAGTTCAAGTAGAGATTCCGTGAATATCATGTTCCGGAAAGTGTTATGGAGTTGAAGCGGAGAGAGTTTGAGGACCTTCAGCAGGGATATACTAGTGTCATGAAGTATATCCGGGAGTTTACTCAACTGTCTCGTTATGCTGAGGAGGATGTTAACACAGAAGAGAAGCGGAAGAAGCGTTTCCTGCGTGGGTTAAATCCATTTGTGAGGATGTTCCAAAGACAACATTTGTCTCAAGATATGGACACCATGAGTATCTGGTAGTACCATTTGGTTTGACCAATGCACCAGCTATATTCATGAATTTGATGAACAAAATCTTCATGTCTTATTTGGATAAGTTCTTCATAGTCTTCATTGATGATATTCTGATCTATTCCAAGGATAAGGAAGAGCATGTGGATCATTTGAGAATAGCATTGCAGACCCTAAGAGAACATAAGCTTTATGCTAAGTTCAGCAAGTGTGAATTATGGCTAGATGAGGTAGAATTCCTTGGTCATGTGATCAGTAAAGATGGAATTGCTGTAAATCCATCCAAAGTTCAATCAGTACTGGAGTGGACTGCACCAACCAATGTGAAACAAATTCGAGGTTTCTTGGGGATGGATGGTTATTATCGGAGATTCATTGAAGGTTTCTCCAAAATAGCTGGACCAATGACCAAGTTGTTAAGAAAGAATACACCATTCAATTGGCATGAGAAGTGTGAAGCGAGTTTTCAGGAGTTGAAGACCAGGTTAACCACGGCTCCAATCTTAGCAGTTCTAGAAACAGGGAAAGACTTTACAGTATACTATGATGCATCTAAAGAAGGTTTGGGTTGTGTGTTAATGAAAGATTGGAAAGTGATTGCTTATGGTTCAAGACAACTGAAACCACATGAAGTCAACTATCCAACTCATGATTTAGAGTTAGCGGTGAGTCTTTCTTGTTTGAAGGATGGAGGCACTTTCTTTATGGAGCCAGATGTGAGTTATAGACTGACCATAAAAGTCTTAAATATTTCTTCACTCAAAAGGAATTGAATATGAGACAGAAGTGTTAGTTGGAACTAATCAAAGATTATGATTTAACAAACTATACTCCAGGGACGGCAAATGTTGTAGCAGATGCTTTAAGCAGAAAGAGTGCAGATATTCAGCCTAGCAATAGGGAGTTACCAAAAGAGTTACAAATGGACTTGTAAAGATTAGATCTTCAATTCATTAGAACAGAGGTTCTTGGAGGATTAGCTACTATGCAGGTAGTTGCAGAGCAGGACAGTCATCTTAAGCATAAAATTTTTAGACATCAAGCAGAAGATCCTTTCATTGCTGAGGAAATTCGGAGGATATCTCAAGGGCAAATATAGTTTTTCGCCTTGGATATTATGAGTCTTTGTGGTTCCAAGATCATCTTTGTGTTCCAGATGTGACTGAGATTCAAGATGTCATACTTAGAGAAGCACATGAAACACCATATTATATACATCCAGGAAGTACTAAGATGTATATGGATTTGAAAGAACTATTCTGGTGGAATAACATGAAAAGGGACATTGCTAAATATGTATCAGAATGCCATACTTGCCAAAGGGTGAAGGATGAACATCAAAGTCCAGCAGGACCATTACAACCTTTGGAAATTCCCGAATGGAAGTGGGAGGAAATAGGTATGGATTTCATCACAGTATTTCCCTTGACACCTAAACGGAAGGATATGATATGGGTAATTGTGGATAGACTCACTAAAAGTGCACATTTTATTCTGGTAAACCAGAAGGATAATGCTGTGAAGTTAGTAGAAGTTTACATCAAAGAGATAGTAAGTAAGCATGGAGTGCCCAAAAGGATCATAACTGATAGGGGATCAATGTTTACTTCAGCATTTTGGAAGCAATTACATGAAGCACTTGGTTCAAATTTAGATTTTAGCACAACTTATCATCCAGAGACAGGGGGTAAAAACAGAAAAAACAAATCAAATACTAGAAGGCATGTTACGGGCATGTGCATTAGATTTTGGAGGTTCGTGGGAAGATCATCTACCATTGGCAGAATTTTCCTACAATAATAGCTATCAGAGTAGTCTGAAGGCAGCTCCATATCAGGTTCTGTATCGAAGGAAATGTAGATCACCAATATGTTGATATGAGCCTAGAAGTAGCAAAGAATTTACGCCAGACTATATCCAGGAAAAACAATATATCATTGATAAGATCAAGGATAGACTGAAAATAGCTCAAAGTAGGCAGAAAAGTTATGCTGATCAAATTCGAAGATCATGGCATCCTGAAGTAGGAGACATGGTATATTTGAAAATAAGTCCAATGGAAGGGGTTAAAAGGTTCGGAGTTAAAGGAAAATTGAGTCCAAGATATATCGGGCCATTCAAGATACTGAGTCAGGACATGACTATAGCTTATGCTTTAGAGTTACCCTCAAGATTGGATCAAGTTTATAATGTGTTCCATGTATCACAACTTCATAAATGTTTGAAAGTTACAAGCAGATTTGACCTATGTAGAGAAACCCTGTAGAATTTTGGAAGAAAACTGGAAAAGGTTGAGGAACAGGGCAGTCAAGTATTGCAAGGTACAGTGGGATCATCATCCTGAGAGAGAAGCCACTTGGGAGAAAGAAGAGGATTTAAGAAAAGCCTATCCAGAACTATTCAGGTACACTTCAACAAACTCCAGGACAAAGTATAATTTAACGGGGGAAGTCTGTAACATCCCAGCATTTAGGAATCAACGAAGGGTAGAATTAGGAAATCTGTGTAATTGCATGCATTCATCTGTAAAAAGGTGGGTAAATTTTTCGCCAAATAAAAACCTAAAGTGATCAAAGTTTCTTTCATTCTTTGAGATTAGGTATAGTCTTGAAGAAGGATCGTGATAAGCTTTGATATGATCTTTGTGGATTAGTGTGTTTTGGGAAATGAAATTTGAATTTAAACTTGAGTGTTGGATTTATAATTCAAAAGTATTTAGAATTACGTTTGAGTATTTTGATTTAGTTGAGTTGCTATTTAGTAGCTCAAACTTTAAATAAATAACATAATCAAGAAAAAGAGTATTTATTCCATAATTTTATTCAATAAATAAGTTACAAAATGTAACTTATGAAAATGATCAAGAATCTTTACAATAGTAATGAAATAAAAGAAGAACCTTTATATATTGAATAATATTACAATATTTATTACAAAAGAATAAAATAGAGATTACAAAAGAATAAAAGAAATATTACAAGAGACTATTCTATAATGAAAAAGAAAACCTAATCTAAAGTCTTGAATCTCCAAGTTTTGTACCTGGAAAACAAAACACAAACTAAAAGAAAGAAAATAAAAGGTTAAGATATTTCTTTTACTCTCAGTATTGACAGTGAGTTGCACTATTCAAACTTTCATCATTGAGTAATTTAAGGGGCAAGTTTCACCAATATGAAAGAACTATATCTTTCATAATTTTAAGCCATAAGTCAAATTACTCCAAACAGCAAGAAGGGGCAAGTTTCACCAAGCAGTTAAGTGGTAATCAGATAAAAAGGTAACCTTCAGCCTTGAACATATCCACAAGGTGTGCAGCAGGCACACAAGGAGCACACACACCAAACTGCATGGTGTGTGCTGTCAGCACAACAACAGGCCACACACACAAAACTGCTCAGCACAGCCGTGGGAAGCAACCCAACACCATTCTCTGGTTCATACACATCAAGCACAGCAGCCAAACAAACCCAAACCAGATCACACCAACCACACCTTTGATCATCTCACCAAGATAGTGACTGTAAGGTTCCCAACCTTTAATAAGGTAGATATCCCTATGTTTACAATGCCAGTCCCTGGATCAATAGCTAGCATCCACAGTTAAGATGTAATATCAATAAACAAATGTCATAATACAACTTTATAACCAGGAATAAAATAAATTATTACATCTTACATAGCTCATTTGGCTATCTCATTACAATGCAGCAGAATATAACAATAGCATGGGGTCCTTCATCTTCAACGTGCCACATGCAGACATGTTGGTTGTAGACTTGTAATCATAATCATTAAACTTCACTAATAACAATCAATCCTGCAACATAACAAGTTACAGCCACAAGGGTCAATACATTTGAATTGTATTGGCAAGTGATACCATGGTAGTATAGTGGAGTCTATCATCTATATGCATTTCGCTAAGTGGAGCTTAGGCTTGCTTTGCTCAAAATAGATTTTCCTTATCATTTGAAAATACTAAGATTTTGCTTGACAAAATCACCCAAGGCATCTCCCAATAGAAATTGGTGATCCTTCAACCCTTGTTCAACCCCAAGTTTTTAACTTAGAAATTGGGATGATGAGATTCTTGATAGCTTCCATGTCTTGATGCTCAAATTGTCCTTTGCCAGGGACATGGCTAAGTACTTATATTTTACACTCTGCAGAGGTGGTGCACTTTCCCCACAAGACTTGGTTTCACCAAGACAAGATCTTTCAGAAGCCTTCCCTTAGACCAAAATGGACGCGTTCCAACCTATCATTCCCCTACCACCAACTGTCCATTTGGCTAAGTTATTGCAACCTATATGATCTAGGCAGAGCCCATAATGCCAAGTGGCTGCACTTGAAGCTTCTCAACATTTGACATCTCAAATCTCTTTGTTCCTGGGTGGCCATCCATAAGTGAGATACACAAGGTAAACCATAGAAATGGGCCTTGTGAACCAATCAACACAAACCATTCCTTCCATTCCACCCAGGTGATTCATTCACTTAGTTGTTTTATTAAACAAAACACAAGTCCTTGACTTGGAAATATTCCATAGTATGAATATATATTCCACCCTTGTTTTCTAATAGCTAAGCTAAGCATGATAGTAATAGGAATCTTAACTTAGGAAATTTCTACTAAGGTTTCATCTACTAGGATTTCCCATGGCATAGTTTACACTTAGCAAAATTCCATGCAAGTCCTACTTAGAAATATCACTAATGCATAGTGAAAATAATGGGACAAAAGTATGAAGAATCACTTGACTTTTTGGTAGAGAGTGTAAGTTCACTCCTTTATCTTTGCAATGTTCACACACTTCAAATCACTACAATTTCAATCAAGTAAACAATATTTCAATCTACCATTCCAGCAATTTCATCACATAAAACGATAGAAACAAAACAATGCATGCAAGCATGCCAAACTTTGTTTTATCTACAAAAGTGGTTTATAACAGGTTATAAACATTCTAAAACACTTATTGGTCATTTTATAAAGTGGCAAAACTATTTGCAAAATATTTTATCTATAAACCATTTTTAATCCAAATCATTATTTTATGTGGTTGAAAATGTCTTTAGCAAAGTAATAGTTTTTATAGGGTTCACCATATACATTTTCAATTCATAAAACTTGGTGTTTAGGGTCAGAGAGTTTAAATCAAAACATTTCCCAAAGGTTTTCCTCCAAAATCATTTTTAATAATTAAACATTATTTTTATTTGACTAGAAATGGTTTAAATCCAAAGTTTATTCTTTTGTTTCACCAAATACATTTTTGAAACCACAATTTGATTCCTATGGTCAGTAGGTTCAAAACAACCCATTTTCCCAAGATTTTATCCCCAAAATCATTTTAGAACAATTTTTATATTCTAAACATGCATACACAAGTTTCTGCAAAAACACTCAATTTAGCAGAAGCATTTTACTAAACAAAGTGCATAGTCAGAAAGTACTTGTCTTGCTGATTCCATTGATATAAAATTTGTAAACTTTGGACGTGTGGTATGAAAGTTATAGATTTTACAAAATCTAGCATCTAATAGATCAAATATGTATTCAAAATATCAGCCAGGGCCACGTGGCGTGTTTTAATTTGTCGATATCGCTTCGTGCGGATCGTGCAACGAGAGGCGTTAGATCTAAATAGATCGTGTGGCACAGAGGCGAGCGTACCCCTTCGTTCACGTTCTAATCCTAACCGTCAGATTAAAATCCTATGGACCATATCGCCTTGACCATTAGGCGCAATGGCGGCGATTGGCGTAGCACATCGACGGCAACGTTGCTGGTGATGCAGGAAGCGAGGGAGAAGAATGAGATGCTCACCAGAATCGTAGAGTCACGATGATGCTCAAGGTGCTCGCGAGAGTGCAAGGGGCGCACGGGGCCACTGGCAATTCCTCGTCGGAGTTGTCCTCTGGCTCGGGCTCGTCCTATTGAAGATGATGGCGAAGGCACGGGGCACGCCAGAGAGAAAATAAGACGCGGTTAGATGCGCAGGGTCGTGGCGAGTATGCGCGTTTGAAAGAGAGGGAGAGGGGAGGTCTTACCAGTGCTTTCGTCGGAGCGGAGGCAGTGGCAAGTGGTCGTCGTTGTTGCCGAGGTTCTGTGGCTTGCTGGGGCGAGCTGGAGCTACGGGGAGGTTCGCCAGGGAGTGGGGAGCAGGTGAGAGTGGTTGAGGGGGCAAGGGGCGGAGGAGGCTGGCCGGAATCAAAGAAAAAGTTCGCCGGAGACAGTGGTGCTCTTGGAGGAAATTAAGCAGCCTGGGGGTGCGCTAGGGTGAGGCGACTGGGGGGAATGGAGAGGGGAGGCAGGCGAATAAGAGTGCATGGTCGCGGGGTGGAGTAACGCAGGCATTAACGCATATTGACGCCGACTTCAACGGACAAAAAGGGTGAGGAGGAAAGAGGGGCGTGGTCACCGCGGGGAGGAAGAAGGTGAGGTGGCAGTGGGGTCCGGCGTTAGTGAGGGAGGGAGTGAGGGAGTGGGGTCCACCGGTCAGCGACCTTGCGGGTTTATAAGTGGGTGCGAATCGTTTTTCTACGAGAGAGAAGGAGAGGTGGGCTGTTGGGCCTTAGTGGGCTAGCTAGGCTGGGCTGTGGTCCTTTTATATATTTTTGTTCCTGTTTCTTTTTCTTTTTCCATTTCTTTTATTTCTGTTTTGGTTTTGTTTAAACTTTTCAAACCTCTATTTGAATTCAAACTTCTCTCAACCTTTTTGTATAATCAAACACTGATTGCTAACACAATCTGAAGTCAAAAGTAGAATAAATCTTTTATTCCTTTAGTGCCTTTTTAATTATTTAAAGTAGGTCCTTGTATTAATTTATTCAAGATTTAATAATGTTTTTAATTTCCATTTGAATTCTAAATCCTTCCAAAATCTTTCAGTAAGTTTTATTTACTTAATAGGGGGTCAAATTATTCATCTAGAATCATTTGGAATATATTTAATATGATTCATAAATCATTTGAATTGGGTATTTGTTTTAATTCCAATGGAATTAAATACAGTTTTAATTCCATAATTTTATTTAGAAGTTTCCTTTGAGCTTATTATTTAAGTTAATTAAACAACTTTTAATCCACTTGGGTAATTTCCAAAATACTATCTTCTCATGAATTATATAACTATTCTTATTATAGATTTGTCTTTATTAAAATAGGGATAGAATGGTTATTGCCATTTTATTTTATTTTGGAAATTCTTTATCCTTTTATTTTATTTGGATTTGGATTATAATTCATTCCATTTGTTTAATGGATTAGGACAAGATTTAATTTGGTCTTTGAATATTCCTTATTTAATATTTCTTTCTTCATCTTATAAAATCCATATCTTTTTATTTAGAGATCCAAAGTTGGTGATTCCAATTTATAAAATCTTGGTTAACATTTGTTTATCCTTTTAAATATCTTTTGGATTATTTGCTCACCATTTGGTATGGGTTTTTAGATAAGGGCTTTATTATCTTTGGAATTTACTTATCCTTATCTTATTAAATTCATAAGATTTTATTTGTGGTTCCAATTTAAGTGAAACCAATTTATATGGTTTTATAATATTTCCAATTGTCATTCTTGATCATTTGTAAATGTTTGTTGACAAGATTTTATATGGATCAAATCCATAGGCTTGGAGATAACTTGGAAATGATTTTTATTCCATTAGGGTTTAGGGTTTGGATTTACTTTCCAAGTGTTTAAATTTCCACATGCATTTTATGAGGAATGCATTTCTTTTAATTTGGATTTTGTTGGATTCAAATTTTAATTAAAGTTTGTTCAAGATGGGATTTTAAGTTTCCATTTAGAAAAAAAAGTTTCTTTTCACCCTAAAATTCAACAATAATTTATTTTGTTTATTTATTTTTCACATTACAAGATTTGGAAAATCTTGGGATGTGACAGTGACATAAGGAGGGGGTAGATCAGGTGGATAGCAAGAACAAGGTCAAGCCAACATGACCAGGAGGTGGAGAGCTAGATCAAGGACAAGTCTAGGAGCTAGAAGCATCAGGAGAAGCACCAGATCAAGCTAACCACACAACCAGCAAGATCAAGCCACAAGATCAACAACTTGCAACCCCAACAACAACCAAGTGTGGTAAGTAAAAAAGACCATCACATGATTTATCTGTCTAAGTTAGACAAGCATCCATGAGTTGTCTCATACTCAAATTATCAGAAAATCACCCAAGTGGGGCGGGTCCATCATTGAATTTTTTCAAACACCAAAAGGAATCAGAAAACTATATAGATCCAACTAGGATCTCAGGACAACATCATTGATCCTAGATATCAAGCTATATTTAAAATTTCAGGAATGAATATAGCTAAGATCCGAACTTCTAGGCACATCTCTTAAATAGGAGTGGCACCTTAGAAAATTCATCTAATGGATCTAGATAACTGATCAAGCCTACAAATCATTTTTCCCAACTTTGACTCAAAAAATTCAGTAGATGGTATCACTACTAGAACAAATCCATGAGAAACAACAAGATAAGGACCTAGTCCCTGAACCTCAGACCGACATCATAGGTTTTAGGGATTCAAGGAAATAAGTTCCACTTATCTCTAATGCCAAACTAATCTTAAGCTTGAACAAAACCAAGCCAAGTAATAGAAACTAACCTTGTGTGCCATATTAGAATGGTGTCACAAGAACAGTTTCTAAACTAAGCAGGTTAAGCATCCAACTTTCACAGATACACTCACAGCCAACAATAAATCATCTTCCTGATACTAATCACAGGAATCATTTCAAAGAATATACATATACATAAAATCACTATAGGAAACCATTTGATCCCAAACTGTATATGAATCTATAAGCCAACAACTACATATACAGTGACTTCATCACTCAAAAGTCACTTTCAACAACCAAGTAATGACAGTGGTGAGTTCCCAAACCCCTAGAATCTCCAAGTAATGATTATAGCTTAACATTATCATCTGAACCATATCAAATTCACCAGTGGAATCAATCTGATAAGCCACTAGCATCACAACAGCTATCAATCTGATAAGCAGTAATCCATAGCAAACCACCACTCATCATGCTTAGGGATCATCAATACATGATCCAAATCATCACATATTCAATCAAGAGAGGGATATGAACCCTAAGCAGAACAAAAACCCTAATTAGGACATAACCACTAGCCAGGAGTAGCCACTACCAACACATAGCATAGGGTGGCCTAGCACAGAGGACACAAGGGGAAGAAGAACAACTTACTGAAGGATGTTGTTGTGGGCGAGAAGAGGAAGCAGAGGTCGTCGACGAGCACGGCGGCACGGGGAGCACCCCAAGGAGGCGCTGCAACCCACACCACGCCAAGGCGGCGACCACAGCCACGCCTGAAGGCGAGGAACACCACCACAGCACACGGGATCAACGGCGGCGACAGCACCAGCACCACCCCAAACCTAGGGTTCGGGAAGGAGCCGGTCTGGCCATAGAAGGGCTCCAAGTCCAAATCGAATTGGACAGGAAGGTGGAAAAGGGTCGACAACCACCCTATACATCATGGCGGCGGCCGGGGAGGTCCATGGCAGCGTGAATCGCCGGCGGTGACACCGCCGACCACAGGGTCGGGTAAGGAGACGAAGAGAGGTGAGAACGAGAGAGTGAAAGAGAGAGTGTGGGCTGGATGGGCCAGAACCCCTTCAGGGTGTCGTTTTGGTTCTGCCCCTATTGGGCCATAAGGGCCCAATAAACCAACATAGACAACCCATTTACCTAAACGCAGTTTTTTTAATAATTAAGAAAAGACCAAAATGCCCCTGAATTTAGATAAATTCTAGAAAATAAAATAAAAATCCAAAAAATATAAATAAAATATTTTTGGATTCACAATAATCCAAACTATCAAGATAAATTAAGAAATAAAATTTTAGACATATAAATTTTATTAAGAATTTTGTAAAATATATATTCCTCATAGAATTTTATAAAATTATTGAAAGATGATAAAAATAAATAAAAATCACTTTCATTATATATTAATATTGTAGTATTTTAGAAAAATACTAAAAAAATATTTCATATCAATTTTTGGTATTTACATGATAATTCTTAGAGGAATTATTAAATAAATAAAATTCAAATAAAATGAAATAAAATAAAAGAATACAATATTCAATAAATATTAAAAATTAATATTTATAAATTATTTATTATTAAAAAGAAGTTTTATAATTTAGATAATGGGGGAGAATACACACAAAGCTAAATAATGCATTACATTACTTTGCATAATCATTTTGCTTCTTTAAATATTGTCCTTACCGTGCAATAATGATGGTTTTGTAGACATAGAAGCTCAAGGTCCAGTGCAAGCATCTGACTTCACTACCTTGTAATCACAAGGCAAGTTCATTACTTGCTCATGTCCTTTGAAGCGTCATTATCAAGGTAATTGCAAATTGTGTGTTATCATATATATACTCCAATGAAAGAAAATATTATTTTCACAAATGAAGAAATTTTAGATATCATCCTAAGTGATGATATAATGGAGCAATATACCTTAGGGTTCTATTTGCAATAAGTGATGATCAATTAGGGACTTAATAACCCATGACATCAGTGATTCTAGTGTCGTGTATCACGCGTTAGCCATGAGATTTGGAATGGGACCGAGAAGTCAGCTGTATCTTCTTCCTCTCGCATGTAGCCGGATGTGCAGGTCATGGCTATTATCACTCGTAGCATGCATATTAATTGGTAATTCGTAGAGGATATGCAGCATATGGGTGGGAACCCTCAATATCCCACGATAGTTCTGGCATCTAACGGTCTGTATAAACCATTGCCGTAATTCAATATGTGGGCATGGTGTACACCAAGGAGGCATGCGGGCTTGCGAAGGGGGCAGTGATTGGCTTGGATCACCTACTGGGCACCACATATTGGAATTGTGGATGAGAAAGTACGCCCAGTTGTGCAACAAGGAGTTTATCTCTCATGGGTAATGGGAAGCACCTCTGCAGAGTGTAAGAATTGTAACTTGTTACTCCCTGTTCTAGGAAGGAGCTAGAACGGCAGAAAGGAACTCCATGAAAGTTCGTCAACTGTGAAGGTGATGGTCATAGATTTTTATAATAAAATCAATCTTTGAAGAAAGATTTACAAAAACTGCATAGTACCAAAGACTTATAGTCTGAGGTGGTAGTTAGAGCATCAAACTACCCACCTTGCATATAATGAATTTGCTGGGTAATGCTGTTACTCATCCTTTCCTTTGATCCCTTGCTTAGACTCTGAGGATCCCGAAGATACGCCAATGTATGCAGCTGAATGCCAAGAAGATGTGTTCTACAAGGAGCCTGACCTGTCAGGAGGTGTTGAAGGAGTGGATTACGAAATCCGCTATGGTGTCGATGACAACGAGTCCAACTAAGAACCCTAGATAGTAGTAACCGACAGAGCCGAGCAGCATGAACCATATAGAATAAGCTACTGAGCTCAACTCCTAGTTGGAGTTGCTACTTTGGAATTCCGCTGAAACACTTTATATTTTGGTTTGTAAGTTGAATCCTTTTGAAGTCTTGAACTTCTGGTATTGTAATAATAATAATGTGTGAATGTTTGTAATATGGACCCACAATGTTTCTGTTGTACCACTCTGAGGGATGTGATATTTACAGAACGGTGTTCTGTGGATATCATGTCAACGACTATAGTGTACTACACATGCAGTGGTATGCTGGGTCACCGCAGTAGCATGGAAAACAAAAAATTTCTATCGCATGCACACAAACAAGCCAAGATCTATCTACTAGATTGTAGCAACGAGTCGATTGGCTTACTCACCCTCAAAAATTCTGAAGTGGTTAACTAGAGCAGATTCTCGTGGGTGATGTAGTCGTGCACTTGCCGATCTCAAGATTGCGTAGACGATCCTTCCGGCGCTGCGTTCCACATTTGGTACTCGATGAAGACCTTCCTCTCCCTTGTTCCAGCAGGCAGCAGAGGTTGTAGTTCTCCCCTTGCGACTCCGGCAGCACGAAGGCGTGGTGTCGGAAGTAGAGGGAATCCGCAGGGCTTCGCCTAAGCCGGTGCGAGTTATGGTGGATCTAGGGTTTCCGGCTGTCACATCCCAAGATTTTCCAAATCTTGTAATGTGAAAAAATAAATGAATAAAATAAAACTTTGTTGATTTTTAGAGTGAGAAGAAACTTTTTGAATTCAAATGGGAACCTTCAAACCTATTTTGATCAAACAAATTCTAAAGGGATTTGAAAAGACAAAACATTAAAATGGGGAAAAATAAAAAAATATTTGGAATTACTATTTTGGATCTTTTAAATAAAAAGATTTGGTTTTCAAATGAAATAGAAGTTTTACAAATAAGGAATATTTTGTAAGCCAAATTAAAACTTGGCCAAGCCTTTGAAATAAAATATTTCTATTGGATAAAAATAGTAAAAGTTTATAAAATAATAAGGATTTAATATCCAATTTTATTTAAGTAAAGGCTTCTCCCATTTTAAAATAAACACTAAAACTTATTTATTTATTTCAAATAAGTTTTCCAAGTATTTTATATTTTCAAATAAAACCTACTGATTTGGTTTTGAAAATATTTAGTTTCAAATGGAGATTTTAATTAAAATAAAACCCATTTTTGATTTATTAACTAATGTCCATTTTTTATAAATGGACTCTAAAATGAAAATATTATTTTTATTTTGGAAATTGGTTTATGTTGTTAAACAGAACCAAAACTTACAATGTTTGGTGAATGTTTGAATTGATTTGAATATTGATTTGTTGTTTGAATTTCAAAACAGAAAATAGATTTGGAAAAAGATAAAACATTTGAAAGAAAAAATAAGAATCAGACACAGCCCACTAAGCCCAGCAAACAGCCCAGTTCCTCACTCCCGCAGAAAACGTCTCGCACTCGCTCAATCGACCCTGAGACGCCGGTGGACCCAACTCCTCTCCTCTCTCTCCCGACCAACCGACCCTACCCCTCATTCATCTTCTTCCTCGCAGACGACGCCGATCACAGTAGTAACGCCGATCAATTCGCGTAAATGGCCGCATTAATCCACCCCGCGACCACGCCCATTTAACCGCCTGCGTTTACTCTTCCTTTCCCCTCAGACTCCACACCCTAAACGCCACCAGGCTGCCCTGAATCGAGTTTGCAGCACTACTGCTCCGACCACCGTCCCGAGTCGATTCCAGCCCAACCTCGCCACCCCTTGTCTCCCCGAGCACCCGAGCACACTCCCCACTCCCAGACGCTTCTCCCTGTACCTCTCATTCAACCGCGAGTGCTCCAGAACGTCGGCTTCGTCTTTAACTTAGCACCACCGCGTCTTCAAGCAACTTCGGCGAGTTCCCCAGGTAGTATCCGACCGCCCCTCTCCTTCTCTTTCACGCACGCGTCATCGCCTCGACCATGCGCATCTAACCATGCTCTCGGTTTTCCCCTTGTGATCAGAAGGCCGACCCGACCACGGCAGACCATCGGCCGACGACGACTCCAGCGAGGAATTGTTGCTGTCCCTGAGCACCCCTTGCCACGCCGACCACACGTCGAGCACCACCTCGACCTCGCGAACACGGTGAGCACCCCCCTGTCTTCTTTGCTTACTAGAACCGCCGCTAGCCCACCCCCTGACCGTCGTCGCCATCTACCGCCGCGCAGCGCCGCCAGTTAGTGGCCTCTTGATTACATCCGTTAGATCAATATCGTGTGGCTGTGATAGAACTTAGACGAAGAGGTATTGTGTGCCTCTGCGCCGCTCGATCTAAGTTAGATCCTACGATCTGCATCAGTCCATCCGTGCGAACCGGTACCGCCCAATCAAAACGTGACCCGTGGCCAGTCTTTGTTTAAAACAGAATTTGAAAAACAGATTTAGATGCAGTTTTGAAACCCTTGTAACTTTTGATCCACACGTCCAAAAATTTCAAACTTTACATCATTGGAATCAGTGGAACAAGCCCTAGCCAACCATGCAATTTGTTTAGTAAAAAGCCTCTGTCAAAATGTTTGTTTTTACAGAAACATTTGTATGCTTGTTTAGATTACAAAAATTATTCCAAATTGATTTTGAGGTTGAAACCTTTGCAAATTGGTTTGTTATGAACCTACTGACCCTAGGAACCAACTTGTGGATTTAAAAATGAATTTGGTGAAATTTAGGATGGATTAATTGATTTAGCCATTTCTAGCCAAATAAAAATATTGTTTTTGCTATGAAAATGTTTTTAGAGTAAAAACTTTGGAAAAATGATTGGATCAAACCTACTGACCCTAAACACCAAGTTTTGAGAAAAACAACAACTTATTGGGTGAACAACATAAAGTTGTTGCTTTGATAAAAATATTTTTCCACCACATAAAATAATGAAAGGATTTAAAAATGGTTTATAGATAAAATCCTTTTGCAAATGAATTTTCCACTTTAGGAAGTGACCACCTTGAGCCTTACAAAATTTAGAGCCTAGTGGAAACCATCCTTGCAAATAAAACTATCTCTTGCATGCTTGCATGCATGACTTAGATCCCATTATTATATGTGTGTGAATTGTTTGATTGATTATTGGTTTGGAATGCTAGTTGATATTGTGTTTGCTTGATTGATTGTAGTAAAGTTAGAAAAGAGTGAGACTAGCAAGATCAAGGAGTGAACCAACATTCCCTACCAAAAGGCAAGTGACACTACCATCTAAAGTCCTACTATTTTCATTATACTTAGTGGATTTTGAAACATGCATGAAAAGAATTTCTATACTTATGCTATGCTAAATCCTAATAGGATACCCTATACATTCCTTAGTGAAAACAATGTAGTTGATACATGCTTAGCCATGCTATGTTTTGAAAAGAGATACATGTTGAGATTTTATGAAGTTGAGAAAAGGACTTGTGTTTTTTTATATAATAAAACAAGGACTCAATGAACCACCTGGGTGGACAAGGATACTTTGAGGTTTGGAGAAGGTGGCAAAAAAAGGAACCATTTCTATGGCAATCTCTTTGTGTTGTGCTCCAAAAGAAAACCACCTAGGAAACTTAGAGATTGAACATGTTTCTCCAATTGTGGCTTTCGTGTGCAACCACATGCTATTTATGGCTCTGGCTTAGTCAACTACATTGGGAAGACCCATGCATTGTCTTCAGGTTACTGAAAATGAGGACCTGGAATCCTACATGGGTACTGAAGACAAGCTAGCAATGGGGTATGGGAGGACCCTCTGGAAAGACTTCGTCACATTCTCAATCTGCCAGTACTCCATCTTGGTGAGTACTAATCCAGTGGCCACTGGTGGCAACAAGATGGGATTGTGACATGTGGGTAAAGTGTACTACTTCTACAGAAGATAATAAAATCTAAGTACTTAGCCGTGTCCCCGGTTATGGACAATACTGAGCAACTAAAGCTTGAAGCTATGGGAAATCTCGACATACCAATTTCTAAAAGAAAACTTTCTAAGTGACAACAAAAAACTTGATGCACTTGGGGGTACCAAGGAGCTCAAGAGATTTTGATGAAAACTTGATGCACTTGGGGGTACCAAGGAGCTCAAGAGATTTTGATAAAACTTGATGTACTTGGGGTTACCAAGGAACTCAAGAGATTTTGACAAAGACACTTGGTGGATTCCAAGGAGTTCAGAAAGATTTGACAAAGGAAACAAAACCATTTGACAAGATAGGATAAATTTTGCTTTCTTCAAATGAGCCGAAAACCCTACTTAGCCAAAAATGCATGTAATGATAGGATCCACTTATATTCAACTTAGTAGTGAAACTTGCCAATACAATTCAAATGTATTGACCCTTGCGGCTGTAACTTGTAATGTTGCAGGTTTGATTGATTTTAGTGAAGATTGATTGATTAGGATTACAAAGTCTACAACCAACATGTTTGCCTGTGGCACTTTGAAGATGAAGGACCCCATGACTATAGTTATTCCGCTGCAATGTAATGTAATAGCCAAATGAGCTATGTAAGATGTAATAAAATTATGTTATTCCTGGTTATAAAGTTATATTATGACCTTTGTTTCTTGATATTACATCTTAACTGTGGATGCTAGCTATTGATCCAGGGACTAGCATTGTAAACACAGGGGACTCTACCTTATTTAAAGGTTGGGACCCTTTACACCGGCGATCTAGTTTTAGAAGGCTGGAGAGGAGGAGGAGGTGTTGGCGGCGGCTAGGGCAACGACGACAAGACGGCGGCGGCGGCGACGTCTGCGTGGGTGGCGGCGGCGCACAGGTAGGGAGGGCTTGGTGTTGTGATCTTTGGGGAAGCCCTCTCCCTCTATTTATGAGAGGGAGGGCAGCCTTGGGAGATGGGAGTTTGAATCCATACCCAAACCCAAGTTGGATAGAAGGAAGGACTCTTTCCTTCTTCCACTAGGAAACTATTGTTCCAGTTTGACGTTTCAATCCTCCCATTTGACTTTCAATTTAGAGCTTTAATTCTCTCTCGCAAATTCCCAACCAAGTGATCTAAGACATGATCCAATCATTCCACTTACCCATGACACATTCATGGACCATTCCCCTTCCGGTCCGGTGAACCTTCTATAACCTTCTAGAACCTCTTCGATGAAAACATCGAAATCATTTCCTAACTCTGGAATCAGACTTTCCTTATATGAATCTTATTCTCTAGACCATTCTGGATCTCCTCGTGATATCCCGGATCCTATCCGAGACTCCGAACAACATTTGGTTTACCTACTTACATTCCATATCTACTAAACAAAATCGAATCCTTAAGTGTGTCTCCCTACGGTTCGTGAATTATGCGGACATGACCGAGACACTTCTTTGATCAATAACCAACATAGGAATCTGGAAATATATATGGCTCCCACATATTTTGATGATTACTTTGCGATCGAACGAACCACTTACATACGATACCAATTTCCCTTTGTCTCGTGATAGTTTACTTATCCGAGGTTTGATCGTCGGAATATCTGCATACCTAGTTCAACCTCGTTACCGATAAGTACTATTTTCTCATTCCCGTGATATGTGATCCCTTGTGAGCCAGTCACATGCTTGCAAGCTAATTGGATGACATTACACCGAGAGGGCACAGAGTATATCTATCCGTCATATAGATGGACAAATCCCACACTTGATCTATAGAGGTCCCTGTGTTTACAATGCTAGTCCCTGGATCAATAGCTAGCATCCATAGTTAAGATGTAATATCAAGAAACAAAGGTCATAATACAACTTTATAACCAGGAATAAAATAATTCATTACATCTTACATAGCTCATTTGGCTATCTCAATGCAATGCAGCAAAAATAACTATAGCATGGAGTGCTTCGTCTTCAAAGTGCCACAGACAATCATTTTGGTTGTAGACTTGTAATCCTAATCAACACACTTCACTAACATCAAACAAACCTGCAACATAATAAGTTACAGCCACAAGGGTCAATACATTTTAATTGTATTGGCAAGTGATACTATGGTAGTATAGTGGTAAGTATTATCTATATGCATTTGGCTAAGTGGAGCTTAGGCTTGCTTTGCTCAAAAATGGATTTTTCCTTATCATTTGAAAACACAAAGTTTTTGTTTGGCAAAATCACCCAAGGCATCTCCCAATAGATATTGGTGATCCTTCAACCCTTGTTCAACCACAAGTTTTTAACTTAGAAATTGGGATGAGGAGATTCTTGATAGCTTCCATGTCTTGATGCTCAAATTGTCCATTACCAGGTACATGGCTAAGTACTTATATTTTACACTCTGCAGAGGTGGTGCACTTTCCCCACAAGACTTGATTTTCACCAAGACAAGATCTTTTAGAAGCCTTCCCTTAGACCAGAATGGACGCGCTCCAACCTATCAATCCCCTACCACCTACTGTCCATTTGGCTAAGTTATTGCACCTTATATGATCCAGGCAGAGCCCATAATGCCAAGTGGCTGCACTTGAAGCTTCTCAACATTTGATATCTCAAATCTCTTTGTTCCTGGGTGGCAATCCACAAGTGAGATACACAAGGTAAACCATAGAAATGGGCCTTGTGTTACCACTCAACCAAAAACTACCAAGCAATACCATTCCACCCAGGTGATTCATTCACTTAGTTGTTTTATTAAACAAAACACAAGTCTTTGACTTAGAATTATTCCATAGCATGAATATAATACACCCTTGTTTTCTACTAGCTAAGCTAAGCATGATGGTAGTAGGAATATTAACTTAGGGAAATTCTACTAAGGTTTCATCTACTAGGATTTCCTATGGCATAGTTTATACTTAGCAAAAATTCCATGCAAGTCCTACTTAGAAATATCACTAATGCATTAGTGAAAATAATGGGACAAAGTATGAAGCACCACTTGCCTTTTTGGTAGATAATATAAGTTCACTCCTTGACCTTGCAATAGTCACACTCTTCAAATTTCAATACAATTCAATCAAGGCACAATTTCAATCTACCATTCACATAGAATAATAAAAACAAAGCAATGAATGCAAGCATGCCAAAGATTGTTTTATTTGGAAAAGTGGTTTCTAATGGGTTATAAACATCATAAAATGTCTATTGGTCATTTATAAAAGTGGAAAAAACCATTTGATATTAAGTTAGTGAAAATCGCCATTTAAATCATTTTTGTTTTGCTAGAAATGATTTAAATCAAAGGAAGATTTTCTAGTGTTTGCCAAATATAATTTCAACACAAATGTTAGTGTTTTTAAGGTCAAGTGTTTAATATTGAAAACATTTGCAAAAGGGTTTATCTATAAACCATTTTTATACTAAAACAATATTTTATATTGTTGGAAATGCCTTTTAGCAAAGTAATAATTTTATAGGGTTCATCAAATATATTTTTAAATCTCTAAACTTGGTGTTTAGGGTCAGATAGTTTAAGTCTAATCATTTTTCAAAGGTTTTACTCAAAATGTATTTTTAACACATAAGCAATATTTTTGTTTAACTAGAAATGCTTTAATTCAAAGATTTATTCTTTTGCTTCAGAAAATATGTTTTTGAATCCACAAGTTGGTTTCAATGGTCAGTAGGTTCAAAACAATCCAACTTCCAAAGATTTTACCTTAAAAATATTTCTAGAATAATTTTTATATCCAAATTATGCCTACACAAGTTTCTGCAAAAACAACCAATTTAACAGAAGAAATTTACTAAAATAAGTACATGGTTAGAAAGTGTTTGTTTTGATGATTCCATTGATATAAAATTTGCAAAATTTGGACTTGTATATTTAAAGTAATGCAATTTACAAAATAAAACATCTAATAGATTCTATTCTGTTTTTAAAACAAAACCTGAGCCACGTGTTGTGTTTTGATTGGTCAAAAAACGGTTTGCGAGGATTGAGCTCTCTGGAGTGTTGGATTCAAACAGATCGAGCGGCATAGGATCACTCGTACCTCTTTGTTAAGTGGATCTATCGTGTGCATAGGATCGTGATCTAACGGCTCACATCGTATCAGCCAAGAACTAGCGGCGCCGTGACGGTGGTCGGTGTTGGAGATATGCCCAAGAGGCAATAATAAAGTGGTTATTATCATATCTTCACACTTATGATAAATGTTTACATACCATGCTATAATTGTATTAACCGGAAACATTAATACTTGTGTGATTTGTAAACTAAAATAAGAGTCCCTAGTAAAGACTCTTGTTAAACTAGCTTGTTGGTTAATATATGATCATGGTTTCCTGATCATGAACATAGAGATGTTATTAACAACAGGGTCATATCATTAGGAGAATGATGTGATGGACATACTCCTATAGATAAGCGTAGCATAAAGATCAAGTCATTTAAATAGTTCAATTGCTATATGCTTTCTGATACATAGTAACCTAATTCCTTCGACCATGAGATCATGCATATCACCTTTTGCGGATGGATGCTTTGATGTCATCAAACACCACACCGTAACAGGGTGCCTATAAAGGTGGCATTGAGTGTTCAGAAAGTATTGGTTGAAACACATGGATCAAGAGTGGGATTTGTCCATCCATATGACGGATAGATATACTCTAGGCCCTCTCGGTGGAATGTCATCCAATTAGCTTGCAAGCATGTGACTGGCTCACAAGGGATCACATATCACGGGAACGAGAAAAGAGTACTTATCGGTAACGAGGTTGAACTAGGTATGCAGATACCGACGATCATAACCTCGGATAAGTAAACTATCGTGAGACAAAGGGAAATTGGTATCGTATGTAAGTGGTTCATTCGATCGCAAAGTAATCAGAGAAATATGGGAGCCATATGAATTTCCAGATTCCTCTATTGGTTATTGTTCGGAGAAGTGTCTCGATCATGTCCGCATAATTCACGAACCGTAGGGAGACACACTTAAGGATTCGACGTTGTTTGAGTAGTTATGGTATTATGAGAAAGAGACCCAATGTTGTTCGAGTCTCGGATGGGATCCGGATATCACGAGGTGATCCGAATGGTCCGGAGAATAAGATTCATATAAGGAAAGTCCCGTTTGAGTTCGAATGATTCTGTTTTCATCTGGAATGTTCTAGAAGGTTCGGAATGTCCCAGACCGGGGAAGGGTACATGAATGTGTCATTACATATTGGAATGATTGCATCATGTACTAAGTGTTCTTCTGTTCCAAATAAAGGATTAAATTGAATCCTAAAACTGAAAAGTCAAATGGCTTTTGAAAGTCAAACGGCTAAAACAGAAACTGTGGAAACAAGCAAGAGGAGGTTGAAACCAACTTGGAGGAGGAGTCCCTCCTCTCCAAGCAGCGGCCACCAAGGCCGACTTGGGAGGACTCCCTCCCTGGCCGCCCTCCACCTATAAAAGGAGGCGGGGCCTCCTCTAGACACACAAGTTCCTATCCTCTAATCTAAATCCTGGCCCTAGACTCCGGTTTAGAGCTGCTTTGGTTTAGAGCTTCTAATTGCACTAGCCTTCGGATTAGAGCCTTCTAATTGGTGTGTCTAAACCCTAGACCACTAATATCTCTCTCTCATACTCCACCATACTCGCTCTGGCTTAAGGCGAAGCCTCAGGCGGGATCTCCTCTACTTAGGTACCACGCCGTTGTCTTCGAGGAAGAGTGCTACAACCTCCATTCTTGGAACAAGGAGAGGAAGGTCTTCGAGAGTACCGAACGTGTGAACGATCGGGAGCGCTGCCGAACATGCGGGAAGGATCGTCTACGCGATCTTGAGACCGGAAAGAGTACGACTACATCACCCACGAGAATCGCTCTCTAACCGCTTTGGAATCTTCGAGGTAAGTTATTCCATCGACTCGTTGCTACAATCTAGTAGATAGATCTTGGCTTGTTTGTTTGTATGCGATAGAAAATTTTTGTTTTCCATGCTACGAACCCCTCGATGGTATCGAGCCGTGTCTATATGTAGATCCGTTGCAGTAGAACACAATGGTCATTATGGGCGTTGATGCTTTTGTCGATTTCTTCTTGTGTACTTTGCATCTTGCGGTATGTTGGGATGAAGCGGCCCGGGCTAACCTTACATGACATCGTTCATGAGACTTGCTCCACGCTTGACATGCAACTTGTATTGCATAAGTGGCTTTATGGTGCTGTTTCTCCTAGCATAGTTAAGATCCAATTTACAACGGGTGATTAACAATACTAGTATCAATGTTGTGGTTCATGTTCGTAAGTTAGAACGACACTTATTGAAAGCCCCAAACCACGTAAAACATGCAAAGAAAGTAGAGGCGTCTAATTTTATTTTGCAGGGGTGTGCTGTGATGTGATATGGCCATGATTGTGATTATATATGATGTATGCAATGTTCCTTATTGTAAGTTGGCAATCGGCAGGAGCCATATGGTTGTCTTTAAATTCTGTTAAGACCCGCGTGTCTATTCAAAGTAGTTGTAATAGTTGAAGCTGGTGGACGACAACCATGGAGCAGCGTCATTGACCTTGATGCAATGCTGGTGATGATGGAGATCATGTCCGTGATTTAAGATGGATATCAGAAGCACAAAGAAGAAAGGCCATATCATATCACATATTATGAATTGCATGTGATGTTAATCCTTTATGCATATTGTATTGCTTAGTAGACGACAGTAGCATTATAAGATGATCCCTCATGCACATGAATTTCAAATCATAAAGTGTTCACCCTTAGTTAGCACCGTTGCTAAAGCTTGTTGTTTCGAAGCACCACGTGATGATCGGGTGTGTTAGATTCTACAAGTGTATACAACGTGAGCAAGCCAGATTTGCTCATGCGGAAACTAAGGTTTGATCTTGACGAGCCTAGCATGTACAGACATGGCCTCAGGAACACGGATTACCGAAAGGTAGAGCATGAGTCATATAGTAGATATGATGAACATGTTGATTGTTCGCCATTGAAGTTGCATCAACTCTCGTGATGATCGGTTTTGATGTGGTGGATTTGGTTCGTGTGATCACTAAAACAATGTGAGGGATATTGTTTTGAGTGGGAGTTCACCTAGATTAATTTAATTATTAATTAGAACTCAATTTATCATAAACTAAATCAAAGTGAATTTGCATAGTTGTTGTAGTCATTGGCATCCGTTTACCACCTTGCGCTTAGTTATAATTGAGATGATAGAACTATAGAATTCTAGTTAGTTACTTTACAAACTGGTATCGTATTGTTTTGAAGTGTTAATCTAAAGTTTAAAAGTCCTATTGCAAACTTTCAGTAAGTTCCGGTTACTCCATGAAGTTTAATAATTAGTATTAAATCAAGAGTAACAATTCCAAGTGTTAGTATATAAGTATCATGTTTGTCTCCATGATTCTTGATATTCAAAGGATTCTATTAATATCAAGGTTATCTAGGACCTGAAAGAGTTGTTTCAGAAACCATGATGTGTGGAAGATATTGTGATATCTGAAACGAAGTATTGGTTACAACATGATAGAGTATAATATGGCAAAAGTCATGTTCTCATATTTGATGAGAAATTGCAAAAGGTTGGAGACACTAGTTGTCCTAATCGTCCAAAAGGATTTGGAGAGCAACATTATACTCATGTTTCACCGTTATAAGCTAAAAGTAGCTTGATCATGGTTAATTCCATGATAAGGGTGAATATTTGATGTAGGTAAAATGTTTACTACACCAAGAGATTACTAAAGAAAGGAATTTGAAAGAACACCAAACATTTGATGATGGTGATCTACTTCAAAGTGCAAGTCCAAAGACATTGGTATTTAACTATACACGCTTTGGACTATATGTCATATGTATGATTCCACTATTGATGTTGATAGATTCTTTCAAACAGAAAAGGAAATATTGAAAGAAAATCTCATAGGTATATGGCAGAAAGGAAAAGACTAGAATTGTTCAGTTTAAGTGTATAGATGATATACATGTTATGGCTATATTCTTTGCTTATTAAACAATGTGGTTCTTAAGTATTTAATACTGAAATTGTTGGTATGAATCGTCATACAAAACAACAGAATTCATGAACTACAGTGGCCTAAGTAATTAGCAAAAGAATATGTGATGATGTTCATCGAGAACAAATAAAGGGTTATTGTGTTGCTCGTTAAACGTCAAAGCTTGCCTTCAAGATTTGTTTTATCAGGTATTATGAGAACAAAAGGGTTGTTCAAATAATTGCCGTAATCCATAAAAGATGGATGATTCACAAATCTCGTTGGAGAAATCACATCCATAAAACTAGTGCTAAAGATGTCGAAAGACAAATTGATTGAAAGATCACTTAGGAAGTGACATCGCCGTTTAAATTATATTGGAAAGAAAACATGAAGAAACTCCATGTGGATGGAATTTTGGAGTCTTTTGATTTTTGATCAAATGACGCTTGTGAAACTTTCCTAGAGATAATTAAAACTTCGTTCATAGGCCAAAAGGGAACGAATGACTAGCTTATTGGAACTTGTACATATTGTTGTACGAAATCCATTATGTGTAGTCAAGAGCGATGGATTTCAACTTCATATGCTTTCTCCGAAAATTTGAGTGAATATATGAATATTTACTTAATAAGGATGAAGTGTGAAATATTTGAAAAGTTCAAAGACTTTCAAGATGAAGTGCAAAATCATTGTAACAAGAATATAAACAGTTTATGATAAAGATCATAAAGGAAGATATTTGAGTTACAAAGTTTAGCATAATACCTAAGATTTATGGAATCGTTCCGTGGATTTGCATTTCCCGAAACACCATAAGAGTATGGAGGATTCGAGATATGTAATTAAACCTTGATTGACATGGTAAGATCAAAGGTATAATTCATAAAACTGTCATTGTATTTTAAAGATTAAAAGCTTTAGAGATTACCGTTTTCCACTGAAAAGAGCTCCATCATAATCCGCTGAAATGACACCATATAAAGTTATGGTTTGGGATAAAACCCAAGTTATCCTTTCTTAAACATTGGTATGCTATGCATAAGAAAGATGTTTGCAACCAAAGTCGGATGAACCTGTCTTTGTATGTTATTTCGAATAACTGTTAAGTATTCCTCCATAAACACCGGAGACAAAAGTGTTTGTCGCTTAGAACGTCAAGTTTCTTTGAGAAGGAATTTTTCGTGAAAAGTTAAGTGGGAGGACATAGAACTTTGATAAGGTTAAAAGAACCTTAGCTATATGTGCAGAGTTGCAAGACCGAAAAGTGTTAGGGCGACAACAATGCTCATGGCTCACGTGCCTCAAAAGGTTGTGGTTATGAAGGTCAAAGTTTCATTGAACCAAGTAGGTCGAGTAAACAATCAAATACCAAGATTTGAGGGTTGAATCATTATTTGAGAATAATGAGCAACTACATGCAAAGAAGCGACGATGGGCCACGACTCAGTAAAATGGCTTGAAGCCATAAAATCCGTGATAGTTCCATATACGAGAGATCAAGATTTGAACTTGAAAGACCCTCGGGAAGGTACAAGACCTTACGATGTATTTGGATATATAAAGAAATAGACATGGATGTTTCACATCTATGAAATAGTCGACATGTTGGGAAAGAGTTCACAACAATGTTCAAAGGTTGTATATGACAAGATTTGATCTTTCATAGCGATTTTTAGTCTAGACGGATTAATGTAGCAACCACTACATATAATTTGTTATATGGTAGTTGAATAAACAAAACAAGTTCTTCTAATAGAATCGTTACCTAGGACATGTGCATAACATGGTCCATAGGGTTTTGTTAATTCAAAGGATGCTAAAAGCATATGCAAACTTCAATGGTTAAAGTGAGCATCGCGGAGTTGGAATCTTCACTGTGATGAAACTGTTAAAGGAGTTTAAAAGTTCATCAGAGACGATGGAGATGCTTGCATTTGCAAGAAATTAAGTGGGAGCGCTAAGACATGTTTCTAATACATTATGCGGAATACATATTGTTGATTGGAAAAAAAATGTATCTTTTATTAACACATATTAAGAATTTCATCCCGATGAAAGACTTAGGCAAAACCCAAATATTTGGCATCAATAGACGCTAATATGGTTGTGCCAGAAGTACATAGACGAGATATTGAATGAGTTCAATATAGAAACTACAAGAAAAGGTTCTTGCCGCACAGAAAGGATTGAATGAGTTCAATATTGATGATATATTCAAGTGTATTGACACAGGGTAAGTGAAACAAAGATTCAAGTATAGATTGATACTTGATGTATGAAATCACAAAGAATAATTATATCAATCATACTGTGATATGTACAAATCCAGATATGTCCTATGCTCTAAATGTTATGAGCATATACCAGAATAATTCATAAGATGATCATTGGACAGTAGTAAGGATATTCTTATGATCTTTTGGAAGAACTAAGAGTATATTATTTGTAGAAGTGACAAATAGATGGTTAGTTCATTGTAAAAGTACTACATTGATACTAGTTTTGTCACAAAATACAAATTAAGTTTATCTCAATCTAAACTAAGGGTGGCACAATATAATGGAAAGTGAGTTCCATAATGTATTTGGATGAGTTCCAAAGTTAAGACATTGTGACAGATACTACAACAAAAGGCTAAGTATATGACTGCTATTTTAGCAGCAAAAGAGGGCATTTGTGTCAAGTAGTTTGTTATCAATCTAGGTGTAGTTCACAGTGGGATAATACTATGAAGATATATTGTACGACAATATTATCAACATGTTTTTAACCCCAAAGAACTAAAGGTCACACCAAAGGACCAAATTGTACGAAGCCATCTCATTAGAGAATGAGTGATGCGTAGAGACGCAAAGACATGCAATTACACACGGACCTGGAAGTGTCAGATCCGGAGATCAGTTGACCACTAGCAATCGTGTATATACAACACCGGAAAGCCATAGGTGTTATATACACAAAGGTTTGAAACTAGATTATTGACTCTAGTGCAAGTGGGAGACTGTTGGAGATATGCCCAAGAGGCAATAATAAAGTGGTTATTATCATATCTTCACACTTATGATAAATGTTTACATACCATGCTATAATTGTATTAACCGGAAACATTAATACTTGTGTGGTTTGTAAACTAAAATAAGAGTCCCTAGTAAAGCCTCTTGTTAAACTAGCTTGTTGGTTAATATATGATCATGGTTTCCTGATCATGAACATAGAGATGTTATTAACAACAGGGTCATATCATTAGGAGAATGATGTGATGGACATACTCCTATAGATAAGCGTAGCATAAAGATCAAGTCATTTAAATAGTTCAATTGCTATATGCTTTCTGATACATAGTAACCTAATTCCTTCACCATGAGATCATGCATATCACCTTTTGGATGGATGCTTTGATGTCATCAAACACCACACCGTAATGTGGTGGCTATAAAGGTGGCATTGAGTGTTCGAAAGTATTGGTTGAAACACATGGATCAAGAGTGGGATTTGTCCATCCATATGACGGATAGATATACTCTAGGCCCTCTCGGTGGAATGTCATCCAATTAGCTTGCAAGCATGTGACTGCTCACAAGGGATCACATATCACGGAGCGAGAAAAGAGTACTTATCGTAACGAGGTTGAACTAGGTATGCAGAGATCAAGCGATCATAACCTCGGATAAGTAAACTATCGTGAGACAAAGGGAAATTGGTATCGTATGTAAGTGGTTCATTCGATCGCAAAGTAATCGTAGAAATATGTGGGAGCCATATGAATTTCACAATTCCCATATTGGTTATTGTTAGGGGAAGTGTCTCGATCATGTCCGCATAATTCACGAACCGTAGGAGACACACTTAAGGATTGACGTTGTTTGAGTAGTTATGGTATTATGAAAGAGACCCAATGTTGTTGAGTCTCGGATGGGATCCGGGATATCACGAGGTGATCCGGAATGGTCCGGAGAATAAGATTCATATAAGGAAAGTCCCGTTTCGGAGTTCGGGAATGATTCCGGTGTTTTCATCGGGAATGTTCTAGAAGGTTCCGGAATGTCCGGCACTCCGGGGGGGAAGGGGTACATGAATGTGTCATTACATATTGGAATGATTGCATCATGTACTAAGTGTTCTTGCTGTTCCAAATAAAGGATTAAATTGAATCCTAAAACTGAAAAGTCAAATGGCCAGTTTGAAAGTCAAACGGCTAAAACAGGAAACTGTGGGAAACAAGCAAGAGGAGGTTGAAACCAACTTGGAGGAGGAGTCCCTCCTCTCCAAGCCGGCGCGCCACCCAAGGCCGACTTGGGGAGGGACTCCCTCCCCTTGGCCGCCCCTCCCACCTATAAAAGGAGGGGCAGGGCCTCCTCCTCTAGACACACAAGTTCCTATCCTCTAATCTAAATCCTAACCCTAGACTCCGGTTTAGAGCTGCTTTGGTTTAGAGCTTCTAATTGCACTAGCCTTCGGATTAGAGCCTTCTAATTGGTGTGTCTAAACCCTAGACCACTAATAGCTCTCTCTCATACTCCACCATACTCTCTCCGGCTTAAGCCTCAGGATCTCCCTCTACTTAGGTACCACGCGTTGTCTGCCGAATCGCGAGAGTGCTACAACCTCCATTTCTGGAACAAGGAGAGGAAGGTCTTCGTCGAGTACCGAACGTGTGACCGGCTGAGCGCTGGAGCATGCGCGGAAGGATCGTCTCACGATCTTGAGACCGGAAGAGTACGACTACATCACCCACGAGAATCTGCTCGTTAACCGCTTTGGAATCTTGAGGTGTTATTCCATCGAATCGTTGCTACAATCTAGTAGATAGATCTTGGCTTGTTTGTTTGTATGCGATAGAAAATTTTTGTTTTCCATGCTACGAACCCCTACAGTCGGCGGTGGCGCGCTCTCCTCGCAATGGTTCAGGTGATACATGAAGCTGGAGAGAGGGAGAGAGGGCTCACCGAGGTCGCCTCGTCGTGTTGAAGCCCACGTACTCGCCGTTTGTCGAGGGGCGCACGAGGTAGTCCTGAATCGCTCGCCGGAGCTGTGCTTCACCTCGGGTGCGGTCAGACATTGTCGGAGGTGGGTGTCTGGGGTGCAAGCGAGCAAGAAAACGTGTCAGGAGGGTGTGCAATTTTGTACAGGTTGACATGGAACTCACCATAGGGCAAGGGGCACACGGAGTCGACGACAGTAGCTCGCCGGAGATGATGCAGACAGCGGTGGTTCCCAGATGAAGACGAAGGCGAGTCTGTGGGGCACGAGCAGGAAAGTGGGAGGTACTGGAAGAAGTGCACGGTGATGGTGAACGAGCTCATAGCATCCAAGGGGCAAGGGGAGGCAGGTACTGGCCGGAATTGAAGAAAATGCCCGCCGGAGCAGGGAGAGGTTTCGGGTGAAATCGGTGCGGCCCGGTGGCATTCGCGGAGTGAGATCTGGGGGGGAAGTTAGAGGAGGCGCGAGCGATTAAGTGTGCATGGTCAGGGGATGGTTTCCCGGCGTCGTTAAAGCATATTAACGCTGGCATTCATCGACAGTAAACATGGCCAGGGGGCGAGGAAGAAAGGTCTGACAGGTGGGGTCGCTTTGTCGGCGAGAGAGAGAGGGAAGAGGTGGGGTCCAGCAGTCAGTTGCTACGCGGGTTCGTTCTCTGCTGTGAAGCGTTTTCCTGCGGGGAAGGGGAATTGGGCTAGCTAGGCCTGGACTGGGCTAGGTTAGCTGGGCTGGCTGTTTCTCTCTTTTTTTTCTGTTTTTGTTTCATTTTTATTTTTCCATTTTAATTTCTGTTTTGAATTTGTTTAAACATTTCAAACAACTATTTGAATTCAAAACCTTCCAAACTTTTTAGTAAGTTTTTAATATGTTTTAAACATGTATTTAAATTCCCTTTTAGGAATAGTTCCTTTATTTATTTATGGTTTATATTTTATTTAAAAAGGGCACATTCCTTTATTGAATAAGGTTTCATTATAATTTCAAACCCATATTTAAATTCCAATTTTTCACAAAACCTTTTCAGTAGGTTTATTTATTCAAAAGGGTGTTGAATAATTCATTTTGATTTATTTGAAATATTTTCATATGATCTATTAATCATTTAAATTGGGTAAATGTCTTTATTCCAATAGAAATAGAATTTGGTTAAGGCCATTTTATTTTATTTGAATATTATTTATCCATTTATTTCATTTGGACTTGGATTATATTTATTCCATTTGCTCCTGGATTAGGCCAAGATTTAATTTGGTTTTTAAATATTCCCTATTAATTAATTCTTTCTTTATCTTATATAATCCATATCTTTTTATTTGTAGATCCAAAGTTGGTGATTCCAATTTGTATAATTTTATTTAATATTTGTTTATCCTTTTAAATCTCTTTAGGATTATTTGCTCACCATTTGGTATGGCTTTTTAGATAGGTGCTTTATTATCTTTGGAAATTCAATTTCCTTATCTTACTAAATTCATAAGATTTTATCTATGGTTCCAAATTAATGAAATCAATTTCTATGGTTTTATAATATTTCCATTTGTCATTCTTGATCATTTATAAATGTTTTTTGACAAATTTTATATGGATCAAATCCATAGGCTTAGAGTAATCTTGGAAATGATTTTCTCCCATTAGGTTTTTAGAGTTTTGGTTTATTTTCCAAGTGTTTAAATTTCAAGATGCATTTATGAAGAATGCATTTCACTTGATTTGAATTTTTGTTGGATTCAAATCTTATTCAAAGTTTGTTAAAGATGGGTTTTGATGTTTCCAATTGGAATCAAAAAGTTTCTTTTCACCCTAAATTTCAATAATTATTTATTTTTTTCACATTACAAAATTTGGAAAATTTTGGGATGTGACATGATCCATGTGCCTAAACACATACTTTCTGAACACTCAATGCCACCTTTATAGCCACCTAGTTACGGTGTGGTGTTTGATGTCATCAAAGCATCCTTCCGGTGATGGTGATTAGCATGATCTCATGGTCGAAGGAATTAGGTTACTATGTATCAGAAAGCTTATAGCAAACAAACTATTGAAATGACTTGACATGATATTGTTGTTAATAACATCTCAATGTTTGTGATCGAGAAACCACGATCATCCATTAACCAACAGGCTAGTATTATAAAGAGGCTTTACCAGGGACTCTAATTTAGTTTACAAATCACAGAAGTATTAATGTTTCCGGTTAATACTATTATAGCATGAATGTAAAAATTTATCATAAACACAAAGATATAATAATAACCTCTTTTATTATTGCCTCTAGGGCATATCTCCAATATCTCCCACTTGCACAGAGTCAACTAATCTAGATTACATGGTAATATACCGAACACCCATGGCGGTTTGGTGCTGGTCATGTTTTTCCCTTGGGAGAGGTTTAGTCAACAGATCCGCCACATTTAGATCTATGTGTACTTTGAAAATCTTTATGTCACCATCTTGGAAATGCTCTCGAATAGCATGAAAACGTAGCTTGATGTGCTTCAACTTCTTGTGTGACCTTGGTTCTTGCGCATTGGCTATGGCGCCCATGTTATCACAACAGATAGACATTGGGTCCAGCGCACTTGGAACCACACCAAGATCTGTAAAGGTCTCCTTCATCCATATCGCCTCTTGTGAAGCCTCCGAAGCAGCTATGTATTCCGATTCAGTTGAAGATCTCTCCACAATGCTTTGCTTTGCACTCCTCCAGCAAACTGCCGCACCATTCAAAGTAAATACGTATCCAGATTGAGATTTAGAATCATCCGGATCGGTGTTCCAACTAGCATCGGTGTAACCATTAACAACGAGCTATTCATCACTTCCATAAGAAAAAACCATATCCTTAGTTCTTCTCAAGTACTTAAGGATGTTTTTTACCGCTGTCCAATGATCCGCTCCTGGATCACTTTGATATCTGCTAGTCAAACTAACAACATAGGCAATGTCGGATCTAGTACATAGCATGGCATACATAAGAGATCCTATGGCTGAGGCATAGGGGGTCTTACTCATCCTTTCTCTATCTTCTGCCATTGCAGGACTTTGAGTTTTACTCAAGGTCATATTGGGCAACATGGGCAAGAACCCTTTCTTGCTATCTTCCATTCCAAACCTCTTTAGAACTTTGTCCAAATATGTACTCCGTGACAATGATATTAGACGTCTTGATCTATCTCTATAAATCTTTATGCCTAATATGTAAGCTGCTTCGCCAAGATCTTTCATTGAAAAACTATTATTCAAATAATCCTTGACACTATTAATAAGGTCTACATCATTCCCAATCAACAATATGTCATCTACATATAGTATTAAGAATGTTACAAAGCTCCCACTCACTTTCTTGTAAATACAAGCTTCTCCATAAGTTTGTATAAAACCAAAACTTTTGATTACCTTATCAAAACGTTGATTCCAACTCTGGGATGCTTGCTTCAATCCATAAATGGACTGTTGAAGTTTACATACCTTGTTAGCATCTTTAGGATCCACAAAACCTATGGATTGTACCATATACAACTCTTCATCAATGTCTCCATTGAGGAACGTCGTTTTGACACCCATCTGCCATATCACATAATCATAATATGCAGCGATTGCTAACAAAATCCTCACATACTTTAGCTTCGCTACCGGTGAGAATGTCTCATCGTAGTCAACTCCTTGAATTTGTCGAAATCCTTTTGCGACAATTCGAGCTTTATAGACAATAACATTACCATCGGCATCTGTTTTCTTCTTGAAAATCCATTTGTTCTCACAGCCTTCCGGCCATCCGGTAAGTCCACCAAAGTCCATACTTGGTTTTCATACATGGATCCAATATCGGATTACATGGCATCTTACCATTTATTGGAATCTAGGCTCATCATCGCTTCCTCATATGTCGCAGGGTCATCGGTGTTGTCCACAAACATGACACTTCTAATGGGATCATACCAATCAGGAGTGGTACGAGTTCTCGTTGACCTGCGAGGTTCTGTAGTTACTTCAACCAAAGTTTCATGATAAACATCATTAGCTTCGTCTCTTATTGGTGTAGGCGCCACAGGAAATACTTTCGGTGCTGCGCTACTGTCAAGTCTGAGAGAAGGTTCAACAACCTCGTCGAGTTTTACTTTCCTTCCAGTCACTTCTTTCGAGAGAAACTCCTTCTATAGAAAGGATCCATTCGAAGCAACGAAATTTTTTCCCTCGGATCTATGATAGAAGACACCCAATAGTTTCCTTCGGGTATCCTATGAAGACAAAATTTTCCGCTTTGGGTTCAAGCTTGTTGGGCTGTAACTTCTTTACATAAGCTTCGCAACCCCAAACATTAAGGAACGACAATTTAGGTTTCTTCCCAAACCATAATTCACAAGGTGTCATTTCAACGGATTTAGATGGTGCCCTATTTAAAGTGAATGTGGTTGTTTCTAATGCATAATCCCAAAACAATAGCGGTAAATCTTTAAGTGATATCATAGGACGAACCATATCTAAGAGAGTTCGATTACGACGTTCGGGCACACCATTACGTTGTGGTGTTCCCGGAGGTGTCAATTGTGAAAGTATTCCGCATTTCTTCAAATGCTCGCCAAACTCGTAACTTAGATATTCACCTCCACGATAAGATCATAGAAATTTAATCTTCTTGTTACGTTGATTCTCTACCTCACTTTGAAATTACTTAAACTTCTCGAAAGTTTCAGACTTATTTTCATGAAAAAGATATACCCATATCTACCCAAGTCATCCATGAAGGTAAGAACATAACAATAACCACCGCGCGATGCTACACTCATTGGGCCACACCCATCAGTATGTATGATTTCCAATAAGTCTGTAGCTCACTCCATCATACCAGAAAATGGAGTCTTAGTCATTTTACCCATCATACATGATTCGCATCTTTCAAGTGATTCGAAATCAAGTGATTCAAGAAGTCCATCGGAATGGAGTTTCTTCATACGCTTCACTCCAATATGACCAAGACGACAGTGCCACATATAGGTCGAGTTACCGCTCAATTTCAAACATTTAGCTTCAATGTTATTAATGTGTGTATTTCTACAATCGAGATTCAATAAGAATAGACCATCTATCAAAGGTGCATGTGCATAAAACATATTACTCATATAAATCGAACAACCATTATTCTCGGACGTAAACAAGTATCTGTCTCGCAATAAACATGATCCGGATATGATGTTCATGCTCAACGCAGGCACCAAATAACAATTATTTAAGTATAAAACTAATCCCGATGGTAGATGAAGAGGTAGCGTGCAGACCGCGATCACATCAACCTTTGATCCATTTCCAACGCGCATCGTCACCTCGTTCTTCGCTAGTTTCCGTCTATTCTGTAACACTTGTTTCGATTTACAAATATGAGCAACCGAAACAGTATCAAATACCCAGGCACTACTACGAGTACTAGTGAGATACACATCAATAACATGTATATCGGATATACCTTTCTTCTTGATGTTTTTGTTCTTCAAATCCGCCAAGTACTTAGGGCAATTCCGCTTCCAATGACCTTCTCCCTTGCAGTAAAAGCACTCAGTATCAGGCTTAGGACTAGCCTTGGTCTTCTTTGCCGGCGCGGTAACTTTCTTACCGCCCTTCTTGAAGTTTCCCTTTTTCTTAGACTTGCCTTGCTTCTTGAATTTGGTGGTCTTATTGACCAACAACACTTGGTCCTCTTTATTGATCTCCACTTCTGCAGACTTTAACATGGAGAAGAGTTCGGGCAACGACTTGTCCATGTTTTGCATATTGTAGTTCATCACAAAGTTCTTGTAACTTGGTGGTAGTGATTGGAGGATACGGTGAATTCCTAAAGCATTAGGAATCACTATACCCAAGCTTTGAAGCTTGCTTGCGTGCCCAGACATCTTAAGCACGTGCTCACTGACGGAGCTGCCCTCTTCCATCTTGCAGTTAAAGAACTTTTCAGAAACCTCATAACTCTCAACTGCCGCGTGAGCCTCAAATATCATTTTGAGTTCACAGACAATATCATGTGGGTCATGGCTCTCAAATCTTTTCTGAAGATCCGATTCCAAACCATACAAGATAGCACACTGAACGTGGAGTACTGATTCTTCCGAGCGAGGAAAACATTCTTTAACTCATCGGTAGCATCAGCTGCAGGTGCGTCACCAAGCGGTGCATCCAGCACATAGGTCAAATTACCAGCATTAAGGACAATCCTCAAATTTTGGAACCAATCCGCGAAGTTGCTTCCATCGTTTTTCAACTTTTCTTTCTCTAGGAACACATTAAAATTGATGGTAGGGGCCGCCATTGATCTGCAACATATTTGCAATAGTTTAGACTAAGTTTATGACAAATTGAGTTCTAATTAATACTCCCTCCAATCCATATTACTTGTCATTGAAATGGATGTATCTAGTACTAAATCATGTCTAGGTACATCCATTTTAGTGATAAGTAATATGAATTGGAGGGAGTAGTTAAATTAATCTAGGTGAACTCCCACTCAAAAAAATATCCCTCACATTGTTTTAGTGATCACATGAACCAAATCCACCACATCAAAACCGATCATCACGAGAGTTGATGTAGCTTTAATGGCGAACAATCAACATGTTCATCATATCTACTATATGACTCATGCTTTACCTTTCGGTGATCCGTGTTCCGAGACCATGTATGTACATGCTAGTCTCATCAATATCAAACCTTAGCTTCCGCATGAGAAACTGGCTTGCTCCGCATGAGAATCTAACACACCCGATCATCACATGGTGATTCGAAACAACGAGCTTTAGCAATGGTGCTTACTAAGGATAAACACTTTATAACTTGAAATTTTGTGCTAGAGGGATCATCTTCTAATGCTACCATCGCGAACTAAGCAATACAAGATGCATAAAAGGATTAACATCACATGCAATTCAAAATATGGGATATGATATGGCTTTTCTTCTTGTGCTTCCGATCTCCATCTTCAAGCACGAACATGATCTCCATCATCACCGGCATGGCGTCAAGGTCAATAGCGCCGCTTCATGGTTGTCGTCCACCAACATCAACTATTACAACTACTTTGAATAATAGACACACATGTCTTAACAAAATTAAAGGACAACCATATGGATCATGCCGGTTGCCGACTTACAATAAGGAACATTGCATACATCATATATAATCACAATCATGGCCATATCACATCACAGCACACCCCTGCAAAACAAAGTTAGACGCCTCTAATTTTCTTTGCATGTTTTACGTGGTTTGGGGATTTCAATAGGTGTCGATCTAACTTACGAACAAGAACCACAACGTTGATACTAGTATTGTCAATTACCCGTTGTAAATTGAATCTTCACTATGTTGGGAGAAACATGCACCCGCAAAGCCACTTATTCAATACAAGTTGCATGTCCAGCATGGAGCAAATCTCATGAATGATGTCATGTAAGGTTAGCCCGGGCCGCTTCATCCTACCATCCCGCAAGATGCAAAGTACACAAGAAGCAATCGACAACAAAAGCATCAACGCCCACAATGACCATTGTGTTCTACTCGTGCAACAGATCTACATATAGACACGGCTCTGATACCACTTTAGGGGTTCGTAGCATGGAAAACAAAAAATTTCTACCACAAGCACACAAACAAGCCAAGATCTATCTACCAGATTGTAGCAACGAGTCGATAGAGGAACTCACCCTCGAAGATTCCAAAGCGGTTAACGAGAGCACATTCTCGTGGGTGATGTAGTCGTACACTTGCCGATCTCAAGATCGCGTAGACGATCCTTCCGGTTGCGTTAAAAGCTCCGCAGATCGGTCACACGTTCGGTACTCGATGAAGACCTTCCTCTCCCTTGTTCCAGCAGGCAGCGGAGGTTGTAGTACTCTCCTCGCGATTCTGGTAGCATGACGGCGTGGTACCGGAAGTAGAGGGAAGATCTACATATAGACACGGCTCTCATACCACTGTAGGGGTTCATAGCATGGAAAACAAAAACATTCTACCGCATGCACACAAACAAGCCAAGATCTATCTACTAGATTGTAGCAACGAGTCGATTGGAGTACTCACCCTCGAAGATTCCAAAGTGGTTAACGAGAGAAGATTTTCATGGGTGATGTAGTCGTACACTTGCCAATCTCAAGATCGCGTAGACGATCCTTCCGGCGCTACGTTCCGGCAGTGCTTCAGTAGTCGGTCACACGTTCGGTACTCAATGAAGACCTTCCTCTCCCTTGTTCCAGAAGGAAGCGGAGGTTGTAGTTCTCCCCTTGTGACTCCGGCAGCATGACGGCGTGGTGTCGGAAGTAGAGGGAAGATCTCGCAGGGCTTCTCCTAAGCCGGTGCGAGTTATGGTGGATCTAGGGTTTCCAGAGATCTAGGTTTAGAAGGCCGAAGAGGAGGAGGAGGTGTCAGCGGCGGCTAGGGCGACGGCTACGAGACGAAGGCGGCGCTAGGCGGTAGCGGCGGCGACGACGCACGGGTGGGGAGGGCTTGGTGTTGTGATCTTTGGGGCAGCCATCCTCCTCTATTTATGAGAGAGAGGGCAGCCTTGGGAGAGGAGAGTTTGAATCCATACCCAAACCCAAGTTGGATAGAAGGAAGGACTCTTTCCTTCTTCCACAAGGAAACTATTGTTCCAGTATGACTTTTCAAACCTCTCTTTTGACTTTCAATTTAGAACTTTAATTCTCTCTCGCAAATACCCAACCAAGTGACCTAGGACATGATCCAATCATTCCACTTACCCATGACACATTCATGGACCATTCCCCTTCCGGTCCGGTGAACCTTCTAGAACCTTCTAAAACCTCTCCGATGAAAACATCGAAATCATTTTCGAACTCCAGAATCCGACTTTCCTCATATGAATCTTATTCTCCGGACCATTCTGGATCTCCTCGTGATATCCCGGATCCTATCCGAGACTTCGAACAATATTCAGTTTCCCTACTTACATTCCATATCTACTAAACAACATCGAATCCTTAAGTGTGTCTCCCTACGGTTCGTGAATTATGCGGACATGACCGAGACACTTCTTCGATCAATAACCTACACAGGAATCTGGAAATTCATAGGGCTCCCACATATTTCGATGATTACTTTGCGATCGAATGAACCACTTACATACGATACCAATTTCCCTTTGTCTCGCGATAGTTTACTTATTCGAGGTTTGATCGTCGGTATCTCTGCATACCTAGTTCAACCTCGTTACCGATAAGTACTCTTTTCTCGTTCCAGTGATATATGATCCCTTGTGAGCTAGTCACATGCTTGCAAGCTAGTTGGATGACATTCCACCGAGAGGTCCTAGAGTATATCTATCCGTCATATGGATGGACAAATCCCACTCTTGATCCATGTGCTTGTAGCATCCCATTTGTCTAACCCCTGTAATGCTACATGTTATAATAATAAAATGGGCCACTTCCAACATATAATTGTTGCATCATCATCATATCATGCTCATACCATCATACCACCTTGCATTTGAGCATCATATAAAACCCTTTCTTGTTTGGTTCTTATCTCATGTGCATGATTAATTGTATTTGCCTCTTGATATTGTATTTGGGTCTTAATAAATTGTTAAATGCCCAAGTTGAGTTGGGGGCATCTCTCTTTTTGACTCCACCACCTTATCTCTCACCACCTTTTATATTCCACCATCCAACTATTCGAGCTTGGCATTTTGTTGTTTTATCTACGGCTCATGATTAGTTGGTTGGAACCACCCATATATCTATGCTTGGCCTTGCCCACTTTTTGGGAATGCATATGAGTAATGCCATGATAATCTTATTGTTTTCACAAGGATATGGTTGGCATTAATTATGTTGCATGGGCCATGCAAGTGCCACCTTCTCTAGTTTTGGTTTTTGCTTGAAATTCAAAGTGGATCTTTTCCCTTGCTTAAATCTTGTTTTGGGCTTGTAGTTGCTACATCAAATCATCTATCTCTATCCCCCCCTTTAGCTTGCCCCTCCCCCATGCCCCATGCACACACATGTGCTATGTGGCATGCACATCTCAAACCACCCCCCCTTCTTTCTTGGATCTTGCTTGGACATTGTTGGATCATGCATGGGCCAAAGGAACCATCCCATCATATTAAACATCTCCCCTACCTTCCCTCTCTTCTTCTTTTTCTTGGTTTTGTGGGTTGTATATGAAGCTTGCATAACCAAGTTTAGTACCACCATCTTTTTCTTTATCCTCTTAGCAAAACCCTAAACCCTATCCCTGCCTTCTATCCTTCTAGCTAAAACCTAAAACTAATCCCTCACCTAATCTAGCTACTCCATCTCTCTCTCTCTCACCTAGCTAAGCCTAAACACTAAACCACCCTCTTACCCTAATCTACTTCCCTTAGCAAAACCCTAATACCCTCCTCCTTTCTAGCTTGAACACCCCACCCTAGCTAGCCCCTTCTCTCTTTCATGCATGCCCCACCCCAGCACCCACCTAGCTACCCCCTCCACCACTCAAAGAAACCCTAGCCCGAGCCTACCCTAGCTCCAACCCTAGACCCGAGCCTCACCTCTCCCTCTCTTGCTCTCTCTCTGCCCTAGGGGCCCCAGCCAACCAACCACCTGCACCTACCCCACCCGCCTACACCTGCCCTGCCGTGCCCAGCCCTGGCACGTGAAGGAGGAGGAGGGAAAGGTGGCACCGAGCCACCTTTACCCATCTACCCGCGCCCACGGTACCTCCCTCCCTCTGCTACCTACCACCACCCCCACAACCTCTCCTCGCTCGTCCAGATCCACCCAGAGGCCTGCCCTCTTCTCTCTTTTCTCCACCGTCTCTATCTACCCCCCAGCGCCACCGCTTGGTCCCCTCGTTCCCTTGCCTGCAGTAGGTGGCGAGCTCTAGGTGTCGAGGAACGAGGAGGCGCCTAGGAGGCCGCCCGTGGCCGTCGAGGAGGAGGAGATCCAGCCTTGCATTCGGGAGGCCGACACGAAACCCTAGCCGTCGTCGTCTGCGTCATCGCCGTCTCCCTGCGCCCCAGGCCGATCCGACCACGTCAAGCCACTCTCGGTGAGCAGCCCCACCTCCCAGACAACCCCCTCTCGCCGATCTCGCCCCTAGCCCGGGCCGGGCGTGAACGCCTCCGTCATCGCACTGTCGCATCTGCAGCCTCCCTGCACCGCGCCAGCCTTTTCTAGCCGCGTAGCCCTCTCTTGCCAGCACCCCCGCAGCCACCGCAACGGTCCGAGCCTCTGCGCGCGAGCCCCAGGTCCAGGGTTCGATTCCCCACCCTGCGCCGCGCACCGCTCCGTCCGCAGACGCGAGGAAGAACAACAGTACGGCCGTGGCCTTTTGCGCATACCCCCCCCACCTTTTTGTCTCGCAACCCGCGCTCCCTATAGGCCCACTAGTCGGTGTCTATTGGCTTTTTGCAAAAAGGCACATGCGCTCTGTTTTCAGCAACCCGCGGTCCCTGGCTCAGCCGCGTGGCCCCAGTCCACCCAACCGCTGCCACGTGGGCCTGCGAGCCCGCTGACCCCACCCGTCGGTCTCTGGGGCAAGCAGCAGTCGCGGTGACAGAAGTTTTTCTCGCGCGTGTGCTGCTGAGTCAGCCTGGTCCCACCTGTAATTGTCTGTGGCTGGGTCTATCTGGGTATAAAAAGTATTTATCTGTTTCTGTTTTAAATTCAAATCTTTTCTAATTAATTCAAAATTCAAATTCAATTCAGTTTCAAATAACTTTTTCATACTAAATCCAAATTGGGCAAATAATATATGTTTGGATATCAGCAAGATGAGAGGATTCCAAATATACCATCCAATTTGACTTTTGCACAATTAAAATTCCAAGTTTAGTTAAATTACCACCAATGCCACTGGATTTTCAATAATTAATAACTTTAGTTTTATAATTCCAAATTAAGCAAATGATATGTCTAAAATGATCATTTCGAGACCTTTCTGTTTATGCTAACCATGACTTCAATTGCAGCATGCATCATATAAAAATATAGGGAACAGCAATTGTTATGGCAACAAATGTGATTCTAAAACCCAATTAAATGTTATTTTCTTGTCCTCCACACCTCACCCATGCCATGCTACTTATTGCCATGCAACTTGTGCATCATTCATCATGGCATGATTGTTTGCTTGACGCATCTTATTCATATGTTTGTGCTCTATATTCATGTTGGCCTTGTTTGTTTGGTTTTTCTCGGATAGACACTGAGCAGGGGTCATATCAAGAGAACCAGGAGCACTACCCAGATCCGTCCCTTGCTTCAACTGAGATACCAGGCAAGCACTTCCACATGCTTGCATACATACAGTACCTATTGCCTCTACCTTATTCTTGCATCATTGAGTCGCGATTGCATTAAATTGAATCCCAAGTATGCATAGCCTTTACTTTTAAACCCCACCAAGCTCGTTCCTCCATCCCATGAACCACTACTATAGGAGTTGTTTGAGCCATGCGAGTCGTAGAACAGCATGTGTAGGGTATGTGAGTGTCTGTTGGATAATGAGGTACCTAAACAACTTAACCTGAGTAGTTCTGGGATAACTAAAGAAAGTGGCACCGGTGAGCAACATCTGCTATTTGGTTTTTCCTGCTCACTTGTGTCCCGTAAGACCCCGAGTACTTGATTCCTGTTCCTTGATTTATCGCGCTATCCACATCCGGGAGGTATATGGGACCCCCCTGGGCCAGAGCTTGATTCCGTCTTATTTCTTGGGGCCACAAACTAGTTTGAGGTCTTATTTACTATCCTGTACTTATGCCATGCTACTTTCTGCATTTAATTTGTGCGAGGAGCACACTGTACTGTTTAGGATCGGGACACGATTCCGCGGTGTCGACAAGCCCAGCCACACTTTCGGGTTCCCGATGCTCACACCAGTATTACCAAACCTTGAGCCCGCTCGAGTCACCGCTTTTATGGATCTACTTAAGGGGTGGCCCCCTGAAATAATTCTGAATCTTGTGATTGTTCAGTCGTGAAAGCCTCGTTGGGTTTTGATTTGGTTTTTCCGAGGTTGATCGAGCGTGTGTTGCTATTGGTGCACCCCGGCCGGGTAAAACTTTCAAAGCCGTGTCCATGATATGGACGACTTGGAGCACAGTTTCTTGATCATAGACAAGCATAACTAAAGTACCGCTTTGATCTGACTAAGTAACTTGACTAGTAAATAGAGCAACACTCATGGAATGGTTAATAAAATTTCCAACGGATGGGGGGTTGTTCGTCCGCTTCCTTGTTGGTAAGCAGGGAGGAGGATGGATCGGATGAGATTACCATGATAACTATTGTACTTAATTCACGGACATCCATCTATCCTTGGTTAGGCGGATGGTTAGCGTTTATCTGTAGAATTGCTAGGGTTTATCTTTCGCTGCAATTGCGTCACCCCAGGTTGTGTCCCCTTTAGAGGCATTAAGACTTGCTGAGTACCCTTAGGGTCTCACACGATAAATTCTTGATTCAGATGAATGTACCTTCTCGTGACGGATCTTTGGGTGGAAGAAGTCAAGATGTGGGCAACGATCGCGGTGTAGAGATTCCGGAACGGGATCCGTGAGACCTGTAGTTGGGATGTGATTATTTCTCCGGCATCTTATGCCGATTTGCTTATCCGTACGGATCTTGCTTGCCGCCTGCATGATACCGATGTGTGTTGTATGAGGAGTTATCCTAAAATGTAGATTTATCTAGGTCATTTGAATCTTGCCGTGTATGGCGTTGGTATATTTCCTTTCTTTCTAGATGGTGTGGCTCGATGTACTCTTGTATGGTGGCTTATGCACATACCCACTTGTGTACGTAGTTGATCCTTCGCCGCCGACCACGCCCGCCTGCAGTGTCCTGCTGAGAGGGTAGTGGTTGGGACGCCGAAAGGACTACCAAAGGAGTGGCTTTTGGGGCCCCACCGTACTATTTCAACCACTATCACTCATCCAGGCTTGTATATAGGAGCGTAGTTCACCGAGGTAGTTACAATTGGTATCAGAGCCATCCCGACCTTCATGGTTTCAGCCAAACGGTCGTTGTCAGTCTAGCAAATATTTTGGTAGTTATGTATATTAGGGAAAAACAAAGCGAGAGTAGGACTGCTTCCACTTTTCTTCTTACCTCCCACCCACCCTTTTCTCGTAAGGAAGTGCAACGCTTCCAATCCTCTTCTCAAAGTTCAAACTAGGATTCACGTGTTCGGCTTCCGAGTACCATAGGTTGTGTGTGTGTGTGTGTTATCCCTTGTCTATCTGTTGCATCCAAGTTGTTATCTTATCTCGCTTTTGGTTATCAACCTGGTACATTCCATACCGATGTGCTTTTGCAAACCGACGCAATCTATCTTCCTCGTTGTATCCGACGCTATCTTGTTTGGGGTGTTCGCTTCCGTAGTTATCAATCTTTAGGTTTCACGTGAGAAGAAGGGGTTAGGATATGTGTTCCACTTGTTCATGTGTGGAGTAATGATTTGAGTGCGGATGGAGTCGCGACCATACCACTACTTTTATCATTCGCTTTTGTATATTGGATCAGAGAGTCACTAATCTTGATTCGTTAAGTAATTTTATGCATCTATTGGTATTTTAATGCCAAATTTGTGGAAATTTTTTCTTTGATATATTAGGTACCACACTCTTTTCAAATGTGTGCGATATGCTTAATAACTTTTAGGTGCTATGAACTTTGTTGATATTTTAATATCATCTCAAGAATTGTATCCTTTAATCTTGGTTAATTCCATCTTGGTACTATTTTGGATTATTATCATTCTCCATTATAGTAATCGACTTGAGTTTTATATCAATGACAGGATGGCTCCCCACACGCCGAAGAGGACATCCTCCGAACTGGGCTCAAGACTGCCAAGCATAGCTAATGCTTTGGCAATGCAAGAGAACCAAAGCCGCTTGAGGAGAGCGTCAAGGAACGAGTTTGCTCCACTTCCTCCACCTCCCAAGCGTGGTGACATCAAGAGCTTCCTCAAGTTCAACCTCGCCGCTTGATGTTTCGACCGACCTCGGACGCGGATGATTGGCTGCGCGGAGATCTCAAGGTTGCTCGAGACTGCCGATGTTCCGTATCAGAGTGGGTCAAGTGTGCTACTCACCTTCTCAAGGGAGATGCGCTCTTTGGTGGGAGAACTACTTGAAGGCAAGTCGACCGGGTTCCAGCCCAACTTGGGAGAGGTTCACTGCAGCTTTCAAAGAACAGCTTTCTCTCGAGATTGTGATGGAAAGGATGAAGGAGGCTTTCCTCAACTCAAGCAGGAAATGATAACGCCAACACATATATCAGAACTTCATGAACCTGTCTCGCTATGGTGGTGATGAGGTATCCGATGACAAGAAGAAGGTAAAAGGTTCGTGCAAGGGCTCAATGCGCCGATCAAGTATGCAATCACTCATGCAAGACCGCAACCTTCCTGAACTGCAGACACAAAGACTGCAAGAGGAGGCAAGGTGCAAATGTTCGAGGGTCCAAGAAACATAACAGGATGCATCAAGCTCAGCTATGGCAGCTCCTTCTAAGCGGCGTGCGGGTTCCTAACACCCCACCGTCGCTCCGGCTCCACCAAGACCTGCGTGTTTCACGTCAAGGCCACCAAACTTCACCATCGGCTCCTGTGGCTACAACAACCCTTACCGAGCGCTCGGCGGAGTCCCAGCTACTCGCTCCACGCCCACGGTGCTTGTTACACATGTGGAGATCATGGACATCCCACCGAACTGCCCAATGAAGAACAAAGCTCTCCTCAACCCCGCCAAGATCGCAACAAGTTCTCCTTCGGTTCGGCACCACCGCCGGCTCTCAACATCAACACTAAGCCCGGTTCATGTCGTCGTGCTAATCGCCAACGCCTCAAGCCGAGCTCGCACTGGAGTTGTCATGGGTATGCTTTCGCTTAACTCGCCTCGCACGAAGTTCTCTTTGATTCTGGTGCATCGCATTCCTTTGTGTCTCACAAGTTTGCATATGAGAATGACTTAGCAATGGAGCCTATTCTTAAGCGGTTAACGGTTCTTTCTCCTGGAGCAAATATGGTAGCATCTAAGATCAGTCATGGCAATAAAGTTGAGATTGGTGGCTCTTCATTCTTGGCTTCTTTGATTGTTCTGGGCAACTCTGACATTGATGTCATCTTGGGCATGGATTGGTTGACAGCAAATGCAGCTGTGATTGATTGTGCTGAACGCTCAGTGTCTCTGAAGATTCCTGAAGGCCACATAGTCTTTTCTCCAAGTCTGACTCCTGATGTCCAGCTCTATTCCTTGGCAACTCTTAATGATGATGCTATGGAAGCTATTCAGAGGGTACCAGTGGTCTGTGAGTTCCCGGATGTCTTTCCTGAAGAGTTGCCAGGTATGCCTCCGGATCGCGAGGTTGAATTCGTGATTGAGCTTGAACCTGGAACGGCTCCTATCTCCAAGAGGCCATATAAAATGGGTCCTTCTGAGTTGGCTGAACTCAAACGACAACTTGATGAACAAGAGAAATTGGGTTTCATTCAACACAGCACTTCTTCTTGGGGTAGCCCAACAATCTTTGTGAAGAAGCGTGATGTAACCGATAGGCTATGTGTTGACTACCGCTCTAAATGCTAAAACCATCAAGAACAAATATCCTCTTCCTCGGATAAATGATCTTTTGATCACCGGCAGAGCCGTGGTATTCTCTAAGCTAGACTTGAGAAGTGGTTATCACCAAATCAAAATTCGCAAAGAGGATGTGCCCAAGACAGCTTTCACCACTCGCTATGGCCTGTATGAGTACACGGTCATGTCTTTCGCCTCACCAACGCACTGCTACCTTCTCGAGGCCGATGAACTCCGCTTTCATGGAGTACCGGACAAGTTTGTGGTGGTATATCTGGATGACATTCGGTCTATTCCAAGTCCAAGGAGGAGCATGAAGAGCACCTGCGGTGTGTCCTGAACAAGCTTCGTGAGAACCGCTTGTATGCAAAGTTCTCAAAGTGTGAGTTCTGGTTGCCTGAAGTAACATATCTGGGACATGTCATCTCTGCCAAGGGCATTGCAGTCAACCCGGAAACCGTGAAGACAATAGTTGAATGGCTTCCTCCTGCTAATGTCAAGGAAGTGCGGAGTTTTCTCGGCTTGGCTAGCTATTGCCGTCGCTTTGTGCAGAACTTCTCGAAGATAGCAAAGCCTCTTACCGATCTCCTCAAGAAAGGCAAGAAGTACCTGTGGACTCCTGCTTGTCAAGAAAGTTTTGAGACACTCAAAGAGAAGCTCACTTCCACGCCAGTCTTGGTTCCTCCGGATACATCTAAGCCTTTCCAGATATTCTGTGACGCCTCTTTGCAAGGATTGGGTGCGGTCCTTATGCAAGAGAGACAGGTGGTTGCTTATGCCTCTCGTCAGTTAAAGACGCATGAGATCAACTATCCCACACATGACCTCGAGCTAGCAGCAGTTGTCTTTGCCTTGAAGCTATGGAGGCACTACTTGCTTGGTAACCGCTAGAGATCTTCTCGACCACAAGAGTTTGAAGTATATCTTCACTCAACCGGATCTCAACCTTCAAGAGGAGATGGATTGAAGCAATCAATGACTTTGATGTGACCATCAACTACACTCCAGAAAAGCAAATGTCATGGCAGATGCGCTTAGCCGTAAGCTTATGTCAACAACCTCATGGTAGAAGAGCAACAACCTCTTGTGCGAATTCCGTCAAATTTGAACCTCGAAATTGTGGAACAAGGTCATCTCCTCCGAACCTTCTCCTCTCTTGGAAGAACAGATTCGTTCTCGACCAGGTGATCCGCACACCAGAAAGCTCATCTCTAAGCTTGGCCTTCCGAAGTATGATTCCTTCCATGTCGATGATCAAGGCACGCTCTTCTTTGAACACCGGATGTTTGTTCCAAACTACCCGGGTCTGAGAGACCAAGTTCTCAAGGAGGCACATGATTCGGTTCTTTCTATCCATCCTGGCAGCACAAAGATGTACATGGACTTGAAAACACAGTATTGGTGGCCTGGGTTGAAAAGGTATTGTGCCAAGTATGTCTCAGAATGTGATGTCTGCCGCAGAGTCAAGGCTGTCCATCAGAAACCATTTGGTCTTCTACAGCCATTGAAACCTCCGGAATGGAAATGGGAGAAAGTAGAGATGGACTTCATCACTGGTTTTCCAAGGTCGCAGAAGGGCAACAATGCAATCTTTGTTGTCATCGACAGGCTTTCTAAAGTGGCACACTTCTTCCCAGTTAAAGAAACAATTTACGAATTCAGTTGGTGAGCTCTATATCAGTAATTGTCTCTCGTATGGGTTCCACTTGAAATCAGTTCAGACCGGGAGCATCTTCACCTCAAAGTTCGGGAGAGTTTCCAAAAGCTTTGGGAACAAAGTTGAACTTCAAAGATCGCTACCACCCTCTCAAGGACAAGTGGAAAGAATCAATCAGTTCGGAGGATATGCTTCTTATGCTATCTCTTTTGGCATGAAGTGGGAGGAATGCCTTCCATATGCTGAATTCTCCTACAACAACAGCTTCCGAAAAAGTCTCAAGATGGCACCATTCGAGGCTCTCTATGGTCGCAAGTGCGTAACTCCGATTGGTTGGTCGTGGTGGAGAAAGAATCTGGTTTGGCCTCGACATTGTAACCCAAGCAGGAGAAGGTGCATATCATTCGAGAACTCAAGATTGCTCGAGTCGTCAAGAGCAACTATGACAGAAGCACAGATATGGTATATGCACTGGTGATCTAGTCTACCTTCGTGTCACTCCCATGAGAGGAACACACCGCTTCGGATCAAAGGAAAGTTGGCTCCTAGATACATCGGTCCTTTCAAGATACGTGGTAGAAGAGGAGAAGTTGCTTATGCACTTGAGCTTAGAAAACTCAAAGTCCATGATGTTTTCCACATCTCTCAGCGCAAGAAGTGCTTCAAAGACCCCGGCAAGACCGTGGATCATGAGCTAATCGACCTCCAAGAAGATCTGTCTTATCAAGAACACCCCACCAAAATCCTTGAGACCGCAGAACGAAGGACGCGCAACAAGTCCATCAAGTTTTGCAAGGTGCAGTGGTCACACCATTCTGTTGATGAAGCAACATGGGAGCGTGAAGATGAACTCCGTGTCAACCACCCTTCTCTCTTTGTATCTTCTTCTTCTTCTTCCTAGAATCTCTGTGAGATTCCTGTTTAGTGGGGGAGAGTTGTAGCATCCCAGTTGTCTAACCCCTGTAATGCTACATGTTATAATAATAAAATGGGCCACTTCCAACATATAATTGTTGCATCATCATCATATCATGCTCATACCATCATACCACCTTGCATTTGAGCATCATATAAAACCCTTTCTTGTTTGGTTCTTATCTCATGTGCATGATTAATTGTATTTGCCTCTTGATATTGTATTTGGGTCTTCATAAATTGTTAAATGCCCAAGTTGAGTTGGGGGCATCTCTCTTTTTGACTCCACCACCTTATCTCTCACCACCTTTTATATTCCACCATCCAACTATTCTGAGCTTGGCATTTTGTTGTTTTATCTCTGGCTCATGATTAGTTGGTTGGAACCACCCATATATCTATGCTTGGCCTTGCCCACTTTTTGGGAATGCATATGAGTAATGCCATGATAATCTTATTGTTTTCACAAGGATATGGTTGGCATTAATTATGTTGCATGGGCCATGCAAGTGCCACCTTCTCTAGTTTTGGTTTTTGCTTGAAATTCAAAGTGGATCTTTTCCCTTGCTTAAATCTTGTTTTGGGCTTGTAGTTGCTACATCAAATCATCTATCTCTATCCCCCCCTTTAGCTTTCCCCTCCCCCATGCCCCATACACACACATGTGCTATGTGGCATGCACATCTCAAACCACCCCCCTTCTTTCTTGGATCTTGCTTGGACATTGTTGGATCATGCATGGGCCAAAGGAACCATCCCATCATATTAAACATCTCCCCTACCTTCCCTCTCTTCTTCTTTTTCTTGGTTTTGTGGGTTGTATATGAAGCTTGCATAACCAAGTTTAGTACCACCATCTTTTTCTTTATCCTCTTATCAAAACCCTAAACCCTATCCTTGCCTTCTATCCTTCTAGCTAAAACCTAAAACTAATCCCTCACCTAATCTAGCTACTCCATCTCTCTCTCTCTCACCTAGCTAAGCCTAAACACTAAACCACCCTCTTACCCCTAATCTACTTCCCCTTAGCAAAACCCTAATACCCTCCTCCTTTCTAGCTTGAACACCCCACCCTAGCTAGCCCCTTCTCTCTTTCATGCATGCCCCACCCCAGCACCCACCTAGCTACCCCCTCCACCACTCAAAGAAACCCTAGCCCGAGCCTACCCTAGCTCCAACCCTAGACCCGAGCCTCACCTCTCCCTCTCTTGCTCTCTCTCTGCCCTAGGGGCCCCAGCCGAACCACCCCGACCCTGGCCTGCCCTACCCCACCTGCCAGCTACACCTGCCCCTGCCCTGCCGTGCCCAGCCCTGGCACGTGAAGGAGGAGGAGGGAAAGGTGGCACCGAGCCACCTTTACCCATCTACCCGCGCCCACGGTACCTCCCTCCCTCTGCTACCTACCACCACCCCCACAACCTCTCCTCGCTCGTCCAGATCCACCCAGAGGCCTGCCCTCTTCTCTCTTTTCTCCACCGTCTCTATCTACCCCCCCCCCCAACGCCAGCCACCGTCGGTCCCCTCCGTTCCCTTGCCTGCAGCCGGTGGCGAGGAGCTCTAGGTGTCGGGGAGGAACGAGGAGACGCCTAGGAGGCCGCCTGGCCGAGGAGGAGGAGATCCAGACGCCAGACTCATGCGAGGCCGACACGAAACCCTAGCCGACCGTCTGCTCAAGGCTATCGCTGCCTCCCGCGCCCTGGCCGATCCGACCACGTCAAGCAACTGGTGAGCAGCCCCACCTCCTGACAACCCCTCTCGCCGATCTCGCCTAGCCTCGCCGGACGGCCGTCAACGCCTCCGTAAGGCCATCGCCGCTTCGCTGCAGCCTCCCCGCACCACGCCAGCCTTTCTAGCCGCGTAGCCCTCTCTTGCCAAGACTTCGCAGCCACCGCACGGTCCGAGCCTCGCGCGAGCCCTGGTCCGGGTTCGATTCCCCACTCAAGGCCGCCCGCCTCCGTCCGCAGACGCGAGGAAGAACAACAGTACGGCCGTGGCCTTTTGCGCATACCCCCCCCCCACCTTTTTGTCTCGCAACCCGCGCTTCCTATAGGCCCACTAGTCGGTGTCTATTGGCTTTTTGCAAAAAGGCACATGCGCTCTGTTTTCAGCAACTCATGTCCCTGGCTCACAAGGCCCGTGGCCCACCAACCGCTGCCACGGGCTGCATGAGCTCGCCGACCCCACCCGGTCTCTGGGCAAGCAAAGCAAGGTGATGTTGTTTTCTCGCGTGCTGCTGAGTCAGCCTGGTCCCACCTGTAATTGTCTGTGGCTGGGTCTATCTGGGTATAAAAATTATTTATCTGTTTCTGTTTTAAATTCAAATCTTTTCTAATTAATTCAAAATTCAAATTCAATTCAGTTCCAAATAACTTTTTCATACTAAATCCAAATTGGGCAAATGATATATGTTTGGATATCAGCAAGATGAGAGGATTCCAAATATACCATCCAATTTGACTTTTGCACAATTAAAATTCCAAGTTTAGTTAAATTACCACCAATGCCACTGGATTTTCAATAATTAATAACTTTAGTTTTATAATTCCAAATTAAGCAAATGATATGTCTAAAATGATCACCGACGAGACCTTTCTGTTTATGCTAACCATGACTTCAATTGCAGCATGCATCATATAAAAATATAGGAACAGCAATTGTTATGGCAACAAATGTGATTCTAAAACCCAATTAAATGTTATTTTCTTGTCCTCCACACCTCACCCATGCCATGCTACTTATTGCCATGCAACTTGTGCATCATTCATCATGGCATGATTGTTTGCTTGACGATCTTATTCATATGTTTGTGCTCTATATTCATGTTGGCCTTGTTTGTTTGGTTTTCTGATAGACACCGAGGGTGGGTCATATCAAGAGAACCAGAGCACTACCAGATCCGTCCCTTGCTTCAATCGAGATACTGTGCAAGCACTTCCACATGCTTGCATACATACAAGACTCTATTGCCTCTACCTTATTCTTGCATCATTGAGTCGCGATTGCATTAAATTGAATCCCAAGTATGCATAGCCTTTACTTTTAAACCCCACCAAGCTCGTTCCTCCATCCCATGAACCACTACTATAGGAGTTGTTTGAGCCATGCGAGTCGTAGAACAGCATGTGTAGGGGACCCCCCTGGGCCAGAGCTTGATTCCGTCTTATTTCTTGGGGCCACAAACTAGTTTGAGGTCTTATTTACTATCCTGTACTTATGCCATGCTACTTTCTGCATTTAATTTGTGCGAGGAGCACACTGTACTGTTTAGGATCGGGACACGATTCCGCGGTGTCGACAAGCCCAACCACACTTTCGGGTTCCCACTGCTCACACAGATTACCCAAACCTTGAGCCCGTCTCGAGTCACCGCTTCTTTATGGATCTACTTAAGGGTGGCCCCTGAAATAATTCGAATCTTGTGATTGTTCACCGTGAAAGCCTCGTTGGGTTTTGATTTGGTTTTTCCGAGGTTGATCGAGCGTGTGTTGCTATTGGTGCACCCCGGCCGGGTAAAACTTTCTGAAAGCCGTGTCCGCGGATATGGACGACTTGGAGCACAGTTTCTTGATCATAGACAAGCATAACTAAACTACCGCTTTGATCTGACTAAGTAACTTGACTAGTAAATAGAGCAACACTCATGGAATGGTTAATAAAATTGCCAACGGATGGGGGGTTGTTCGTCCGCTTCCTTGTTGGTAAGCAGGGAGGAGGATGGATCGGATGAGATTACCATGATAACTATTGTACTTAATTCACGGACATCCGTCTATCCTTGGTTAGGCGGATGGTTAGCGTTTATCTGTAGAATTTCTAGGGTTTATCTTTCGCTGCAATTGCGTCACCCCAGGTTGTGTCCCCTTTAGAGGCATTAAGACTTGCTGAGTACCCTTAGGGTCTCACACGATAAATTCTTGATTCAGATGAACAGGTACCTTCTCAGGACGGATACTGGGTGGAAGAAGCCGAAGATGTGGGCAACGATCGTACGGTGTAGAGATTCCGGGAACGGGGATCCGTGAGACCTGTAGTTGGGATGTGATTATTTCTCTGGCATCTTATGCCGATTTGCTTCTTATCCGTACTCGGATCTTGCTTGCCGTTTCCGCATGATACTCTGATGTGTGTTGTATGAGGAGTTATCCTAAAATGTAGATTTATCTAGGTCATTTGAATCTTGCCGTATGGCGTTGGTATATTTCCTTTCTTTCTAGATGGTGTGGCTCTGATGTACTCTTGTATGGTGGCTTGCGTACATACCCACTTGTGTACGTAGTTGATCCCTTCGCCGACCACGCCCGCCTGACAGTCCCGTTGAGAGGGTAGTGGTTGGGACGTCTGAAAGGACTACCAGTGAGTGGCTTTTGGGGCCCCACCGTACTATTTCAACCACTATCACTCATCCAGGCTTGTATCTAGGAGCGTAGTTCACCGAGGTAGTTACAGTGCTTCAACACATACTTTCTGAACACTCAATGCCACCTTTATAGCCACCCAGTTACGGTGTGGTGTTTGATGTCATCAAAGCATCCTTCCGGTGATGGTGATTAGCATGATCTCATGGTTGAAGGAATTAGGTTACTATGTATCAGAAAGCTTATAGCAAACAAACTATTGAAATGACTTGATCTTTATGCTACGCTTATCTATAGGAGCATGTCCATCATACCATTCTCCTAATGATATGATCTTGTTGTTAATAACATCTCAATGTTCATGATCGAGAAACCACGATCATCCATTAACCAACAAGATAGTATTATAAAGAGGCTTTACCATGGACTCTAATTTAGTTTACAAATCACACAAGTATTAATGTTTCCGGTTCATACTATTATAGAATGAATGTAAACATTTATAATAAACACAAAGATATAATAATAACCTCTTTTATTATTGCCTCTAGGGCATATCTCCAACACGGGCCTCTAAAGAGGGCCATGTATGTCGAGCTAACAGAAAAGACCCTCGAGAGGGTAAAACTCCATCAGACTGAGTCTGGTTCTCCGAAGAAGGCGAACGGTAGGTTAGTCCATGAGACTGAGTCTGGTTCCGCGAAGAAGGTGAACGGTAGGTTAGCACTAAGGGCCATCAACGCCTCGGCTTCCGCCGGGCCGAGGGATCGGCGAAAGGAGACATCCCACTACTCCTCCCTTACTACTGCGCATGTATTATTATCCTGTTGCCAAACTGGATTTTAGTCTATGTTGTTGTCGGCTCCTGATCAGAATTTTAGTGTGTGTTGTTGGTTGTTTCCAGATAGAACCTTTGCTAGTACTCTCAATGCAAGCAACATTTTCCCGTTCATGTGTAAGTTTATTGATTGACTTGTCTTAGAGCATCTCCACTCGCCCACCCCCTCCCCCTAAAGGCCCCCTAAGCGAGCTATGGGGCGTCGGTGCAAAAAAACCGCCCAGTTGCCTCACCCTAAAGTGGATTTGGCGCTGGTACGGCCCAACAAATCATTCGGCACCCCCAGGCCGAACCCAACCCAAGGGGGTATAGCGGGGACACCATATGGTGCGGGAAAAGTGAGCAGGCCACCCTTGTCGGCGTCACTTCAACCTTTTCCCTCCAAAAAATTTAGCTTCCCTCATTTTTTCCCTCCACATCAACCCTTCCCCCCTCCTCACCGCCCACTCTTGCCATTTCCTGAGCAGACGAGATCCACCGCCAGCCATGTCGCCAAGGATTTACCAAGCTCCCCGTGCGTCAGCAGCCATGCCGCTACCGATGAGGAAGGTAAATACCAAGAAGGAGCGGCCGGAGGGGATGTACAATGCCGATTAGGCTTTCGACATCCAGCGTCGGAAGGTGGAGATTGCCGACCGCCAAAAGAGGGAGCTGAAGGAGAAGGTGTGGAAGGCGGAGGAGGCACATGCGGAGGTTCACGTGGCTGCTCTTGTGGCGCAGAGGGCCGCGTCCATGTCGGGGATGGCGGGGTCATCCCCTAGTGCTGGACAGTACATGGCCGGCGTGCGGGGGAGCCAAAGCAGCGTCTTGTCACCGTCGTGGACCTCCCCAGCTGACATGGGTATGACTTAACGATTCAATATGATTAATTACGCTAGGCTCATAAAGCCCAAATAAGTCCAAGGAGCATCTGACGGATAAAAGATAGTTTTGATAGTCAAGAAAGAAGTACGAACCAACATAGAGTTTGTATTATAATTGTAAACATGTAACCTCTTCGGATACGGCACCAGGACCCAGCCTCTCATATAAAGGCTGGGAGGACCCGACAGAGAGGTACCTGAGTTTTCCAGCAATCCGCCATGAGCTATATCACAACTAGCGAACCGGCGACTTTGTAATCGAGTTTCCACCATAATCAGACTACATCGACTGCCTTGTTTGTATGATAACCCGACAAAAATACCAGCTCTCTCTTTTCCACGAAACCCTAAGTCCATAACCATGGGCATTGCCGAGGTTACCCCTCGTCAATTGGCGCTGTTGGTGGGAAATCTGAGTGCTGGAGCCAAGGATTCGACTTCCTCTCTACCAGGCTGCAACCCGACGATCAAGGTCGGCAAGGTCCATTACGATATCATTGATCCACGCCCTCCCACCACGTTATTGGTTCCCGTCAACTTCGACCAGGAGACCGATCTCATGATCGGATGTTTCCACTTCCGCGTGGGAGAATCTAAGAATCTCTGCCTTTTGGCTCTGATCTATTCAGATCCGTTGGCCACACCTGCGTCGCTTACGGTGACACCTACATCTTCCGTCAGCTCAACTGGAAAAGTCATGACCAACCCGACAAATGTCAACAAAAATTGCGGAAACTCCGCAGATCTGGGAGATCTGGCTAATTTGCACGACGACCTCTCTTTCGGGTCAGACTTGAAATCAATACCACTTCACGGCTAAAGCTTATCAAACATCGCTCCCAACGAATCTGAGGAAATCATTGACTCCAGAATCAGGAAGGCCGAATCTTACGCAGAGCAAGACCACTGCAACTTCACTGGTTTTCGAGATAGTGATTGCTATGAATATGACAGCAATGACAGTCGATCATACATAGCGCACCATGAAGTGTGTGTGATCATGAGAGGAGAAGGAACCTCAACACCTATGGATTCTAATGGTAACCCGATCTTTGATCCCAATGATATTCTGTTGGGTGACAACACAGGGCACCATGAGGACAGGGAGGATCCGCTAGAGAACAACCATCGCATCGTGATAGGAAGAGAAGGGGAACACGATGGCAAGCGCATAACACTGCGGCTACCACCGGCAACATGGAAAAAGGCCCAAGATGCTATTTCGGGTGCAGTATGAATGACAGCAGATGCTACGTGGGAAGAGCTGATGGCCTACCAATATCTCCTCCACCACAAGAGAAGGGACTTGCTTCGGTTACAGAGGCAACTCGACAAAATAAAGAGGTTAGCCGATGAATCCAGTCTCCGTCGGGCACAACTCAGTTCTACCCAAGGTTCTGGCAGCGTTACCAGAGGGCCACAACCGAGGAGCGGCACTTTGCGGCTGCAGCACATACCTGAAGATGAAAGGCGTGAGCTGACTAGAGATCTGGACCTGTCATTCATGTCAGTAGATTTAGCGGAAAATATTAAAGAAAAAATAGCACAAGCTGCCCTTGTCGCTCTCCTAACAACTCAGCCAACATCTGATGATCCTCGGGCAGCAATCCATCGTTCCGCTCTCATGGGACTCGGCATGGTAGGTGAAACTCTTGCGCAAGGAGAACAAGGTGTTCCACGAAACCCAGGGGAACTCGATGTCGCAGCTCTCACGTTTCTTGCCAGGCTACAACAACTTCGATCCGCTTGGTGGGTTCAACCCCAACGCCTTCAACGCTAATGCGTCCACATCCCCTGCCCACTATCGCCCTCTCTTCAATGGTCGCGTGAATCCACCGTGGTTCGGCTCCCACCAGTCCGCCACAGGAGCCAACAGCAGCCATGCTTCCCAAGGCTTTTTCGGCGGTACGTGCAATGGCGACTCTATCATGGACGACATCATCGTAGGTGGCTCCAACCATGCCTACACAAAAGAAGAAGCCAAGGCCTACGATGAAGAAGAGAGCATCGGAGGAGAGCCTTGGGAAGACAAGGCCTACGCCTGTGTCGAGGCCAAGGAGGAGGTTATGGAGGAGGTGTTGGTGCCCGTCATGGCCGATCCAAAACGGAAGAAGGTGGCGGCTATCATGGAGAAGCAGAAGAAAGGTGGCGGTGGCCGTGGACCCAAGTGGAGTTTGAGGGAGGACTAGGGCCTCACTGAAGCATGGGAGCATTGACTATTTCACCGGTGCTAACCAAAACTCGGATATCTATTGGAAGAGGGTGAAGGCAATGTTCGACAAGCGGCAACTCTTGGATCCTTATTTCAAGAGTTGGCGCCATGATCGCAACGACTCTGGCATGTCGCATCATTGGGCCATGATTCAAAACACTTGCAACAAGTGGCGTGGCATCGTGGAGGAGATGCGCTGAGTCCATGTTAGCGGCACCAACTTCGACGATCAAGTAAGCAACCAAAATTAGCCGACACCCATTGAGATCATATCCCATGGTGTGATGGCATTGTTCTTTGTAGATGCACGCCATGATCGCCGCCTATCGCGAGGACAACAACGATGTCGAGTTCAATTTCATCCACGTGTTTGCAAAGATAGAGACATACGGCAAGTGGACGGAGACGCGGACTGCTCTCGCTAAGGCCAAGGACGTCGTCTATGACCTCGACGCGACACCATCGGTGGCCTCATAAGGCCGCCCCATTAGTGCTAAGAAGGCCAAGCATATGAGGGACTTGTGGCCGTCCATCGAGAAGTTGCACTCATCCCTCATAGTGTGCATGGTCGACGCCCCCTCACACGCCGCCAAGAGGACAAAGAAAGCCGCTATGATGGAAGAGGTCACCGCGACAAGGTGGTATTCGGTCATCGAGAGGAAAGACATCAAAGTCGTCCTTATCAAGGCTAACTTTGTGGCGAAGAAGAGGAGGGATGACCTCGTGATCTTGATGGTCGACACCAGGGCATGGACGACGAGGTGAGGGTGTGGTGTGTTGAGCAATGCACCATGATTCTGTTGGAGAGTCGGCCGACACTGACCCCGACCTTGGTCTCCACCCAGGATAGCAGCCCGACTCCACCGGTGATTGCGACACCGACCCCTGCACTGATCGCCACCCAGGTCAGCACCCCGACTCCACCGGCCACTGCGGCTCCGACCCCGACGCCGATCGCTACCCAGGCCAACACCACTACTGTAACATCCTAGGATTAGCACCTAGAAATAGAGAGGACACAGGTTTGTGCATTGCATTCATGCATAAGAAAATCCGGGGAATTTTCGCGCAAAACTAAAAGAGCTACGGAGGGATCGGGATCTCTCTTATACTGAAGGAAACTTCGGAGCAAGTGTTATAGATTTCAACATGACCTTTGTAGAATTTCTTTGATTCGAGAGGAAATTTGTTCAAATACGTATTTGAATTTCAGTTATGAAATTCATATGAATTTATAAGATACACAAATGGAAATTAGAAATATTTTAATAACTTGAAATAAAATGATTACATAAATAATATAACAAGGATTATTTATTAATATAAATATATATGCATATATAGTATTATTTTACAATAGATAAATAAAAGAATTCTTTATATAAGACACTGTCTTTACAATTAGGAAATAAATAAGTAGGAAAAATAATTTCATAATTGAAATAAATAACAACATTCTTTATTACAACAATATATTTAACATTGTCCTTACAAAAGAATTGAAAATAAAAAAATGAAATAAGTAAACTTTATTGAATTGAATACAATAATACAATGTTTTTACAATATATAAAACAGAATATAAATTACAATATCTCAACATTATTCAATCAGAAAAGAAATTACATATATTTATATAAAAGAGAAATCCTAAACTATTGTTCCTAAGCTACTTCTTTATCTTGTATCCTTTACCTAGATGTTCCTACAAAAACAAATAACTATAAAAATAAAATACAGGGGTTAGTTTTGGGATTAGATTACTCTCAGAATTAGCATACTAATGATATGCTTAAGCTCATCATTGAGGGATTTGAAATGGAAAAAGTGTAGTATCTGTTCTTGTTCTATCTAATGACCTCAACACAACATCATAGGTCAAAAAGGGGCAAGTTTCACCTCGGTAAAATAGCAAAAGAATCAGGCTTCCACTTGGCAACATCCAAAAATGAAGCCCAACTTCAGATAATACCAAATTAGCTGAACACATTCAGGGCAAAAGATCTCACAGATAAAACCTGGACACAGGGAGGTTCCTGGACCATACCAGGCACCCAAACAGGCAGCTCACACATGCATGCATGCATATGTGCTGTCAACACCACAGATACCCAGGAAACCAGATAAGAAGGAAACGGCCGTAGACAACAAGTACCTGCCCACACTCCAAAACACATTCACACAACATCACCACCGGAGTGTCAAACCACACCACCATAGCTCTGGTTGCTCCCAGGAGCCATCCTAGAGCTAGGACAAGGGGAAATCAAGGCCATATGTACAAGGAAAGATTACTATCCAGCAGAATGGACATGAATCAATCAAGATCCAACACAAGGGCAAGACAACAACAACAGTAGATCAAGAGCAGCTGCAGCTTATCCACAATCTCACCAAGTCAAGCTAATCTACTCTGCATATCAGGTTACCAACTTATAATAGTAACAGCACATGCTCCTTCCATCTTTTAGAGCATATGTGTTAGTGGGGAAAAAATGGAGAAATCTCAGACTAGCATAGAAGTGCTATGCTAGTCTCATCATTGAGTTAGAAAGGATAAAATTATAACATTTGTTTCAATCACCACTAGGGCCTCAGCCTTTGCATCATAGGATGGATCTTGTTGCTCACAACAATCATCAAGGGCTATTGAGCCTTGACCATGTTGATTAATTAACAATAGCAACAGATCCTACGCATTATGAGTATGCTACTGTGCACCCTTCAATTGGGTTCCACAGTATTGAGCTCACAACAGATCTTGCAAACAGAATCTGTCACTGTGCACACTCCAAAATGGAGGCCCCATAGTGACAGTCTGATACACAATGGCTATTATAATGTATCATCACCCAAAATCATTATTGAGATATCTCAGCCAAACAAACCTATCATTTTCCGAGCAACACACTCTAGGAATCAATGGTATACTTTATTTTACTATCAACAAAGACAGTAAACCAAATCACCACCATCATCATATATGCACCTGAGTCAAGGATCCACAACTTTTGTCAGAGAAGCCAACCAAGAACTAAAAGGGACTAATTCATATCATTTTCTTAGGCAATAACCCTAAGAATCAAGTATATATATATTCAGAATTTCATTCAGTAATGAATTCAAATCATTTTCCTAAAAATAAACATTAGGGATCAGATAAATATGTATTCACTGCTCAACATAATGGAAGCTGGAAGATTATAAACTTAATCATATTTTCCACACAGCTAATCACAACAGTGATAACCATGCACAATTATGCATGCTTGGTTCAGGTGCTAGTTAACAGAGATCATTCAAAGGGGACCTTTACATTATCACATAATCCCTGTCATGTAGACAGAAACAATAATATGGACAAGCTTTGCTTGTACAGCTTATTCCCACATGAAAACAAATCATTTTCCTAGGATGGTTGCCAGGAATCAACTTGGTAGTCAAATCTGTTGCCACTCATAACAATCATCCTAATCAGGAGATAACAAATTAAGCCAAGGTATAGTTATAGTAGACTCAAAGCATCAAGCACATAAGCAAGCTTTAACATCTTATATTCCAAGTATGAATTCATCAGAATACAATGGAGGCTCATTATATTTAATACAAGTACCACTAGAACCAGGAGCACTCAATCAAGATAAGAGTCACAGGCACACAATTGATCACTGAGCAAACCACTGTGAAACATCAAGCATCCAAAACATGTAGGAAGAATATATCTAATTAAGATTGTGCACTAGGATCCAGTACCCCCTCTGCTGGGCCAATTTGGCCCAATGTTGGGTACTATACCCATTTCAAAACAAAATAAGAAATTAAATAAAAGAAAAATAAATATATTTAATATATTAGAATTATCACAAAACTAATATCCACCTAAGAAAAATATAACTTTATTTATTTAAGTTAATAAAATGCAAATAAAGATTAAACACTATTAAATCTTAAGTGAAATTTCATTAAATAAGGAAAAATCCTAAAAATAAATAAAAATAATTTTTGTGTATAAAAATAACTTTACTATTTTATAAAAATACTAACTTAGAATTTCTACAAATAAAATATAAATCAAATATTTAAGGCACTTAATCCATAATTAAAATAAAATTTAAATATAACTATTAGCCTTTAAATGTTTTTAAATCTTAAATTCAAATTAAACTCCTTTTAAAAAAATATTACATAACACTCATGTGTAAGAGGGTGAATAATATCCATCCCTCAACCACTCTTGAAATGATTCTAAACCCTAACAAAATTTGTAAGATCATCTAATTATGCTCCCATTAATAAATTACATATTATTAAATTTATCTTTCACTTAAATTAAAAGGGATCATCCTTAATTGTATTTACCAAGACCCTAAAGCTAAATGCTATTCTAAAACTCATCATATCTTACAATTCACTTCTATTTTTATAGTTAACTTTGGTTTAAACAATCATAAACATCTCATTTGAATTTTATTCATGTTTTAAAGTTAACTTTATGCACTTGTATCATCAATTAAAATATGATAACTTAACACCATTCACAACCATCACAAACCCTAATGTAAAACCTAATAAACCTTAAGACTAATTAACCTTAACTAAATACTAGTTTCTTCAAATATTATTCTTTTTGCCACTTCACACAAACAAGTCTATATTAGTTCCTTCAGCTCTTAAGAACTCAACTCAAGGAATTTTTATCCCAATCAACAGATAACAATTAATCATAATCACATTATTCTATTAATATTTGTATATTTTGGTTTGTTAACACTTAAGTTCCTTATCAATATTGTTGCTTATAAAATAAACTTAAAGCTAAACCCAATCTTTAAGAAGATACCTAAGATCAACTTATTCAAAATACTAAGGGTTTCACTTTGGGAATTATAAAATTGCATTGCATTATTTATGCATAATGGCATCCTGATTCTGTAAACATTAGTCCTTACCGAACCAATGATGATGATTTCAGATATTGGATCTTCTATTATCTAGAAGACCGTGAGTGGATAATCTTGCAATCACAAAAGGCAAGTTCACACTTGCTCATGTCCTTTTATTATTTTCTGTAAAGTATTTTGCAAATCCAGAGTTGTCATCACCTGCATTTGAAAAAGATCAAAAAACACTATTTTCATAATAATATGATTATAGGTTATTTACCATGAGGTAATAATCTACTATGAAAGTTCCGGTGGTAAAGGTATCTAGGACTTAACAACCAATGTTGCCAGTGATTCTTGCGCCGTATATTACGCGTTAACCATGATATTTGGAATGGGACGGAGAAGTCAGCTGGATCAGCTTCCTTTCACATGCATTGGACACTGTTCTGGGCATTTGTAAGTTGCAGATCGTTGGTATAGCCGTTTTATACGGGGGAAGTCTACCGTGGATCTAGGCTTACAAAATACAAATATCTAGTGTTAATGGTTGTTGTGTGTATCCAATTAAGGTATAGCCGTTTTATACGGGGAAAAGTCTACCTTGAGTTTGGTCATCCAACAATTGTGGTGTATGCGGGGTCGTGGAGAAGGACAGTGATTGGCTTGGATCTTAGTCTGGGCCTCATACCAAGGAAGTATGAACGAGCCTATAACTCGGACGTGTAACAAAGCTAAGATCTGTCATGGGTAAAGTGACGCACCTCTGCAGAGTGTAAGAACTATAACTTGTTACTCCCTGTTCTGGGAAGGAGCTGCGAACGCTGCGGGAAAGGAACTCCATGAAAGTTCTGGTAAACCCGTGAAGGCTGATGGACATAGCTTTTCAGAATAAAAGCAACCTTTGAAGAACTGTTTACGAAAACTTGCATTGCCTACGACCTATGGTCTGTGGCTGTAGATAGTACATCAAACACTTCTCTTTAGTGAACTTGCTGAGTACGCTCATACTCAATGTATCTTCTTAACCCTTGCTAGATCTCGGAGAAACCAATGGCGTTTCCAGGAAATAAGTCACTTGAAGAGTTGAAGATATCTAAGGGAGATCAACGGAGTCGAAGACGTTACCAGAATCTAGAAGACAAGCTGAAGCGTAGAATAGAAATAAAACTCCTAGAGTCTAGAACCTACTTCTGTAGTATAATTCTATAGTAGTACTTTCAAGCCTTATACATATATTAATAGTAGTACTTCTAAAGTAAATCCGAGTGGATCTTTCTGATTCTTTCTGTATAATATTCCTCACTGTTCGAGGAAGCTCTCTAGATCTTTTGTAATATGCTATATGTAATATAACGTGTTGTCTTGGACCCACGATGTTTCTGTTGTACCACTCTAAGGGATATAATGCGGATGGAACGGTGTTACATTGGTGTTATATCAACGACTATAGTGTACTTGTAGGGGTCCCAATCTTTAATAAGATAGAGCCCCCTGTGTTTACAATGCTAGTCCCTGGATCAATAGCTAGCATCCACATTTAAGATGTAATATCAAGAAACAAAGGTCATAATATAACTTTATAACCAGGAATAACATAAGTTTATTACATCAATCATAGCTCATTTGGCTATTACATTACATTGCAACGGAATAACTATGGTCAAGTGGTCCTTCATATTCAAAGTGCCACAGGCAGATGTTGGTTGTAGACTTTGTAATCCTAATCAAACAATCTTCACTAAAATCAATCAAACCTGCAACATACAAGTTACAGCCACAAAGGGTCAATACATTTGAATTGTATTGGCAAGTGATACTATGGTAGTATAGTGGAGTCTATCATCTAGATGCATTAGGCTAAGTGGAGTTGAGGCTTGCATTGCTCAAAATAGATTTTTCTTATCATTTGAAAAATACTAAGTTTTTGTTTTGACAAATTACTTCCCAAGGCATCTACCAATCAAAGACTGAAGATCCTTTCCAAGGCATCCACCAATCAAAGATCAAGTGCTTGTAAAACCATTTTCTCAATCAAAGATTTCAAGATCCTTGTACCAAGCCATCTCTCCATCAATGATTGAAGAATTCAAACAACCCTTGTTCAAACCACAAGATTTTAATTTAGAAATTTGAATGATGAGATTCTTGATTGCTTACATGTCTTGATGCTCAAATTGTCCTTTACCAGGGACATGGCTAAGTACTTAGATTTTTCACTCTGCAGAGGTGGTGCACTTTACCCACAAGACTTGGTTTCCCAAGACAAAATCTTTCAGAAGCCTTCCCTTAGACCAAAATGGACGCGCTCCAACCTATCAAACACTACCACCCACTGTCCATTTGGCTAAGTTCTTGCAACCTATATGATCATGGCAGAGCCCATATTGCCAAGTGGTTGCACTTGAAGCTTCTCAACATATGACATCTCAAATCTCTTTGTTCCTGGGTGGCCATCCACAAGTGAGATGCACAAGGTCAACCATAACCCAATCCTTCCATTCCACCCAGGTGATTCATTAACTTAGTTGTTTTATTAAACAAAACATAAGTCCTCAGACTTAGAGATTTTTTCCATAGTATGAATATATTTTCCACCCATGTTTTCTATTAGCTAGGCTAAGCTTGGTAGTAATAGGAAACTTAACTTAGGAAATCCTACTAAGGATTCATCTACTAAGTTTTCCTATAGCAAGATCTATACTTAGCAAAATCCATGCAAGTTTATTTAGCAAAATCACTAATGCATAGAAAAAGTAATGGGATAGAAAGTATGAAGCATCACTTGCCTTTTTGGTAGGGAATGGTGGTTCACTCCTTGATCTTGTTAGTCTCACACTTCACTACAAGTCCAACAAGCAAACACTAATTCAATTTTTATTCCAAACCAATAATCACTCAAACAATTTCACACACACAAGACAATGGAAACTAATTCATGCATGGGAGCATGCACAAGATAGTTTTATTTTGCAAAGGGGGTCTCTATGGGTTTCTAAACTTTGTAAGATCCAAATTGGTCATTTACCAAAGTGGCAAAGTCATTAGCAAGAGGGTTTTGTCCAAAAACTATTTTTTTAAATCCATTCATCAATTCATGTGGTGAAAAATGTTTTTATTAAGGCAAAACTCCTAAGTTGTTCACCAAATGAGTTGCTATTGCAAATCTTGGTGGTTTTGGGTCAGTAGGTTTGGTCCAAACTATTTCCTTAAAGTTTTCTTTCCATAAACATTTTTATAACAAAAACCATTCTTTTTATTTGGCTAGAAAATGACTAAGTCAAGTAATCCAACCTAAATCTTACAAAAATCATTCTTAATACCAAGGGTTGGTTCCTAGGGTCAGTAAGGTCACAAAAATCCTATTTTCAAAGGTTTCATCCTTAAATTTAATTTTAAAATATTTTTATACTCTAAACAAGCATACAAATGAATCTGCAAAAATGAGCAAACAAACAGATACTATTTGCTAAACTAAGGGTATGGTTGGCTAGGTCTTGTTCTCCTGAATTTATTGATATAAAATTTGCCAAATTTGGACGTGTGGTTTGAAAGTTATAGGGTTTTCAAATTGCTACTTAAATCTGTTTTTCAAATTCTGTTTTAAAACAGATCCTGCCACGCGTCGTTATTCTACTGGATGATACCGGTTCGGCCGGATCGGGTGATGCTGGCCGTTGGATTTAATTATCATCGCGCGGCTCAGATCATTCGATACCCCTTCGGTTAAGTGAGTCTATCGTGCTCGTTGGATCTAAATCGCACGGTGCTCACCGCTTGCTGTGGATGGGCGGCGGCGTCAAGGTGGCGGAGCGCAGACGGGCGAGGTGCCGCGATGCGTGATGCGAGAAAGAGGAGGAAGCTCACCGAGTTCAGAGCGCACCGCTGATGCTCAACGTGGTCTTTGTTGGCCAAGGCGCACTAGGCTGGCTTGAATCGTCACGGAAGTTCTTGTCCGCCGGGCTTCTCTGTTTTCGGAGGTGACGACACAAGCCACGGAAAAGCAAGATAATAGTTGCGTTAGATGCGACGGGTCGGTGGTGATCGTGTGTGCATCAACGAGACGGAAGGGTGTGGTCGACATTACCGGAGGACTCCGGAAAAGTAGCGCACGGCGGCGTATAGGTGGAGTTATTGCCGACGCTTTGAGCGCCCGCAGTGAATGGTTGGTATGGACGGATGCGCCGGACGCTGGGAGTATGGGTGCTAGGTCGACGAGGCAAGGGCGCCTGAGTCCGAATTGGCAGGGAAGTCGCCGGAGGCAGAGGAAGTCTGGTCAAATTGTGGCAGCCTCGGGCGGAGAAGGAGTGGCGACAAAGGGAATGGAGGAGAGGGCGTGGGCGAAGACAGCGTGATCACAAGTAGAGATTAATGCTGCAATAAGGCGCATTCAATCGAAGAAGCAATGGCAACAACGGTGGCGAGGGAAGAAGAACCAACAAGGGGTGGGGAGGATGAACAGGGAAAATGGGTCCAGAGTCATGGGGAAAGAAGTGAGAAGGGTCCACCGGCCTCTCTGCGGGTCGACTTGTTGTGAACCATTTTCTTCGGGGAGGAGAACTGGGCTGGCTTGCTGGGCCTTGTTGGGCTTCTGGGTTGGGTCGCCCTCTTTATTATTTTTTTCCTGTTTCTGATTCCTTTTCTTTTTCTATTTCTATTTTCCTGTTTTGGTTTTCAAACAAACAAACAAGTTTCAATTAAATTCAAACCAACACCAAAACTTTGGAAGTTTGACTTGGTTCTGTTCAGTAGCCTGAACCTAAATCTAAAATTCATAATTTTTAAATAATAAAGTCCATTATTAATTAAATAATTGTCCATTGCTAATTAATCAAATTAGGATTTGATTTATTTCAAACTCTATTTAAATTCATATATTTTCCAAAACCAAAATAGTGGGTTGTATTTGAAATAAGGTATATTTAGAAAGCTTGTTTAAAATAAATAACAATTTTGTTAAAGGTTCCATTTATTATTTAAATAAATGGATCATGGTTTATTAATCAAATAGGGTTTGATATAATTAAATAAATTCCCCAATTGAAATCCATATATCTTCAAAATCAAATCAGTAGGTTTTATTTGGAAGTAAATAATACTTGGATACTTGTTTTAAAACAAATAACATTTTATTTAGAGTTCATTATTTAATTAAATTTAATAGACTTCCATTATTAAATCAAATAGGATTTGTTTTATTAAAATATTTATTTTGAACTCTAAAATAAAACCAAAACACTTTAGTAGGTTTTATTTGTGAATATCAAATACTTGGAAAACCTATTTAAAACAATTTAATAGGTTTGATGTTTTAATAAAAATGGTAATACTTTTTATTTAAACAAAATTTGGATATCTAACTCCTTATTATTTTATTTTAAATGAACCTTTACTATTTTTATTCAAAACAAAATGTTTTAACTCAAAAGCTTGGTCAATGATTAATTTGGCTTTAGAAAATAATCCTTATTTGTAAAACTTCTATTTCATTTGAAAACAAATCTTTTCATTTAATTGTTTTCAAAATAGTATTTCCAAATGTTTTTATTTTCCTTTTATTAAATGTTTATCTTTTTAAATCCCTTTAGTTTTTATTAAATTCAAAAGGGTTTGAAGTTCCAATTGCACTCAAAAAGTTTCTTCTGGCTCTGAAAATCAAACAAAGTTTTATTTTATTCATTTATTTTCACATTACAAGATTTGGAAAATCTTGGGATGTGACAGTACTACATAATGCAGTGGTATGTTGGGTCACCGCAGTTGGTATCAGAGCATATGCTTTGACCTTAGGTTGGAAACCTAGTAAATGGGTAGAACCTGTAGGATGGATAGTTACTATAGGAAGCCATCTTATCTACACCATATTTCCTTATATAAGTGATGAGTTTTCACTTGAGAATAACCTTGTCACACCTTATTGAAGTTCTTAGGTTACTTCTTTTCTTACTAATAATACTTATCTACTATTTAATTTAGGAAGTACCTATCAAGTATTTTGTAAGAAGGCAGTACATCTTCTACTAGACTATTCTATACTATAACTAAATTAGAGTAGTATATCACCAAGTCAGAGTCCCTCATAAGGGAGTAGTTAATCATGGTGTTATCTTACTAAGAGAAGCCATGAAATGAAGTAAAATTTTGTCATTATCTTTATACTAATAGTAAATACCAGAGGAGTACGCCCAAAACCTTAAACAACATGTTATGATAGGGGAAGTAACTAACGTTTTATTTAGCTTAAACTTATTCCATTAAGAATATAATCTTATAGAGAGTAACAAATAGGGTTATGCTTATCTAACCCCATGTAAAATGCCAAATCCACAGTGGCATGAATGACAAGGCAGTATTCTTGTAGTACAATTAGATCTATATATGTTATGAAACTGGTTAAAATTTGAGAATTATTCGTTGTTATAACAAATGTGCTTAGGGAAGTTAAGATTAGAAACAAAGGGTAGAAATGCGAGGATGATGTTTAGTATGTAACTCCAAGGATAATTAAGTTATAACCAATTATAGAGTGATTTAACCAACTATCTCTAGAGTCGGATCAAATTGTACCAAAAGTTATCCCTTTGCAAATGGGCAAAATGGTGTAATTTCAGAGGCCAAGAACATTATAAGCCATACAAAAAGGTATATAAAGGTAGAAGTCTATACACTAAATGTATAAAAATTGTAGTGTATAACATCAAAGCCTAAGTACAAGAGATGTTTTACTCGAAGTACTGTTTCTACAGGCTTTTGATGTATGTTTGCTAGAGGTAACATTTGGATTTGTTGGATTTTATTGGATTTTATTGTGTGACTAGGTCTGTGCAAGAAGTTTGAACTTTATGGGCATATGCATGATGTTTCATGGAGTCCTTACTTGATGTACAGGTCTATAAGGTAAAATGGGTTTGCGTGAGGGAGAGGCGAATTATCACTTTAATGTTGGAAATATGAAAGCTCATGGAGATGTTGGTGATACAACAAAGGAGGCTAACCAGGCAATTCTGAAGGAAGGACCCAGTCAAAGGCCATATTTAGCCACCAAAGAGGAGGTTCTTCAGTATATGAGGAGTATTGAAGAAGGAAGAAAGGTTGAAACCGAGAGGCAGAACCAGTTTTATCAGGAGACATTAAAGGTTAGGCAAGAGAAGCAATTTAAGGAATTATGTCCAAGGGTTGAACTGGTGAAATTCTTAGAAACCAAACCCTGGAGTTTTTCCATGGTTGAAAAACCTATGGAGGCGGAGAATTGGTTAATGGATACATCACGTAAGCTTAAAAGTGTGGGATGCAAGGATGAAGAAAAGGTGTGCTATGCAACTTATCTTTTGACCAGAACCGCAGCCATGTGTTGGGAAAAGTCCAAGTTCATGATTCTGGAAGGAGGTGTCAATACCTGGACTGAGTTTAAAAAGAAGTTTTGAGAAGAATTTGTTCATAAGAACAATGGAAAAAGGAAGGAGAATGAAGAATTAGAGAACAAGAATATCCCAGTCCTGAAACATGTACGAGAATTTAACCGTTTATCCAAGTACATTAGTGAGAAAGTAAACAAGGAGGTGAAACGACAAAAGAAGTTCATGAAAGGACTAGAAGCAATTATGAAGATGTAGCTCAAGATTGTGCGTGCAAAGGAGTTCCAGGAATTGGTGGATAGTGCACATATATCAGGAGATGATGAGATTGTTGCACCTAAAGGAAAGAAAAAGAAAATTCAAAATCAGGTCAGGTCCAAGGACATATGACGAAGAATTATCCGGATCCACATATAACATACAAAACAGAGAACATATGTCACAACTGTGGAATTCGGGGCCACATTTTGAAGGAGTGTCCAAAACCTAAGATAGTATGTTACCAATGTGGAGAACCAGGACACATGAAAAGGAACTGCTTAAAACCGCAGTTAACTCATGGATCAATAGCAGGAGTAATAGAACCAATAATGGGGTTACCATCTACTCAAAATAATCAGCCCAATCCAAATGGAGAAAGGAATGTAGGAGCATTTCAAGGAAAATGTAATATGTGTGGAGTTCTAGGACACAAGAAATCATGTTGTCCGGAACATCAGGAGGTTTATGGAACATCAGTGGGAGGAGACATAACATCCACCAAATTACCATCAAAGGAGGGGGTATGTGAAGAAGATACATCCTCAGGAAAGCGGAAGTATGAAACCATAAATGAAGTCAATAACAGCAACAATCAAAACAAAGAAAGTGGTAAGTCAAAACAGTATTAATGATAAAAGTTACCTTATACATGCAATTAAGGAGTTAGAGATTTTGCACCACTATTTTGCAAGTATTTGGGTGTACCATCTGTTCCTCAAAAGATCATTAGAAAATCTCAAGGGAGAGAGTGAATAATGAAGCATCAAGAGTTGAGATCCAGAGTAAGGTTTAGGGAAAGTCAAAACATTGTTAAAAAGTAAGCCATAAGGACTAACTATACCATAAATAGATGAATAATAGAGTTAAGTTATATTTGGCCAAAGTATAAAATAAAATCTTACCTTAAGGAGACTTTCTAAAAAACTTAGACACTTCTTAAATAGATGTCCTAATCTGAAGACACTCAAGAGGATCTGATCAGGGATGAAGTTCTAGATTCCAAAGAAGTTTATACATCAAATGGAATTAGAAGTTGGCTCATTCCAAATCAGAAGAGGATCCACGAAAAAGATTGAATGAAGATACAACAATTTTCTTCCTCCTGGATTTAAAAGAGTCACCAGGATCTGAAGAAGTCAATCTTATCTTCTGAAATGTAAGAGGGTGCAAACTTCAAGGATGAAGTTTATTTTAAGGGGGGGAGTCTGTAACATCCCAGGATTAGCACCTAGAAATAGAGAGGACACAAGTTTGTGCATTGCATTCATGCATAAGAAAATCCGGGGAATTTTCGCGCAAAACTAAAAGAGCTATGGAGGGATCGGGATCTCTCTTGTACTGAAGGAAACTTCGGAGCAAGTGCTATAGATTTCAACATGACCTTTGTATAATTCTTTGATTAGAGAGGAAATTTGTTCAAATATGTATTTGAATTTCATTTATGAAATTCAAATGAATTTATAAGGTGCACAAATGGAAATTAGAAATATTTTAATAACTTGAAATAAAATGATTACATAAATAATATAACAAGGATTCTTTATTAATATAAATATATATGCATAGATAGTATTATTTTACAATAGATAAATAAAAGAATTCTTTATATAAGACATTGTCTTTACAATTAGGAAATAAATAAGTAGGAAAAAGAATTTCATAATTGAAAATAAATAACAATATTCTTTATTACAACAATATATTTGACATTGTCCTTACAAAAGAATTGAAAATAAAAAATGAAATAAGTAAACTTTATTGAATTGAATATAGTAATACAATGTTTTTACAATATATAAAACAGAATATAAATTACAATATCTCAACATTATTCAATCAGAAAAGAAATTACATATATTTATATAAAAGAGAAATCCTAAACTATTGTTCCTAAGCTACTTCTTTAACTTGTATCCTTTACCCCAGATGTTCCTGATGGGGATATGCCTATCGGGGTATACCCAGCAGGACGTTTCCCACTGGCCCAAGCCGTCAACGAGTGGGCCTGGAGGGCGGCGACTGGATCAAGACTTGGCGTGGACTCAGGCGACTGGAAGCTGAAGGCACAGAAGCGTAGCTAGGCCCAGTCGGACTAGGTCATAGAACCTTTGAATCCTTAACCAATTCGGTTGTAATCTGTAAACCCTAGCGAGGTGAGCCTATATAAACCTCCCTAGGGTACGCATAGGGGATACGTTCCATCATACACCCAAGCGACTCGCCGCCTAGCCGTCGAGCTCGCCCCATTGTACTCTCACGATAATACAATCTAGCAGGAGTAGGTCTTTGTTGGAGATATGCCCAAGAGGCAATAATAAAGTGGTTATTATCATATCTTCATACTTATGATAAATGTTTACATACCATGCTATAATTGTATTAAACAGAAACATTAATACTTGTGTGATTTGTAAACATAAAAGAGTCCCTAGTAAAGCCTCTTGTTAAACTAGCTTGTTGGTTAATATATGATGATGGTTTCCTGATCATGAACATAGAGATGTTATTAACAATAGGGTCATATCATTAGGAGAATGATATGATGGACATACTCCTATAGTTAAGCGTAGCATAAAGATCAAGTCATTTAATATAGTTCATTTGCTATAAGCTTTCTGATACATAGTAACCTAATTCCTTCTACCATGAGATCATGTTAATCACCATCACCGGAAGGATGCTTTGATGACATCAAACACCACACCGTAACTGGGTGGCTATAAAGGTGGCATTGAGTGTTTGGAAAGTATGGGTTGAGGCACATGGATCAAGAGTGGGATTTGTCCATCCATATGACGTATAGATATACTCTGGGCCCTCTCGGTGGAATGTCATCCAATTAGCTTGCAAGCACGTGACTGGCTCACAAGGGATCACATATCACGGGAACGAGAAAAGAGTACTTATCGGTAACGAGGTTGAACTAGGTATGCAGAGATACCGACGATCAAAACTTCGGATAAGTAAACTATCGTGAGACAAAGGGAAATTGGTATCGTATGTAAGTGGTTCATTCGATCTCAAAGTAATCGTAGAAATATGTGGGAGCCATATGAATTGCATTGACATCGTTCATGAGACTTGCTCACAACAATCATCAAGGGCTAATGAGCCTTGACCATGTTGATTAATTAACATACCAACAGATCCTACCCATTATGAGTATGCTACTGTGCACCCTTCAATTGGGTTCCACAGTATTAAGCTCACAACAGATCTTGAATAGGATGCACATGCACACTCCAAAATGGAGGCCCACAAAGTGAGGTACCGATACACAATGGCTATTATAATGTATCATCACCCAAAATCATTATTGAGATATCTTAGCCAAACAAACCTATCATTTTCCTAGCAACACACTCTAGGAATCAATGGTATACATTATTTTACTATCAACAAAGAAAGTAAACCAAATCACCACCGTCATCATATATGCACCTAAGTCAAGGATCCACACCTTTTGTCAGAGAAGCCAACCAAGAAATAAAAGGGACTAATTCATATCATTTTCTTAGGCAATAGCCCTAAGAATCAAGTATATATACATTTAGAATTTCATTCAGTAATGAATTCAAATCATTTTCCTAAAAATAAACATTAGGAATCAGATAGATATGTATTCACTGCTCAACATAATGGAAGCTGGAAGATTATCAACTTAATCATATTTTCCACACAGCTAATCACAACAGTGATAACCAGGCACAATTATGCATGCTTGGTTCAGGTGCTAGTTAACATAGATCATTCAAAGGGGACCTTTACATTATCACATAATCCCTGTCATGTAGACAGAAACAATAATATGGACAAGCTTTGCTTGTACAGCTTATTCCCACAAGACAACAAATCAATTTCCTAGGATGGTTACCAGGAATCAACTTGGTAGTAAAATTTGTTGCCACTCATAACAATCATCCTAATCAGGAGATAACAAATTAAGCCAAGGTATAGTTATAGTAGACTCAAAGCATCAAGCACATAAGCAAGCTTCAACATCTTATATTCCAAGTATGAATTCATCAGAATACAACAAAAGCTCATTATATTTAATACAAGTAACAACTTATACCACTAGCATCAGGAGTACTCAATCAAGATAAGATTCACAGGCACACAATTGATCACTGAGCAAACCACTGTGAAACATCAAGCATCCAAAACATGTAGGAAGAATAAATCTAATTAAGATTGTGCACTAGGATTGAGAGAGGTTGTGAGAAAGGGGAAGTGGTACCTACTTGATGGCAAGTCTAAGCTCGCCGACAAAGTAGCAGTTGTGGCGACGGTAGAGAGACGAAGCTCAGCACGGCGGCACAGCCACACGAGGTAAGCCATTGTACTGCAGTGCATCTGCCCACACCACCAGCAAGCCCCAGCATCCAAACGCCCTCGCCATATCACCGGGGTTGCCGAGAACCTTGCCGTCCCACCGGAGTAATGGAAAAAATGGGGAATTAGGGTTTGGGGTTGGTGGTGGGCACGTAGGAGCATAATACACAAATCGAATTGGAGGGCTAGGTTCATCTCGGGAAGTCGGAGCTCCGGCAGCCAGCGGAGGCGGCCGTAGCGGCCTGCCTCGCCGGAATCAAGCCGACGGTGGCAGTGCCCAGGAACGCGAGGAGAAGGAGAGAGGAGGAGAGGCTTCGAGGGGATAAGGTGAGTGCGGGCTGGGTCGGTTTGACCGATCTAGTACCCCCTCTGCTGGGCCAATTTGGCCCAATGTTGGGTACTAGGCCCATTTCAAAACAAAATAAGAAATAAAATAAAAGAAAATAAATAAATTACCAAACTAACCTTTAAACATTTCCAGGTATAGAAAATTATATAAAAATCACAAAAATATATTTAATATATTAGAATTATCACAAAAATAATATCCACCTAAGAAAAATATAACTTTACTTATTTAAGTTAATAAAATGCAAATACAGATTAAACACTATTAAATCTTAAGTGAAATTTCATTAAATAAGGAAAAATCCTAAAAATAAATAAAAATATTTTTTGTGTATAAAAATAACTTTACTATTTTATAAAAATACTAAGTTAGAGTTTCTACAAATAAAATATAAATCAAATATTTAAGACACTTAATCCATAATTAAAATAAAATTTAAATATAACTATTAGCCTTTAAATGTTTTTAAATCTTAAATTCAAATTAAACTCCTTTTAAAAAAATATTACATAACACTCATGTGTAAGAGGGTGAATAATATCCATCCCTCAACCACTCTTAAAATGATTCTAAACCCTAACAAAATTTGTAAGATCATCTAATTATGCTCCCATTAATAAATTACATATTATTAAATTTATCTTTCACTTAAATTAAAAGGGATCATCCTTAATTATATTTACCAAGACCCTAAAACTAAATGCTATTCTAAAACTTATCATATCTTACAATTCACTTCTATTTTTATAGTTAACTTTGGTGTAAACAATCATAAACATCTCATTTAAATTTTATTCATGTTTTAAAGTTAACTTTATTCACTTGTATCATCAATTAAAATATAATAACTTAACACCATTCACAACCATCACAAACCCCAATGTAAAACCTAATAAACCTTAAGACTAATTAACCTTAACTAAATAATAGTTTCTTCAAATATTATTCTTTTTGCCACTTCACACAAACAAGTCTATATTAGTTCCTTCAGCTCTTAAGAACTCAACTCAAGGACTTTTTATCCCAATCAACAGATAACAATTAATCATAATCACATTATTCTATTAATATTTGTATATTTTGGTTTGTTAACACTTAAGTTCCTTATCAATATCATTGCTTATAAAATAAACTTAAAGCTAAACCCAATCTTTAAGAAGATACCTAAGATCAACTTATTCAAAATACTAAGGGGTTCACTTTAGGAATTATAAAATTTCATAGCATTATTTATGCATAATGGCATCCTGCTTCTGTAAACATTAGTCCTTACCGAACCAATGATGATAATTTCAGATATTGGATCTTCTATTATCTAGAAGACCGTGAGTGGATAATCTTGCAATCACAAAAGGCAAGTTCACACTTGCTCATGTCCTTTGATTATTTTCTGTAAAGTATTTTGCAAATCCAGAGTTGTCATCACCTGCATTTGAAAAAGATCAGAAAACACCATTTTCATAATAATATGATTATAGGTTATTTACCATGAGGTAATAATCTACTATGAAAGTTCCGGTGGTAAAGGAACATACTATCTAGGACTTAACAACCAATGTTGCCAGTGATTCTTGCGCCGTATATTACGCGTTAACCATGAGATTTGGAATGGGACGGAGAAGTCAGCTGGATCAGCTCCCTTTCACATGCATTGGACACTGTTCTAGGCATTTGTAAGTTGCAGATCGTTGGTATAGCCATTTTATACGGGGGAAGTCTACCGTGGATCTAGGCTTACAAAAGACAAATATCTAGTGTTAATGGTTGTTGTGTGTATCCAATTAAGGTATAGCCGTTTTATACATGGAAAAGTCTACCTTGAGTTTGGTCGTCCAACAATTGTGGTGTATGTGGGGTCGTGGAGAAGGACAGTGATTGGCTTGGATCTTAGTCTGGGCCTCATACCAAGGAAGTATGAACGAGCCTATAACTCGTATGTGCAACAAATCTAAGATCTCTCATGGGTAAAATGACGCACCTCTGCAGAGTGTAAGAACTATAACTTGTTACTCCCTGTTCTGGGAAGGAGCTACGAACGCTGCGGGAAAGGAACTCCATGAAAGTTCTGGTAAACCCGTGAAGGCTGATGGACATAGCTTTTCAGAATAAAAGCAACCTTTGAAGAAATGTTTACGAAAACTTGCATTGCCTACGACCTATGGTCTGTGGCTGTAGATAGTGCATCAAACACTTCTCTTTAGTGAACTTCCTGAGTACGCTCATACTCAATGTATCTTCTTAACCCTTGCTAGATCTCGGAGAAACCAATGGCGTTTCCAGGAAACAAGTCACTTGAAGAGTTGAAGATATCTAAGGGAGACCAACGGAGTTGAAGACCTTACCAGAATCTATCGAAGACAAGCTGAAGCGTAGAATAGAAATAAAACTCCTAGAGTCTAGAACCTACTTCTGTAGTACAATGCTATAGTAGTACTTTCAAGCCTTATACATATATTAATAGTAGTACTTCTAAAGTAACTCCGAGTGGATCTTTCTGGTTCTTTCTGTATAATATTCCTCACTGTCCGAGGAAGCTCTCTGGATCTTTTGTAATATGCTATATGTAATATAAAGTGTTGTCTTGGACCCGCGATGTTTCTGTTGTACCACTATTAGGGATATAATGCCGATGGAACGGTGTTCCATTGGTGTTATATCAACGACTATAGTGTACTACACCATGCAGTGGTATGCTGGGTCACCGCAACTACTCCACTATCAGCTACCCGGAGGCGCCTTCTACCGCGGTTCGCGACGATGCTATTGCTATTTGATTTCCATAGCCGTGTGACACCGGCATGTGCCCCCTTTTTGTTTGCTAGACTTGATTTGTAGCGATTTGTGACGATGTGATCGTCGAGACTATGTGATCGGTTTGTAGGGGTGTTTGGGGGCTGCGGCTGGGAACCGGTGCCGCCCGATAGGAGTTAAATGCACCGGCGGACCCCAATAAGACCAAGCGCCGGACGCCGTATTGGGGGTACCAGTGGAGATGCTCTTAGCAAACTTAAAGTGTACGCATGTGTAGAACTTGTTTCGTCAAGCATTTTGGTTAGACGAGATTTGTTGATCTACGTATGTGCGCGTATTTATCCGCTTAGTTTTGTTTCCTTTCCTAGTCCGCCCGCTTCCTTAGAGTATCTCCACTCGCCTACCCAGGACGCTGATCCGAACGCCGAAATGACGTCCGGACGCTGAAAATCGGCCCAATCGCGTACCCAGGGACTTGTTTTCGTCCGGTTTTCGGCGTGTTTTGGTCCGGCCTACCCAGGCCATACCCAGGATCCCGGGTACGCCTTGGGAACGCCGGACTCAGCGAAAACGGGCGTGGGCCAGCCCTGTCGGCGAGACAAGGCGCCACTCCCGCCACTTCGCTGAGCTCCCGCCCTTTTTCTTCCCCCTCTCTCCTTTCTTCCCATTCCCCCACTCCCGCCACTCCGCCGAGCCCGACGCCCGACATGCCGCCCAAGAGCTTCGTCCAACCCAGATCAATCATCGAGGAGGGTCCGGCGGAGAAGAAGGCGAGGAAGCCGAGAGCGCCGCCGACGAAGCCGGAGGGCATGTCCTCGGCCAAGTGGGAGAAGAGGGAGCACGCCAGGCAGATCTCGTCGGCCGAGTGGAAGGACACGAAGGAGAGGGCGAAGCTCCGGCAACAGCAGGCGGCGGAAGAGCAGGCAATGGTGAAGGCAGCGGTGGAGGAGCAGGCGATGGCGAAGGAGAAGCAAGCGGCGGCGACGCGTTCGGCATTGATGGCAGCATCGTACCCACCACACTGGGGAAGCCAGGCGGGTGTCGGCTCGCCTGCCGGATTCTCGCCGATCTCTCCGGCAGGATTCCAGGAGAGCCAAGCGACTTCTCGGCAGAGGTACTCCTCGTCGCCCGAATTCGACGGCGGGTTCAACCCCAACATGATCTTCCCCTGCCCCGCGCCGCGCCCTGCCTCGGCCTTCGGCGTGGACATCAACCTCCCCTATTCCACCTCTCCGGCGTACGCAAGCCCCGCTCTGCGCCGAGGACCGCTGCCTTTTGGCGGAAGCTCGGCGCCCTTCGACGAGGCCGACGCGCACAACCTGTTCGGCGGAATGCCGGGCACACTTCCGGCCGGCATGACAACCGAGACATACATGGAGGACTTGATCGCAACAGGCTCGGCCTCCAACCACCCCTCCTTCTTTACGGAAGAGCAGACCCGGGCCGACGCCGAGCACGACATCGAGTCCCAGGACCTCGCCGACATTGATGCCTAGGAGACGCAGGCCGAGCAGACGCAGCCAGAAGATGCCGAGGTTGAGGCGAAAGGCAAGAAGGGAAAGAAGAATCCTGTCACTTCGGCGGACGCTCGGCTCAAATGGACCGTGGCCGAGGACACCTGCCTCGCCGAAGCTTGGAAAACGGTGAGCATGGATCCGATCAACGATGCGAACCAAAATTTCGACAATTATTGGCAGCGCGTGAAGGCAGCATTCGACGAGCGTAGCATGTGCGAACCAAAGTATCGCAAAATCCACATGGAGCGAGGGGAAAAGGCTATTACCAATCATTGGGCTATCATCCAAACTTCCTGTAGCAAGTGGCACAGCTGCGTGGAAGAGGTCGACCGCACACAAGCAAGTGGAGAGAACATGGACAACAAGTTACTCACGGACACTATCTTTGTCGTGCACTCTCTTCCATTTTGACAAACTTGACACACTTTAATTTTACAGTTGTGTCATGCACTTGCTCTGTTTCAAGAGGACATGAAGATGGAGTTCAAGTTCCATCCTGTCTTCGAGCAAATCGAGCATTGCGAGAAGTGGTGAGACACTCGCCTGATGAGTCTCTCCAAGAGCAAGGACGGCGTCTACAACCCCGAGGCCCCGGCCTCTGCTGCCAGCGAAGGAAGACCTGAGCTCGGCCAGAAGAAGGCGAAGATGCTCAAGGCCGCCGGACCTCCCGCCGAGCGTCTCCAGGCTTTGATCGAAAAATGCATCGCCGACATGAGGGCGCAGGCCGAGAAGAGGGCTGAGAAGAGCGAGGAGCGCTGGAAGCAGTTGATCAAGACACAAGGGAAAAAGGTGGCCCTCATCAAGGCCAACCTCGCCGAGAAGAAGGCCAACTACGCCGCCAAGAAGCGCAACACGGACCTCAAGTTCCTGATGGGCGGCGAGGACACGTCGAAGATAAGCTCGCCGGTCAAGGCCTGGTACATGGCACAACGTCAGGCCATCCTGCAGGGCGTGATCACGGCTTCCCCTTCCTCTGCGCCGAACGTGCCTGTGCCAAACGCTCCCACGCCGAGCTCTGCTTCTACTTCCTCCAACCCGGCGGCCTTCAACGGCGAGACGGATGACAACGCCGCGTCGGCCACGCCGCAGGAGCCCGTTCCCATCGACGACTGAGAGTCATTTCCCGTGTTATGTAATAAAAATCTGTCGCCGAACTTGTGGGCGTATCTGTCGAACACCTTGTGGCCGAGCACTCGCCGGCAGGAAGGATAAAGATTCAAATATATCGCCGTTTCGTGTTCGCCTGGGTACTCGGTCTGGGACGCGAGTGGGAAACTAAGCGTACCCAGGCTGAAAACTTGCGCCGTCCGGCCAAAAAAAGTCCAGATTTCGGCCTGGGTTCGCCCAACGATGGAGATGCTCTTACTGAATCCTCAGTTCTTATATCCGTATTCCAATCCGCAGCTGGTCACAAATATAGTTGATGATCAGTGCCGGAGCTTGAAAAAGATTCATGGGCGGGCCAGGATATAGCAAAAACAAAAATAAGTGAGGATTTTTTTTCAAGGAGTCAGTTTTCATTAAGATTTAACAAAGAAGGTTTTACGTTGAGTTACACTACCGACCACACACAACTCCTAGTAACGCAACTAAACTACTACTCTCCCTGACCCGCTAGTTTTGATCTGCTGCCATGCCTGAAGCTTGCGTTCTTCGCGAGGTTAACAAGCTGAGCAATGTATGTGCTCTGCCTGTCGGATGTTCTTGCATTAAGTTCTAGACAAATTTTGCGCAGTCCAGCGATCAGTGCCACCACCTTTCTCTGTGATGTTGGTTGACTGCTGCTGAGAGAGAACCACCATTATCTGATACGGAAGAGGTACAATATCAGCCACTCCTTTTCCTTGGCAGAACCTGAACCAGAAATCTATTGAGAAAGGGCGCTGAACTAGGATATGATCGATATTTTCCATGGCCTGATCGCAGAGAAATAAATAAACGGAGAAACTGAAGAAGTAATTCACAATTCGGTGGACAATATATGCTACAAATTGCTAACTAATAATTTGGGGGAAAAAAGATTACCGGGACAGGGGAAAAAATTACCAGTGCGCCGTGCCTGGGAACTGCAGGAGTTAATTGGATAAAACTACCATAATTAAGGATGTTCGGTAATTCTGGTATGTCAGTACCAATTTTAGCTGTTGACATGCCAAAATAACCGAAAGTGGTACTGACCCATCCCGACAGCCCTAATTATGGTAGTTTTTATTCGATTAACTCACTGCAGCGACTCTCTAGCCCATCCCCGGCTGCCGATGGCGACACAGTCGCTGATGTGCCTCCTCTGCTCCACCGATTCCCCTCTTTTTTAGTCCAAACTTCTAGACCTAACGAGGTGTCTCCGTGTTCATACCAATGCTGATATGATATGATAAGAGCAAAATCCGACCCAAACTGAGGTGTTGAGCTCTACCTTTCCCACATGATCAAAATAGGTAACATATAAATATCAAAAACATATCAAACACACTCGGCCATGCAGCAATATCACGAAACCAAAAAAAAATTAATACTCCGTACAAGACCCTAGCGTAAAGAGTGAAGTATCTAGTTTTCTCTACGAGGAAAAAGACAAAAACCATGGATTTGATATAGTTGTGTGTTCTCCACACGACTGGTCTATCCGGTCCAAATCCCCTCGCTGCCCAAGAAATATTATGCCTCATGAAAACAACTCTTGTTCGTCGATCATTCTTCCTAGAAGTTTGCACTCAAACTTTTTCTACTATATTTTTTTTTTAAAAAATGCAAAAGCTTATGTTTCGATTCATTGACATAAAAAGAGTTCTTGTATAATTTATAATTACACGCTCATGACAAGCGGATATCCCATACAACTCAACCCACATGATCCATACAACTCAACCCACATGATCTAAGTGGCGCGTATAATGGCACCCGTGAAACCCTAGCGCATGACTTGGTAGGGATTGAAAGGATACCCATATCAATAAGTTGCAACTTCTTTTCCGAAAGCTCATATAAAAATAACTCTAAGGTTAAGCATGCTTAGCCTAAAGCAGTTTGATGATGAGTGACCGACTGAGAAGTGGGCCCCAAATGCGACGAGCGAGGACAAAGTGCGCAGAAAAAGCGACCGGCTTGAAGGGAATATGTCCGGAAGGCAATAATAAAGTGGTTATTATCTTATTCATTGTTTATGATAAATGTTTATTTTGCATGCTATAATTGTATTAATTTGGAAATATAATACATATGTGTTTAATAAACAAATAGAAGGTTCCTAGTTATGTCTCTCTTATAAACTAGCTCGTTGATTAACGAGATGATCAAAGGTTTTTTGATCATGGACATTGGATGTTGTTAATAACAAGGTCACAATATTGTTGGAATGATGTGATGAACATTCATACGAAGTACCTCATTACGATCAAAGTCATTGTATTTATATTGCTATTACATCATACGAAGTAATCCTAGTCCTTAGACCATGAGATCATGCCAATCACTAACACTGAAAAAATATCTTGATAACATCAAACATCATGATGATCCACAAGTATAGTGGGGGTATCGTAGTACTTTCGATAAATAGGAGTGTCGATCCCAACGAGGAGCAGAAGGTGCTGAACAGTGGTATGGAGCAGGAAATCCCTGTAAAAACTTAGCAAACGGATTTTTAGTGGTTTTCTGACAAGGCAACAAAACAAGAAGCAAGTAACAAGAGTAACGAACAAACGGATCAAGTGGTCCAATCCTTCCTTAGCAAAGGACAAGCCGGTGGAAATACTTATAAGGACCAAACGTTCTCGAGAACACATGGAAATTCTGTCAAGTGCTTTCGCTTCAAATAGTTGATTACTCTTCTTTGGTGTTTGTAAGTGTTGTGTGGGTGAACCTGTGCTAACATACCACCCTTCCTAGGACTAATACATACTTGTGATTAAACCCCCTGCAAACATCCGTAACTATAGGAAAGTAATTAAGATATAAATCTAACCACAGCCTTAAACTCTAAGATCCTACACTCCCTTGTGCAAAGGTGTCCTAACGGGGGTTCAGGTTTCTGTCACTCCGGCAACCCCACGATTAGTAGCCAAATACACAATGCTTCCCCCTAGGCCCATAAATGGTGAAGTGTCATGTACTCAACGTTCACATGACACCACTAGAAGAATAGCACTGCAACTTAAATACTAAACCATTGAATAATAACTTATCACAGATCCACTAATAACAACATGACTTCTCCCATGTCCTCAAGAACTAGACGAACTAATCACAAGACATCATATGGATCAAGATCAAATATGATATGATAATGGATAACAATCTGAACATAAACAATAATCCAATGGTTCCACACACAAGCATCAACTACAATAGTAATCAACATCGGGAAAGTTTCCCCTAAGAACTAAAGCAATATCCAACACAATTGTTACAGCGGGACGGAGTGGTGATGATGGTGCTGGTGGAGATGATGGTGTGGATGATGATGATGATCCTGATGAAGCCTATCTTGATGACGGTGTTGATTGCGACGATCTCCCCTCTCCGGGAAGGAATTCCCTCGGCAGAAATCTGTCTGCCGGAGAGATATTTCTCTCTCGATGTTTTCCGCCCCCAGAGGCGGCGTAAATCTATCTGTGGTCGCCCTCCTGGTATTAGGGTTCCGTAGGGAATATATAGGCGAAGGGGCGGAGTCAGAGGCCGGGCAGGTGGGCCACACCAGCCCTAGGCGCGGGGTCAGGTGGGACCGCTCCTAGGGGGGTGTGGACCCCCTAAGGCCCTTCTCTGTCCCTCCTTCTGGCTCCCTCATTCTTCTGGAGAAATAATATGTTTCCATATTTTTCTGGTATTTTTCTGATCTTCGCGAAATTGCACTGAAACGCCTTCTTTTCCATCAGAATCCAGACTCCGGCAGTCCATCCTCCAGGAATCATCCAACATGCATAAACAAATGAAAAGCCATAAGTAATACCTCATAATAAAACAAACATCAATGAATAGAGGTAAATTATGATATAGAAAGGTGATGCAAATTGGGCATATCAACTCCCCCAAGCTTAGACTTCGCTTGTCCCCAAGCGAATACTGAGCTCAGTAAACATGTCCACATGTTTATGGATTAAAGTGTCGATAAAAGAATACGAACAAGAAGCATCACACTTACCATTGCACAACTCATAGAATAAAGAAACTCACCATTATATAACTTAGCTTGCAACCAAGTACAGCATTCACAATAGACATGCATAAAGATGAATCATAATTGGAATTGGAAAACTTGTTCTTGGTCAGAGAACACCTGGCAAACAGCTTCACAAAAGCTTTTTGTAGAAGTTTCAAAACAGGAGCACTCTTTGCTAAAAAAGTTTTCTTTTCATAAGTGAAGGCTTTCAAAGTAATACTCAATAGATAAGAGTTTTGTGCAAACAAGGAAGATAAATAACATGATTGAATAAATCACCATATGAATGCTTGAAACACAACAACTCAAATGGTTGCTGGAGATAGAGAAGTAGGTTTACTGACTCAAATGGTAACTAGGAGAAAGGTCCCTTCTTAGAGGGTAGCAGGGATTACAAGTCATAAAGAGCTTCCAAAATATTATGGTACTTACTAGCTTTGAGCCCTCATTGCCCCTATCATAAGCATCTTGAGGTGATTAAGGTTACAGTGAACAAAGATGGAGTATATGCTTGACAAAATATAAGTTGGCAATCTCATGTCCCTTGAATATGAGGGCCACTCCTCATGCATACTCAACTTTGGGTCCAGGTAAGTTCTTGTCATTGTAAGTATTTGCATATCATTGAGAACCGCCAACGGGGTACCCCTTACACATGGTACAGGAGCGTTCCCATCAGCAAAATGACAAGGCAAGCAGATAGTGAGCATCTCAGCAATCTTTTTATTTACCATATGCATAGCTTTTTATTGAGGATGATTCATAGATAGCTCACTATGGTGATGCTGCAAGTTTCCACCATGATTAAGCATGGCTTAGGCTAGTGCCCCAGGCATTTCTCTAACACCGAATACAAACTCCATGGACTTACAAGTTCCCTCTTTATTTCACACCGTTGACATCCATAGACAAAAGAGCACGATATCAACTGTGTATAGAGTACAAGTGCAATGTTGAAAACTTTCCCCGTGACAGCACGGTTCTGCTAATTCCAATGTATAGATGTAAGCATATACAACTTCGATGTTCACAATGGTTCAAGTTTATTAGGGGCAAAGAAATAAATTTTTCCATCAAGTTTGTGAGAGATTTAGTAACTAGTTTTCACATAAAAAAATACTTTTTAATTCGAAAGGTAGATGAAGCTTGAGAATTTGCTAGGAATAGCAAAAGCTACTAGGTAGATAAGGTGGACACAAGTGGCAAAAGGTTTTTGGTTCAAAGGGTTTTGGAAACATGAGAAGTATGCCTTCTCAAAATTGGTTTTTGGCTAGCAAGGCTGGGTAGCAAGCAAGAGAGTTGAAAGAAACAAGCAAACATACAAGTAATAGATCCAAACATGCAATCTTCCTTGAAGACACAAAAGGATCTTAAATAAAGAATACTAAGCTTATGAGCGAACAAGAAAGAACAAATATTACAAAATACCTGTAAGCTTTTTCTTTCTTTTTCTCTTTCATAGTAATGCTACTGACCAGAACTCGGTTTTCCAAAACCAATTTAGATCCACTTGATGATCCCAAAGTGGTGCCAATACTGATCAACAAGATCCATCGTATAATAGAGATTGCAAACTAAAATAAGAAGTGCAAAAAAGTAAAAGATGAGACTTCTCATTAATATTCAATAAAGGCACTCACACCAAGGGATACAAAGATAATCAACTACAGGAGAGATACTTCCACATGCAAACCAAACTATAAGATAACCCCTCTACCACAGATACTAATCCACTAAAAAGGTAAAAGATAAAAGATAATGGTGGTGATACCGCGATACTCCCCCAAGCTTGGAACAAGCCAAGGGGATGCCAAACCTGATGATGAATTACTCCTTTGGTGGTGGTGGTGTTGCCTTGTCATCATCAAACTTCCAAGGCAATGGTTCCCCATCCAAAAAGGATGTCCTTGTCTCCGCAATCCTGAAACTAGCAGTAGATCTTATACGATCAAATCTAGCCTCATACTCACAGTTTTGGTTATGTATATCATAGAGTTGTGCTTGCAATTGGTTGGTGGTCTAACAGAGTGAAAAGATCTCTTCTCGGAGCTTAGCTACTTCGCCCTCGTGCTTGGTGATGAGTTCTGAACTTATCTTGTGAATAATATCCACCTCGCGTTCTGCCATCTTCTTGTACCTGAAAACTTCCTGTTCCAATGCTTCCATCCTATCTTCTAGACTGCCTTCTCCTTTAGGGCCTTTAACTTCTTTCATCTATACCTTCCCCTCCTTGAGGATAAACTCTTTGGGATGAATCCTCAACTCATACATGTACGGGTTGAGGGCATCCGCAGAGGAACCCTCCGTGGGTGATCTAGAGGAAGACAATGAGGCTCCAAATCTGAGAATTTTCCTGACAGAAACAGATCAAAACGAAAACACGACGAGAACACGGTGCAAGAACCTCGGGGAACCCGGGGGTTATATATTACGAAGTTCCAATGCATAAGGAAGGTTTTCACACGGAAACGAGGCGGAGACGGAGTTCGAGGGTGTCAAACCCCCTCGAGCGGCAGACAGAATCGAAGAGGCAGGAGTCGGGGTGGACAACCCTTCCAGCGCAGCCAGTGGGCCGCCGGGTGGGTTTGTCCACCCCGGACTCGAGTTCCTCTTCAGTTCCATCTCGTAGTTTCCCTTATGCATTAAAAACCAAAAATATAAAAATATTAGATTTTCAAGAACCTTCTGTTTTTTTACCATGTTTATCTATTCAAAGGCGAACTCTGCAGTTTCTGGTGTTTGGTTTCTGGTAAATTCTTCTGGAGTCACCATTTGAATAACAGCCACATCTTCATTATAAGAATCTCCGGAAATATAATGTTTTAATCTTTGACCATTAACCACCTATGTTGTGTCATCCTTCAGAGAAGAAATTTTGATGGCACCTGAATGGTACACTTCCTTTATAACAAAAGGTCCTTCTCATTTGGAAAGTAATTTCCCTGCAAAAAATCTGAGATGAGACCTATACAAAAGAAATTTCTCACCAACATGGAACTCCCTTTTGAGGATTCCCCTATCATGCCATCTTTTTACTTTTTCCTTAAAGAGCCTAGCATTTTCATAAGCTTCTCATCTCCACTCATCTAGATTACTTCAATCGAGCAGTCTTTTCTTACCAGCAAGTCTAAAATCTCTATTCAACTCTTTCACTGCCCAATAAGCTATGTGTTCTAATTCTAAAGGCAAGTAACAAGCTTTCCCATAGACCATTTTGTAAGGAGACATCCCCATAGGATTTTTATAAGTAGTTCTATAAGCCCACAAAGCGTCATTCAACTTTTAGCCCAATTTTACCTAGATCCGTTGACAGTTTTCTGCAAGATAGATTTAATTTCTCTATTGGAAAGTTCTACTTGCCCACTAGTTTGGGGGTGATAAGCTGAAGCAATTATGTGGTTTACATCATACTTAGCAAGAGTTTTTATAAAACCCCCATGAATAAAATGAGAGCCTCCATCAGTCATGAGATACTAGGCACACCAAACCTAGGAAAAATGACATCTTTAAGCATTTTCAAAGAGTTCTTACCATTAGCACTGTTTGTAGGTATGGCTTCTACCCACTTTGTAACATAGTCAGTAGCAACAAGAATATGAGTATACCCCTTTGAAGGAGGAAAAGGCCCCATAAAGTCAAATACCCCATAATCAAAAGGTTCAATAACAAGAGAATAATTCATATGCATTTCATTGCGTCTAGAGATGTTACCTACTCGTTGGCATTCATCACAGGATAAGACAAACTTCCTTGCATCTTTAAAAAGAGTAGGCCAATAAAATCCAGATTGTAAAACCTTTTGTGCAGTCCTATCCCCAACATGATGTCCTCCATAAGCACTGCCATGACATTTTCTCAATATCTCTTGTTGTTCAAATTCTGGAACACATCTTCGCATAATGTCATCTACTCCTTCTTTATATAAGTGTGGGTCATCCCAAAAGTAATGCCTTAGATCATAAAAGAATTTCCTTCTTTGTTGAGCTGTGAAGGTTGGAGGAAAATACTTGGAAATAATAAAGTTAGCATAATCAGCATACCACGGACTCTCATGTGGACTTACCCTTATTCCAGCTAACTACTCAATTGGAAAACTATCATTAATAGGCAAAGGGGCAAAATAAATGTTTTCCAAACGAGATAAATTATTAGCAACATGATTATCAGCACCTTTCCTATCCACAATATGCAGATCAAACTCTTGCAAAAGCAACACCCACCTTATAAGCCTAGGTTTAGCGTCCTTCTTTGTCATAAGGTACTTAATAGCTACATGATCAGTATGAATAGTAACCTGTGAGTCAACAATATAAGGCCTAAACTTATCACAAGCAAAGATTACAACTAAGAACTCTTTTTCAGTAGTAGCATAATTCTTTTGAGCAGCATCCGGAGTCTTGCTAGCATAATGAATAACATTCAGCTTCTTGTCAACACGTTGTCCAAGGATAGCACCCACATCAAAGTCACTAGCATCACACATGATTTCAAAAGTTAAACTCCAATTAGGCGGTTGGACAATAGGGGCAGTTGTCAAAGACTTTTTCAAAGGTTCAAAAGCTTCCTTACAATCATCATCAAAAACAAAAGGTACATCTTTTTGAAGAAGATTAGTAAGGGGCTTTGAAATTTTGGAGAAATCTTTAATAAACCTCCTATAGAAACTAGCATGACCAAGAATACTATGAATACCTTTGATGTCACTAGGACAAGGCATCTTCTCAATTGCTTCAATTTTGGCTCTATCAACTTCAATTCCTCTTCCAGAGATCTTGTGTCCAAGAACAATCCCTTCATTAACTATGAAATGGCATTTCTCCTAGTTAAGAACAAGGTTGGTTTCTTCTCATCCCTGAAAAACTTTATCAAGGTTGTGCAAACAGTTATCAAAAGAAGTTCCATAGACAGAAAAATCGTCCATGAAAACCTCCACAGTTTTTTCACAAAAACCATGAAAGATAGCAGACATACATATCTGATAGGTATCAGGAGCATTACATAAACCAAAAGGCATACGCCTATAAGCATAAGTACCATAAGGATAAGTGAAAGTGGTTTTCTCCTAGTCCTGTGATTTCACAGCGATTTGAGAAAATCCAGAATAACCATTAATAAAGCAAAAATGAGTCTTTTTGGACAACCTCTCAAGCATTTGATCAATAAAGGGCAAATGATAATGATCTTTCTTAGTAACTTTATTAATCTTTCTAAAATCAATGCACATTCTATACCCAACCACTACTCTTTGGGATATAAGCTCATTATCCTCATTAGGCACAATAGTTATTCGCCCTTTCTTGGGAACACAATGAAAAGGGATAACCCATTGACTATCAGCAATAGGATAAATAATACCAGCATCAAGGAGTTTTAATACCTCATTTATTACCACATCCTTCATCCTAGGATTTAGACGGTGTTGGTGCTCAACAACTGGTTTTGCATCAGGCTCAATATTAATAGCATGTTGACATATAATAGGAGAGAAATTCCTTTTAAATCATCAAGAGTATAACCCATTGCTCCTCGGTGCTTCTTCAATACTTCCAATAACCTTTCTTCTTCCTTCCCTAAAAGTTTAGAACTAATAATAAAAAGATATATCTTCTTATCATCAAGATAAGCATATTTAAGATCATCAGGTAAAGGTTTTAATTCGAAAATAGGATCCCCTTTAGGTGGTAATATGGTACCCAAATCTTCCACAGGTAGATTATGCTTAAGATGTTCCGGCTGACGAAGGAAAACTTCGTCAATCTCATTTCTTTCTTTCATGAAGACATGACTATCATGGTCTTCCATGAACTGCTGCAAAGCATTGTTAGGAGCAAGACAAATAGCAGACAGTTGTTCAACCCTGAAATCCTCATCAGGTAATTCATTTTCATAAGGAGTTTTGGAAAAGTTGGAAAAATAAAACTCATAAGATTCTCCAGCGAACTTAGTCAAAACTTTTTTCCTTCCTACAATCTATGATAGCCCCACAAGTATAAAGGAAGGGTCTACCAAAGATTATAGGATAGGGTTTACTCGCTTCTTTACCAAGTACTAGAAAATCAGCAGGGTATTTAATCTTAACACAGAGGACCTCCACATCTCTTACAATACCAATGGGGCAAACTTTCTCTCTATTAGCAAGGTGAATAACCACATCAATGTCCTCAAGCTCACAAGGACCAATCTCATGCATAATTTTCCTATAAAGCTCATAAGGAATAGCACTAAAACTAGCACCAATATCACATAAACCATAGTAGCTATGACTACCAATTTTAACAGAAAGCACATGGACACTAGATTTTCTAACTTTCTTAGGATGAGAAACAATATTAGTAGCGTCTTCACAGAAGACAATATGCTCATCCTCTATATTTCTAGTGACAAGTGAAGGGAATATGCCCTGAGAGGCAATAATAAAGTGTTTATTATGTGTATTCCAAGTATATGATAGATGTTTATTTTGCATGCTATAATTGTATTATCTGAGCGTTAATACATGTGTTTTTAAGAAACAAACAGAAAGTTCCTAGTTAAGCCTCTCTCATAAACTAGCTCGTTGATTAACAAGATGATCAAGGTTTCCTGATCATGGACATTGGATGTTGTTAATAACGGGATCACAACATTAGTGTAATGATGTGATGAACATTCATCCGAAGTATAGCATTACGATCAAAGTCATTGAGTTTATATTGCTATAACAACTTAAGTGATCCTAATCCTTAGACCATGAGATCATGTCAATCACTAACAGGAAGAGTTTCTTGATAACATCAAACGTCACACCGTAACATGGTGATTATAAAGATGGGTTCGGAACTAATAAAGTGTTATGTTGAGGCTCATGGATCGAGAGTGGAATTTGTTCATCCCGATGACGGATAGATATACTCTGGGCCCTCTCGGTGATATCACATTGATTAGCTTGCAAGCAAGTGATTTGATCACTAGAATGTTATATCACAGAACGAGAAAAGAGTGCATGTTAACGAGATCAAACTAGGTATGGAGATCGATGATCGAATCTCGGACATGTAATATATCGTGAAACAAAGGGATTAAGATACTAGCGTAAAAGGTTAAACGATCACAAGAAAGTCATCGTTGAATGTGTGAGTCGGTATGGGTCTCGGATCCCGCTTCGATTATTGATCGAGAGGGGTCTCGATCATGTCCGCATTATTCACGAACCGTGGGGTGACACACTTAAGAGACACCGACATCCAATTGGAGCAAAAGTTTCATGCCGAAAGAATGAACAAGCGCAATTTATTTCATTAGATACGAAATAGGTTTGGTGAAATTGCATAAAGTGGTTATGCATGTGAAATAGAATTCTAGCAAGGGGTTATTTGTGAATGTTTGTCATTAAAGTAATTGACAAAATTCTGAATAAAATAAAGAGTTTTATTTAATGAGAGTTTGCATTAAATTTGGTGGAAATTTAATGGGAATTTTGAGTGGACTTTTGAGTGGAGGGAATTTAGAGGAGTTTTGTGAGTGGAGTGTCCACCCACATGAAGAGGGAGGGCAAGGGCAGCCCATGCGCTGCCACCCCTTGGGGTTCCCCCTCCTCCTATAAAAGGAGCCCTCCTCCTCACTTGTCTCTCACACCTCCTCGTGAAGGATCTCTCTCCTCTAGAATTTATCCCCATGGTCTCGGACTAGCGAGATACATGTTCAGTGGCTATTCGGCAGAAAGAGTTGTGCTTCTTGCATCGCTGGGCGAGGAGGCGGAGGTTGCTGGTGCCTCGAGCGTGTGCGAGCACGGATGCGCTGCTGATTTGCGGCGCTAGGACTTCCTCTCGATCTTGAGATCGGCAAGAGATCGTCTACATCAACCACGAGTTGAACTCGTTAAGCTTTGTCGGTATTCAAGGGTATGTTCTCTACGGATATACATCCGCCCGTTGTTTGTATCTAGTATAAATAGATCTTGGTATATAGTTCACATCGTAGGAAATTTTTTGTTTTCTATGCTGCGAACCCTACAGTGGTATCAGAGCCGGATCTATGCGTAGATACTTTACACGGGTAGTACACATATGAGTATGTGGGCGATGATGATCATGTTGTTGCTACTTTGTTGTTATTTTGGATATTGGTGGCATAGTGGGATGAAGCGGCCCGGACAAACTTTACATGTCCTCGCACATGAGACCTGTTCCACGCTTGACATGCAACTAGTTTGCATAAGTGGCTAGCGGGTGTCTGTCTCTCCTACTATAGTCAATATCTATTTTACAAGCGAGTTGTCAACAATTTGATTATCCTCGTTGTGGTTCATGTTCGTAGGTAAACGGTTCTATCTAAAATCCCTAAACCACGTAAAACTTGCAATGGATAAATTAGAGGCGTCTAGTTTAGATTGTTCTTTGGGCTAGTGTTATGATATGGTAGTGTTGTAAGTAGAAGTATGAGATGATACTCTTACAACACACATAGCGTGTAAAATCCATAGACCTTGGATTTACACATATAGGTATGATAGTGATCATACCACGATGCACATGATAGAGATCATCTGCGGGAACCATATAATTTCACTAATAAACATATGATGTTTGATTGCATCTTATATTGCTTGTTTAGCGCTTTGTTAGGCATAATAAGATGATCCCTCATTTAAATATCAAGATAAGAATGTTTTCTTCCTTTAGTATGCACCGATTATGTTTTCGCTCCAAGACATCACGTGATCGGGTGTTCTTGGATCCACGACCATATTTCGGGTGTAAAACAGTTACACACGCAAATACTAAGGTTCTAACTTGGCGAGCCTAGCATGTACAGACATGGCCTCGGAACACAGACCGAAAGGTTAAGCATGAGTCATATAGTTGATATGATGCCCATTTGATGCTCGCCTTTGAAGCTATACCGACTCACGTGATGATCGGACTTGGTGTAGTGGATTTGGTTCATGTAATCACCAAAAAGGCACGAGGGATGTCATTTTTGAGTGGGAGTTCATTCGTAATATAGATTAGTTGAACTCGATCTATTATACACTTAGTCTAAACTTTACAAATTCTGTTGTAGATGGCACCACCTGCTTTTAATTTCAATGCGTTCATGGAGAAAGAGAAACTAGCAACGAACGGTAGCAACTTTACTGAATGGGCCATGAATTTGAGGATTCTCCTCTCTTGCACAAAGCAATATGTGCTAGAAGCGCCGTTAGGCCCCACCTTTGATGATGCCTGACGAGGAGAAGAATGACTATCGACTCGTCGGAGGACCACAACTTAGTTCATTGCGGCATATTGTATGGGCTACCGGAACTTGAAAGCGTTTAAAACGGCAATGCATTTGATACAATGGGTGAGTTGAAAATGATTTTACACACATCTTGTTGTAGAGAGCTACAATGCTTGAAAAGTTCTTTAGCTGCATGATGGAAGAGCACAGCTCGTTAGTGAGCATGTACTCAAGATGTCGGGTTACGCCGATAAGCTTGTGTCCTTGGGAATAACGATTCCCATTGACTTAGGCATCCATCGTGTTCTGCGGTCTACGCCACCTAGCTATAAGAGCCGTGATGAACTATAATATGCAAGGCATGAAGAAGTCTCTCCCGAGCTTCACAATGCTTAAAACTGCAGTGGAGATCAAAAGGAACATCAAGTGTTGATGATCAATAGGAACACTGGTTTCAAGAAAGACAAGAAGGAAAACGGAAGGAAGTAAGGCGGCAAGCCTTGTTGCGCACCAAAAGAAACCCCGAGTTGGACCTAAGTCGATACCGAGTGCTACTATTGTAAGGGGATCCTTTGGGCATCGAAGCGCCCCAAGTATATGGCGTATAAGAAGGCCGGCAAGGCAAACAAAGGTATATATGATATACATGTTATTGATGTGTACTTGACTAGTGCTCATGAGCACCTGGGTATTTGATACGGTTGGTTGCTAATATTTGTAACTCGAATCAGGGGCTGCGGAACAAGCGACCGCTAGCAAAGGGTGAGGTCAAGATGCGTGTCGGCAATGGATCAAACGTTGATGTGATCGCCATCGGAACGCTACCTCTCCACTTACCATCGGGATTAGTCATAAACTTAAATAAATGTTATCTGGTGCACCTTGCGAGCATGAACATTGTATCTGGATCATGTTTGATGCAAAGTGGTTATTCATTTAAATCTGAGAACAATGGTTGTTCCATTTATATGAATGAAATCTTTTATGGTCATGCACCAATGATGAATGGTTTATTTCATTGGATCTCGATAATGTTACACATATTCATAATGTTGATGCTAAAAGGATTAAACTTAATGATGATATATCCATATATGTGGCTTTGCCGTCTAGGTCATATTGGCATTAAGCATGAAGAAGCTCCATTCGGATGGACTTTTGGAATCACTTGATTATGAATCATTTGATACATGTGAGCCATGCCTTATGGGCAAGATGACTAGAACGCCGTTTTTCGGTTCAATGGAGCAGGCGGATTTATTGGAAATCATACATTCGATGTATGAGGTCCAATGAGTGTGTCGGCCAGGTGGATATCGTTATTTTGTTACTTTCACGGATGATTTGAGTAGATACGGTTATATCTACTTGATGAAACACAAGTCTGAAACCTTTGAAAAGTTTAAGGAATTTCGAATGAAGTGGAAAATCATCGTAATAGAAAGATCAAATTTCTACGACCGTGGAGGTGAGTATCTAAGTTACGAGTTTAGCACTCACATGAAAGAGTGTGGAATTGTTTCACAACTCACACACCCGGAACACCACAATGAAATGGTGTGTCGGAACGTCGCAATCGTACTTTATTAGATATGGTTCGATCTATGATGTCTCTGACGGACTTGCCATTGTAATTTTGGGGTTATGAACTAGAAACTGCTGCATTCACTTTAAATCGGGCACCATCTAAATCCGTTGAAAAGACACAGATGAATTGTGGTTTGGAAACAAACCTAGTGTCATTTCTTAAAGTTTGGGGTTGCGATGTTTATGTGAAGAAACTTCAACGGATAAACTCGAACCCAAAGCGGAAAAATGCGTCTTCATAGGATACCCTAAAGAAACTATTGGGTATTCCTTCTATCACAGATCCGAGGGCAAGTTTTTTGTTGCCAAGAATGGATCCTTTCTAGAGAAAGAGTTTCTCGCGAAAGGTGTGAGTCGGAAGGTAGAACTCAAGAGGTTGTGGAACCTTCTCTTCAAAGTATGGCTAGTAGCGCTTGGAAGTTGTTCCGGAGTTGGCTCCACCGTTGAAGAGGGAACTAATGATAATGATCATGAAACTCCGAAAGAGTACTAGAACCTCGCGGTCAAGCAGAGAGCGTCAGCTCCGTGTCTGAAATCTGTCATAAATTTCATGGTTGATGAAAATAATGACCTCAACGTATGAAGAAGCGATGATGAGCCCGGATTCCAACAAATGGTAAGAAGCCATGAAATCCGAGATGGAATCCATGTATGAAAATCAAGTTTGGAACTTGGTGGAATTACCTCACGACCGAAAGGCGTGGAGAACAAATGGATTTTCAAAAGAAAACTGATCTCGATGGTAATGTGACAATCTATAAAGCTAAACTTGTCGCAAAGGGTTTCGACAAATTCAAGGAGACTACGATAAGACTTTCTCTCCGTAGCGATGCTAAAGTCAGTTAGGATTATGTTAGCAATTGCTGCATATTTCGATTATGAAATATGGCGGATGGATGTCAAAACCGCGTTTCTCAATGGTAATATTGAAGAAGAGTTGTATATGATACAACCAAAGGGTTTTGTCGATCCTAAGGATGCTAACAAGGTGTGCAAGCTTCAGATCCATCTATGGATTGAAGCAAGCATCGCAAGTTGGAATCTCCGCTTTGATGAGGTGATCAAAGAGTTTGGATTTGTCCAAACTTATGGAGAAGCTTGTATTTACAAGTGAGTGGGAGCAATGTGGCATTTCGATATTATATGTGGATGACATATTATTGATTGAAAATGATATAGAACTTTTAAGCGTGTTAAAAGTTATCTAAACAACAAATTTTCAATGAAGGACCTAGGTGAGCGTCATACATATTAGGCATAAAGATCTATAGAGATAGATCTAGGCGCCTAATAGGGCTATCTAAAGTACATACCTTGATAAGATTTTAAAGAAGTTTAAAATGGACTGAAGTAAGAAGAGGTTCTTACCTATGTTGCAAGGCAAGACATTGAGTAAGACTCAAAGTCCGCTTCATGGAAGAAAGAGAGATAATGGACAAAGTCCCTATGCTTGACCATAGGCTCTATTATGTACGCCATGCTATGTACAAGACCGGATGTGGCACGCTATTAGTTTGACTAGTAGGTACCAATCGGATCCAGGTTCGGAACACTGGATAGCGGTCAAGAATATCCTTAAGTACTTAAGAAGAACTAAGGATATGTTTCTTGTATACGGAGGTGAAGAAGAGCTCGTCGCTAAGTGTTATGTCGACGCTAGCTTTGACACCGATCCGGATGACTCTAAGTCTCAATCCGGATACGTATTTCTCATGAATGGCGGAGCGGTTAGTTGGAGGAGCTCCAAACAACCTGTGGTAGCGGATCAACAACGAGGCGAATATGTTCTTTGCTTGAGCGGCTCGAAGCGATTTGGATGAAGGAGTTCATATCCGAACTAGGAGTTGTGGCAAGTGCGTTGGACCCAATGGTGATCTATTGTGACAACAATGGTGCCATTGCCAATGCCAAAGAGCCAAGGTCTCACAAGCATTCCAAGCATATTAAGCGCTGGTTTCACTCCATCCATGAGCATGTCAAGGATGGAGATATAAAGATTAAAAGTACATACGGATCTCAATGTAGCGATCCGTTGACTAAAACTCTCCCTAGAGCAAAACATGATCAACACGAACTCAATGGGTGTTAGATATATCACTATGTAACTAGATTATTGTCTCTAGTGCAAGTGGGAGATCAAGGAATATGCCCCGAGAGGCAATAATAAAGTGTTTATTATGTGTATTCCAAGTATATGATAGATGTTTATTTTGCATGCTATAATTGTATTAATCTGAAACGTTAATACATGTGTGTTTAATAAACAAACGAAAGTTCCTAGTTAAGCCTCTCATAAACTAGCTCGTTGATTAACAAGATGATCAAGGTTTCTGATCATGGACATTGGATGTTGTTAATAACGGGATCACAACATTAGTGTAATTATGTGATGAACATTCATCCAGTATAGCATTACGATCAAAGTCATTGAGTTTATATTGCTATAACAACTTTAAGTGATCCTAATCCTTAGACCATGAGATCATGTCAATCACTAACAGGAAGAGTTTCTTGATAACATCAAACGTCACACCGTAACAGGTGATTATAAAGATGGGTTGAGAACTAATAAAGTGTTATGTTGAGGCTCATGGATCGAGTGGAATTTGTTCATCCCGATGACGGATAGATATACTCTGGGCCCTCTCGGTGATATCACATTGATTAGCTTGCAAGCAAGTGATTTGATCACTAGAATGTTATATCACAGCGAGAAAAGAGTGCATGTCGAATTGAGATCAAACTAGGTATGGAGATACCGATGATCGAATCTCGGACATGTAATATATCGTGAAACAAAGGGATTAAGATACTAGCGTAAAGGTTAAGCACGATCACAAGAAAGTCATCGTTGAATGTGTGGGAGTCATATGGGTCTCGATCCCGCTTCGATTATTGATCGAGAGGGTCTCGATCATGTCCGCATTATTCACGAACCGTAGGGTGACACACTTAAGAGACACCGACATCCAATTGGAGCAAAAGTTTCATGCCGAAGAATGAACAAGCGCGAATTTATTTCACTAGATACCGATACAGTTTTCGGGTGAAATTGCATAAAGTGGTTATGCATGTGAAATAGAATTCTAGCAAGGGTTATTTGTGAATGTTTGTCATTAAAGTAATTGACAAAATTCTGAATAAAATAAAAAGTTTTATTTAATGAGAGTTTGCATTAAATTTGGTGGAAATTTAATGGGAATTTTTGAGTGGAGAATTTTGAAGGGCCATTTTGTGAGTGGAGTGTCCACCCACATGAATGAGGGAGAGGTGGGGGCACCCTCCATGGCGTGACCATGCCCCTGGGCTGCCCCCTCCCCTATAAAGGACCCTCCTCTCACTTCTCACACACACCTCCTCGTGAAGGATCTCTCTCCCCCTCTAAAATTTATCCCCCATGGTCTCGGACTAGCGAGATACATGTTCCCGGTGGCTATTCGGCAAGAAAGAGTTGTGCTTCCGCTGCATCGCTGGAGCGAGGAGGCGGAGGTTGCTCGGTGCCTCGAACGTGTGTGTGAGCACGGATGCGCTGCTGTTTTGCGGCGCTAGGACTTCCTCTCGATCTTGAGATCGGCAAGAGATCGTCTACATCAACCACGAGTTGAACTCGTTAAGCTTTGTCGGTCTTCAAGGGTATGTTCTCTACGGATATACATCCGCCCGTTGTTTGTATCTAGTATAAATAGATCTTGGTATATAGTTCACATCGTAGGAAAATTTTTGTTTTCTATGCTGCGAACCCTACAACAAGATCTTTCACAATAGCTACCACAGGCTCAATATCAATAAGCTCATCGGACCCTAAAGTTTGTTTTGCGCTTTTGCTAACCACATTAGCCATAATAGAATGCTCCCTTACCTTGTAAGGAAAAAGAGTTTTCTCAATATAAGGTTCAGGCAAAATAGGATCAACAGTAGAAATCTCTGTACTAGCAGGAACATGGGTGACAGTGTCTTTATAAGGAGCGTGGTATTTGTCCCACTCTTTCTTTGGAATTTCAATATAAGAGGCAAAGACATTAAAACTTTTTGCAAGAACTTGGGGATAAAGGCCAAACTCATTGCTAATATCACGAAAGTTATCAGTTCCCATATAAGATTTAATGCATTTATAATATAGTTTATACCTGACTTTCTTCCTTTGTCATTCTCCCAAGCCTCAGTGTATATTGAATACGGTCTAAGAGATCCCATTTAGCTTCTTCCTTCATACGTATGAATGATCCAGCACAATAAGCATCTAGTAAATCTTTATCATGAAGAGAAAGCCTAGCATAAAAGTTATTGAGAATAATATTATTAGAGAGTTCATGAATAAGACATTTAAGCATGAGTAACTTTAATCTCCCCCAAGATTGAGCTGTACTCTCTCCATCAAGAGGCCAAAAGTTATATATAAGATTTCTATCCTTATGGATCTCACTGGGAGGATAAGATTTAGAGTAAAAGAGAGATGCCATCTCCTCCCATTCCATGGATTGTCCATTCTTCAGCAGCTTATACCATTCTTCAAATCTCCTTTATAAGGATATGGAGAGTAACTTCTTCTTCACCTGTTCAGTTTTGATACCTCCAAACTTAAACAACCCGCATAATTCATGGATAAAAATCAAGTGATCACCAAATGGACAGTTCCATCCCCAAAATAATAATTATCTATAACACGATTAATAATACTTGTAGGTATCTTTAAAGGATCTATCTCAACAGGAGGTGGTTGATCTACTACCCTAGCAGTGGTAGTAGTTTTCCCAAACAGAAAACCAAGTGGGTTATCCATATTGGAAACAAAGTAACAAGCAGTAACAAACTCAATACTCAGAGTAAAAGTTTCCCTTACCAGTTTCACTCTTCAATAGCGCTTCACTCCCAGGCAACGGTGCCAGAAAATAATCTTGATGACCCACAAGTATAGGGGGTGTATCTTAGTAATTTCGATAAATAGGAGTATCAATCGCAACGAGGAGCAGAAGGTGCTGAACATTGGTATGGAGCAAGAAATCCCTGCGAATACTTAGCAAACGAATTTTTAGTGGTTTTCTGATAAGGCAACAAAACAAGGAGCAAGTAACAAGAGTAGCTAACAAACGGAGCAAGTGGCCCAATCATTTCTTCGCAAAGGACAAGCCGTTGGAAATATTTAGAAGGTCCAAACGTTCTCGAGGACACATGGGAATTCTATCAAGTGCTTTCACTTCAAATAGCTGAGTACTCTTATTTGGTGTTTGTAAGTGTTGTGTGGGTGAACCTGTGCAAACATACCGCCCTTCCTAGGACTAATACATACTTGTGATTAAACCCCCTGCAAACATCCATAACTATAGAAAAGTAATTAAGATATAAATCTAACCACAGCCTTAAACTCTAAGATCCTACACTCCCTTATGGAAAGGTGTCCTAACAGGAGTTCAGATTTCTGTCACTCTGGCACAACCCCACGATTTGTAGCCAAATACACAATGCTTCCTCCTAGGCCCATAAATGGTGAAGTGTCATGTAGTCGAAGTTCACATTACACCACTAGAAGAATAACACCACATCTTAAATACTAAACTATTGAATAATAACTCATCACAGATCCACTAATAACAACATGACTTCTCCCATGTCCTCAAGATCTTGACAAACTACTCACAAGACATCATATGGATCAAGATCAAATATGATATGATAATGGATAACAATCTGAACATAAACAATAATCCAATGGTTCCACTCATAAGCATCAACTACAATAGTAATCAACATCAGGAAAGTTTCCCCTAAGAACTAAAGCAATATCCAACACAATTCTTACAACGGGACGGAGTGGTGATGATGGTGCTAGTGGAGATGATGGTGTGGATGATGATGATCTTGATGAAGCCTAGCTTGATGAAGGTGTTGATGGCGACGATCTCCCCTCTCAGGGAAGGAATTCCCCCGGCAGAAATCTGTTGCCGGAGAGATCTTTCTCTCTCAGTGTTTTCCGCCCCCAGAGGCGGCGGAAATCTATCTGTGGTCACCCTCCTGGTATTAGGGTTCTGTAGGGAAGATATAGGCGAAGGGGAGGAGTCGGAGGCCGGGCAGGTAGGCCACACCTGCCCTAGGCGCGGGGTCAGGTGGGCCCACGCCTAGAAGGGTGTGGGCCCCTGAGGCCCTTCTCCGTCCCTCCTTCTGGCTCCCTCATTCTTCTAGAGAAATAATATGTTTCCATATTTTTCTGGTATTTTTATAATCTTCGCGAAATTGCACCGAAACGCCTTCTTTTCCATCAGAATCCAGACTCCGGCAGTCCATCCTCCAGGAATCATCCAACATGCATAAACAGATGAAAAGCCTTAAGTAATGCCTCATAATAAGACAAACATCAATGAATAGAGGTAAATTATGATATAGAAAGGTGATACAAATTAGGCGTATCACATCACGCCGTGACAAGGTGACTATAAAGGTGGGTTAGTGCTACGGAGGTGTTATGTAGAGGTTCATGGATCAAGAGTGGAATTTGTCCATCCCGATGACGGATAGATATACTTTGGGCCCTCTTGGTGATATCACGATGGTTAGCTTGCAAGCAAGTGATGTGATCACTAGAATGTTATATCATGGGAACAAGAAAAGAGTACATGTCGGTAACGAGATCAAACTAGTTATGAAGATACCAATGATCGAATCTCGGACATGTAATATATCGCGAGACAAAAGATTGATTTAGATGCGTAAAAGGTTCTCATGATCACAGAAGTCATCGTTGAATGTGTGGGAGTCAGTACGGATCTCCAGGTCCCGCTGCTGATTATAGATCGGAGAGGGTTATCTATCATGTATGCCTTATTCGCGAACCGTAGGGTGACACACTTAAGGGATATCAACAACATTTGGAGCAAATAAGGTGCCAGGAAAATATTATGAAAGCGTTGGAATTATTTCAATGGAAACCGGCATTATTTCGGGTGAAATTGTTTAAACTAGTTCTGCATGTGATATTGAAATGTTGCAAGGGGTTTTATGTGAATGTTTTTTAATTAATATAATTAACAAAATTTTGAATAAAATAAATAAAATAGTTTTATTAAATGATAGCTTGCATTAAATTTGGTGGAAATTTCATGGGGGTAAGTGGAATTTTGAGTGGAGGCATGTTTATGTGAGTGGAGGCTTTTTATTTTGAATGGGAGCTTCACCCACATGAATTTGAAAGAGGTGGGGCAGCCACCATGGCTGCCACGCCATGCCCTTTGGGATCCCCCTCTCCCTATAAAAGTCCCCCCTCTCCTCCTCTCATCACACACCTCCTCGCGAAGGATCTCTCTCCCCATCAAGAATTTCCCCATGGTCTCGGATCAGCGAGATACATCTTCCCGGTGGCTTTTTATGGAAGGATTTCTTGCTTCCGCTGCTTCGCTGGAGCGAGGACTCGGAGGTTGTCGGGGTACCCGTACGTGTGTGCAATCACGGATGCACCACTGCTTTGCGGTGCTGGACTTGATGGTGCTGGACCTGCTGGACTTTATCACGATCTTGAGATCGGCAAGAGATCGACTACATCACCAACGAGTTCATACTCGTAAAGCTTTTCGGTCTTCGAGGGTATGTATTCTATGGATGTATATCCGCCCGTTGCTTGTATCTAGATAGATGGATCTTGATACATATAGTTCCCATCATAGGAAATTTTTTATTTTCTATGCTGCGAACCCAACACGGCTGAGAAGTGAGTCCCGGATGCGACGAGTGAGAATAAAGTGTGCAAAAACGATTAGTGTTGATTTGCGGGGCCAGTCTAGAGATCATAGTAAGCTGCTAGGAATGACACCCCTGTGCCTGTTGTTGGACGAGGTGTTACAAGTGGTATCAGAGCCCATCCTCGCGGTTACATGGGAGTGTGCGGGTCAGTGACGGACATATGGAGCATGGCACGTCTGGCCCAGAGTGAACATGGCATGGCACATGTGCCGGCACTGGATGCACAGATGTGTGCCAAGAGGTGACATTCCTGGCATGTGGTTGATCGACGAGGGCGTCGATCTTCTAAAGGTGGGTGTATTTGAGACCCTGGTGCATGCCTTAATAGGATTGATAGAATGTCCATAACAACAAGTTGCAACTTCTTATTCGGAAGCTCATTTGACAAGAACTCTGAGGTTAAGCGTGCTTGTCCTAGAGAAATTTGAGGATGGGTGACCGACCGGTAAGTGGGTCCTGGGTGCGCACGAGTGATGACAATGTGCGTAGAAAAAATGAGTTTTGGTATGTGGGACAATCTAGAGATCCTAGTAAGCTGCCAGGAGTGACACCCCTGGGGCCTATTGTTCGACGGGTTGTTACAACACATAGGGCCTTAGCCCTAGCATCTGCCCAAGATCGAGCCTCGGATCGAATCATGTCTGGGAGATCTCTTAGGCTCGGCGAGATGATGTCAAAGACGATGGCGTTTTGTTGCTTCCAAATCCACCATGACGTTAGCATGACCAATGGTGAAGTACCCTTGTGCAAGGTGCGGGGGTTAGAACGGCACACCTTCAACCACCAGTCGATGAAGTCCACCTCATCTTCCTATATGAGGCAGCCGTGGATCGGATCCAAGGCAGTACCTCGTGCCAAACAGAACATGGGAATGGGCAACTTACAAGGAGGTGCCTCATGGTCTCAATCGATTGGTCACATAGGGGACAACAAGGTGGGTGTTGGAGACCCTGTTGCGCCATCCACTCACATGTCCAGCAACTATCTTGGCAAGCCAGCCAGACAAAGAACTTTACCCGTGGTGGGGCCTAGGTGCTCCAATTAAGCCTCCAAGAGATCGAAAGAATGGCTCCCTCAAATAGAAAGTCATAGAAAGACAGACTTAATGAGGGCCAAATGCCCAGCCTTCGTCATCATGGAAGCTTTCCATATTGGGAGGTGGTCGGCTATGTTGTCCACCAGTGGTTAGAGTGCCGATGCTGAGAGATGTCGAACCGACAAGGGGACGCCGAGGTATTTGACATGTAAGGGTTCCAACTGGCGTTCCATGATCCGTCCCGCCTCTTCGTCATCTTCCTCTGTGCAAGCGATAGGGGTGACCGAGAACTTGGCAAAGTTGGTATGTAATCCAACTACTCACCAAAGAGCGCGAGGGTTGCACAAACCACGCGCAATTCCGCCCCATCGGGATGGCATAAGACGACCACGTCATTAGCGTCGAGAGAAACTGACATCACCAACTCTCGGGGTGCAATGCGCTTCAGCACCCTAAGATCCTTGGCCTTAGCCAACAACTTGTTGAGCAAGTTGATGAACAACATCGGAGACAAGAGATCTCCCTGTCTTAGGCCCCTTCGATGCCAAATCAGGGGGCCTGTCTCGCCGTTGAGCATCACCCGTTTGCTGGTCGTTGAGAGTAGGATAGCCAGTAGTTTCCTAAATATAGGCCAAATCCTACTCTCTACACCACCTCAAACAGCAACACCCATGAAACCGAGTCGAAGGCTCAAGCAATGTCTAGCTTGAGCATGACTTGCGGCTCCTTGAGCCTGTGTAGTAGGTGTGTCGTCTGCTGAACCAACATGAAGTTATCATAAATGCAGTGGTTATGAATGACGACGCGTTGGTTCAGGACAACAAGGGATCCCAGTCTAGGGGTGAGCCATGATGCCAACACCTTTGCCGCTAGCTTGACAAAGACATGGATACGCCAATCTGACGGTAATCTCTCAGAGCTTCCGCATCACACCTTTTGGGCGGCAGACCGTCTTATTATGAGGTAGTTCGTCTGATCGCATCCCACCTCATCCTCTCTGAAGTGTGCGTCCAGCTCTGACAAGTCCTCCCTATGTGTGCCTACGAAATAGGTCCAGTGAGAACATGACTCGCGGTCTACCTCCGTTCCGAGCAGAGGCTGAAAGAGAATTACAAAACTGCCAAGTTTTGCTACTATCACGAGCTGTTACTGGTTTGCCATTTGGCGGCAAAACCATAGTGTTCCTTTTGCTTCCTCTAGCTGGTCGCAGTTTTCGTGCCGGCAACACGTCACGTCTTCGTGCAGTATAAATAACTTCTGCACGATGACCTTATAGGTCATCATTACATGTTGCGACGAGGTTGAGTTGATTTGAATACTGCGGCCTGCAGGATAGCAGCTTCTACTAACGACAGGTATGGGGTAATGGTCCGTATGGACAAATTGTATTTTTTTCTTTTCGAAATGGGGTTTTCTCCCGGCCTCTGCATCCAAGGGATGCACACAGCCATCTTTATTAAAAGTTCGGAATCCAAATAAGTGTTATTATAAAACTCGGATCAGCTACGGTTGATACACAAACCAACCATCTGAATATACTCAAACTCAGGCTATACATTTGTCAGTCGACTAGAATGACGCCACAAAGCCTGGCTGAAAAAAAAACCGTAGTAACCTCCACAAGACGGGGCACCCAGAAACCATGGGTTGCCGCATATGCTCCGGAAGTAGGAGAGCCCGGCCATAATTAGATCCAATGCACCACCATATAGATAACCTGCAAAAAAGATGGAGCTTTTGCCTTGTTAAAAATACAATTATTGCGACATTTTCAAATGGACCAGCATAATGCCGAAATACCAATGCGGATTCTGATTTTATCCATCTTTTCCACTCCGTTCAGCCAATTACCAAACATATTAGAAACATTGGTTGGGGGTGGTAGGTTATATATGGAAAAGATCATGCGCCAAAGAATTCTCGCAAAAGAGCAGAGAAGAAATAAATGTTCAATTGATTCGTCTTCGTCACAAAAACAACATTTTTTACAACCATTCCAATTACGCCTAGCAAGATTATCTTTTGTTAAAAGAACCTTTTAATTAAGGAACCACATGAAAATTTTAATCTTCAACGGTATTTTAATTTTCTAGAGATATCTAGACGGAAAACGTGGGTGATCATTTAAAAGATTTTCATACATGGATTTTACCGAGAACACACCCTTCTCGGTAAGATTTCATATAAACTTATCCTTCTCGTTTGACAAGAAAATAGCCATAAGTCTCTCACAAAGATGCAACCATGCATTCCATTTATTTCCCGTTAAACGGCGTCTAAAAGTGATGTCTAAAGGTACACGAGATAAAACTGAGTCCACAAGGACATGTTTTCTATGAATAGTGCTATATAGAGATGGATATTGTTGGGCGAGAGACGTCTCTCCTAGCCACACATCTTCCCAGAATCTAATGGCTTTCCCGTCCCGAATTTTGAAGAAACCCCGGGCGAAAAACTCATCTTTCACTCCCATCAGTCCTTTCCAAAAAGGAGAATCGGTTGGTTTTGACACGACCTGAGCTAAAGTTTTATTTTGTATATACTTATTGTGTAACAACTCTTGCCATACCCCTTCCTCGGACATTAATTTAAATAACCATTTTCTTAATAGACACGTGTTCTTGAGTTCTAGCACCTCAATACCCAGACTCCCCTGGTCTTTTGGTTCGGCAGAGAATGTTCCATTTAGATAGCCTATATTTCTTTTTTTGTTCATCGCTTTGCCAAAAGAACCGTGAACGATAGTATTCTAATCTTTTCCTTACACCCTTTGGTATTTCTAGAAAAGACAACATAAACATAGGCATACTAGTTAACACAGAGTTAATTAGAACAAGCCGATCCCCGTAGGATAAAAGTTTTCCTTGCCAGCAACCCAACTTAGTCTCGAATCTATTTTCTACTGGACTCCATTCAGAGTTCCGAAGTCTTCTGTGATGTATAGGTATACCTAGATACCTAAACAGCAAAGATCCCGACTCGCATCTGAAAATCTGCTTATATATTTGTTCCTGTTCCGTTGCCTGACCAAAACAAAAAATCTCACTCTTGTGGAAGTTTATTTTTAGACCGGAAAGTTGTTCGAAGATACAAAGAATAAGCTTCATATTGACCGCCTTTTGGACATCATGTTCCATAAACAAGATAGTATCATCCTCATATTTTAGTATGGACACTTCCCCTTCTACCAGATGGGGTATTAGTCCAGCTACCTGACCACTTTCTTTTGCTCGAGCAATAAGTAAAGCAAGCATGTGCGCAACAATGTTGAAGAGCATAGGGGACAAAGGGTCCCCTTGACGAAGTCCTTTCTTTGTCTAGAAGTAGTGATCTATGTCATCATTGACATGAACGGCCACGCTACCATCCCATACAAAATTGTCAATCCATTTGCACCATAATGGATCAAATCCTTTTATACGGAGAACTTTTTGTAAAAAAAGGTAATTTAACTTTACCATAGGCTTTTTCGAAATCAATCTTAAATAAAACCCCGTCCAGTTTTTTCCTATGAATCTCGTGGATAGTTTCATGTAGGACCACCACTCCTTCAAGTATATGCCGACCAGGCATAAACGTTGTTTGAGTGGGTTTAATTATTTTGTGAGCAATCACAGATATACGGTTTGTAGCCACCTTCGTAAAAATCTTGAAGCTAACGTTTAGAAGACAAATAGGTCTGTATTGCTGAATTTGAACTGCATTCTCTTTTTTGGGTAAAAGGGTGACAACACCGAAATTCAGTTTGAAAAGGGGCAGTTCGTCTGAATGCAACTGTGCAAATAAATTCATTAAGTCTTGCTTGATCACATCCCAGAAAGTTTGATAGAATTCCACAGGAAATCCATCTGGTACAGGCGCCTTATTATGCTCCATAGCGGAGATGGCATCGAAAACCTCTTGTTCAGTAAACGGAAATGTTAGAATAGCATTCTCATATGGAGACACTTGTGGGATATCAGAAACCACATCTTCCATGAGATTAAAACTGCTGGGAGTCGGCTCCCCAAACAGTTTCTTATATATATATATATATATATATATATATATATATATATATATATATACTCTGAGGTTGTCGTCTCCCACAATGGTCCCCTCATCTTGCTCTAATTGAAAGATTTTATTCTTTCTATGTTTACCATTGGCAATAAAATGAAAATAAGAAGTGTTATTACCCCCTTTTTGAATATGTTTAACGTTAGCACGTTGTGCCCACTTCGACTCCTCATCTCTTCTTAACTTCATGAATTGTTCGTTTGCAAGAGTTAGTTTTTTCCTTTCTGCATCAGATAGCAGAGTGTTTTCAGCCTTTAAATCTAACTCATCAATGATAGATACAAGCCTTTCCTTCTCCACCTTATATTTACCACTCTGATTTTTTTCCATCCTCGAAGAAATTGGCGCAGGTGTCTAATTTTATGTTGCCAACGTTCAATAGGGGTTCTACCGAGATTCACAGATGTCCATTTAGAAGCAACCATGCTAAAGAAATCATCCTGTCTTAGCCATGATAGCTCGAAAGAGAATCTCGGGTTATTTCCTTTGTAAGCTTGCACCCCTGAGTCAATCAGGAGAGGAGTATGATCATAACCTGACCTTGTCAGAGCTCTAACTATCACGAGAGGGAACTTCTGTTTCCAATCGACAGAAGATAGAATACGGTCCAATTTCTCATAGGTAGGTGTATCTCTACGATTAGCCCAGGTGCCCAGGTATATTATCTACCAGAGAGTACTATCTCTCTAAGGTTTAAACTTTCAATAATTGCATTGAACATAAAAGGCCATCTCGTGTTGAAATTATCATTATTATTATCTTCATTTTGTCTTAGGATATTAAAATCGCCCCCAACAAGCAGAGGTGATGTCTCATTTTCACAAACACGCACCATCTCTGCAAGAAACTCGTGTTTCAGACTATCCTGAGCTGCCCCATAAACTGGGACAAGAATCCAAACAAAACTATCATGCCGACATTTTAGGTGTATTTTTGACACAAAAATCCCTAGAGTCAACCTTGTTGACTTGGAGTGTTTTTGTATTAATACCTACAAGAATACCACCCGAACGGCCATGGGGTGGTAAGCAGAACCATGCAAAATCCATCCCGGCGTCAAATGTCTTAGGAAAAGAATTGTAAAATTTGATCGTCTCGTTTCCAACAGGGCAACAAAATCTAATTTCTTTTCCCTGACAGTCTCCGAAATAAACAAGTGCTTGGCAGTGTCCCTAAAACCCTCACTATTCCAAAATATTCCTCTCAATCCTTGCATTTCAAAATATTTTTTTATTCTCACCCTAGTGCCCCTACGTACTGTAGATAGGTCATATTGTTTTTTCTTACGCTCACGCGCTTGAGGGAAGTTTTGGACCAAACTCTCGTCTAGATCATTTAATCCAATTATCTCCTCCTCAACCAAATCATCACACAAATTTGAAATCTTGGACACCACAAGACTCTCTTCCCTATTACTATTAATTTGTTTATCAGAATTACGATCAAGCAAAGTTAACGTTCTAGTGAGCTCATTAACCTTAAGTAAATTAGCTGCATTATTCCTTTAAAATTCTGAACCTCCCAAAGAAACCCCAATCAATTTAGCTTTTTCAATAATTTCAACATTAGAGAAAGACATGATTGAAAAGGTTTGATTTAGGTTCTTATGGACAAATTGTATGCTTCTGATGACTCTTCTTTTCCATATTTGTTAATACTTAACCTGCTGAGATCGGGTCTTAACCGTATATAGTTCAACTATGCGTCTGCCCTATATAGTTCAACATTTTTTATGATATCATCATTTAAAAAAAGTTTGTTTATTTTTCAAACTAAAAAGGTTAAATCATATCCTAACCGTGATCCACTTGCATCTCTAATCTCCCAAGATAGCTGGCATGCTGGATTTTGTTGTAGTTGGAAGAGACAGACCGTCTTCTCTTAGCTATACAATGAATAATCCCTTATAGATTCTAATGGAAGACTAGTACTCCCTTCGCCCTGAAATAAGTGATTTAGGTTTATCCAGATTCATATGTATCTCGATACTAAGAAAAATCCCAAGTCACCTATTTTATGACGGAGTGAGTATGTTGTATCCCGATTATAACATATGTCATATCCTAGGAACATAGTTTTTATCATCTCAAACTAATACAAATTAATTGCTAGAGATAATAACATATTGTACCACATATTCATGGAGGGGATGAAATAAAATTGGTTATTTACTACTTTTCATGCCTTTGGCGAATCTCAAATAAATGAGACGAACAATATCTTGGATTTTCTACCCCAAGTATGCACCACAATGTTCTTACAAAGAAACAAGAACCTGGAATTCTTTACAGCTCTAAAGACCAAGAAGGGACATCTAGTAAATTACACCACTCAAAAAGTTGGGACCTACAACCTATTAGAGATTAAATCCTAGTGATTCACATCTCTCTTCAATCAATTATTAGAGATTGAATCCTAGTTTCGTTTCATATGTTTTGCTGACATAGATATCATAATTTTCTTCACGCTTCCATCATAAGTGTTATTACATTGTCAGCCTTCAGCCTTTTCAGCAATGGTTTAATCCATTTCCACTAATTACTCAACGGGGATAACATGTCCTTACAAAACAAACAAGGGGGTGAGAAAGAAGGTAGTTAGTTGGGCAACTAACAGGAAAACTTTCGTCAAGTATGCCCGATACTCGAGACACCCCTATGGGGCAAAAACCTATTAACACTACACCTCTAGCCAAGAAATAGTTCAAAACTATAGTACCAAAACAAAAGAAACAACAATAGATCATTCCTCCCAGCAAATAAACATCACATAATCACTCTTGAGTGATCCTTAGGATTCCTCTGACTCGAGTGGGCTCCACATCTAACTTTTGGCCGCAAGTTTCATGACGACCTGCATAATGATTTCTGGAGATTTTCAGGAGCAAGTTATAACATACATGTAGTTTGATTTGAATTAGTTTTTGTAAATTGGCTTAGAAGTCATTTGAATGCGCAAAAATAGCTAAAATACAAAAAATTCACAAAATATGGGAATTATCACTCAAATACATTCTACATTTTCTTGAAAAATGCGACAGTGTCATGTTGTTTGTACTCGATTTATAAAAACAACAATTTATAACCTTGAATGAAAATTTATTTTGATATAAAAAATTGAAAACTCTATTTGGCAACATTGTTGGGAATGGCAAGATGCACCTCCTAACACAATTTGGGCATGTTATAACAATCGTGCAATGGAAATGGCCATAACTTGATCATTTAGCTTGAAAGTAATAAATGTTCATACATGATAGTCCGTTTTGTGAACAAATTTTTGATGTCGTCATATTGCAAGTTTTTTCCTAGCAACTAGTACACATAAAATGACACAATGCATAGGTTTTCCTTTTTTTAATTTCTTATATTGTTATAGAAATAAGTTCAAAATGGCGGATTGAATCTTGTAAAACGCACAAAATATCGCCCATAAAATAAAAACTTGTGTATCTTAAAATAATTTTTGGAAAAATCATAAGAAAACTATGAAGCACCTATAGTTCACAATTTACTTATTTCCTACTAAATCGGTAGAAAAACATGTAAACTATGTGAAACTCCTAGAAAGTTTTTATATGCAATCAATTGGTTAGTTGTCCATAAAGCAGATTCTACTGATTTTGAAAGTTGGGGTGGTCTAATTTTCAAATAGAGTTTTGATAGGTGCTTCACACAAAACTCGTTTTTTGGTACTTGTTAAATTAAAAATATTTTTTTGTGCAAATAAAAGGAAAACACCCTTTGGTAACATTGTTTCCCATTCCAAGATGCACACATGTGCATAATATGGGTACATTTGAACAAACTATGTCATGGTTATGGTTATGGTCATTATTTAGCTCAGTTGACATGAAAGCAGTCCTCATATATGGTAGCTCATTTCTAAGAAGTGTCTTTTACAATAATTGTCACATTACAAGTTTTTTATTTTTTTCCCTAGAAACTAGGTTACATCACGATATGCACATGTTTTCCATCTTTATTTTTGTTTTCAAACTGTGGTCAAAATGGTAGGCATGACCCTTCTTGGCTAGGTTTGAATTTGAAAATCTCTTGGTGCAACTCTGAGTTTGAAAATTTTGTACCTAAAAAAATTGTTGGGATAATCGTGAGCAAACTATGAAGTGCCTGTAGTTCAAATTTGACTTACTTCCTTCTAAATTAGCAGAAAACCGTATAAATGACAAGAAGCTTTTCATATGTAGCGAATTTATAAAATTTCCATAAAATGTGGTCTACTAATTTTAAAATATGGGGTTGTCCAATTTTTAAATAGTGTTTTGGTAGGTGTTTCTCGAGTACCATTTACGAAACACATGCAAAGCTTCCTAGTTGCCATGTTTTTTTTTGTTTGCCGAGTGTGTATTTTGCACCAAACTCGGCATGTAATTTCTTTTTGAGTTCTGGGAAAATACACTCGCGGCAAACATCCAAATACTCGTCTTACATGATTTTTCCCGTAGTGCTCACAGTAAACCGGTAGACCAAAAGGCAATGAATTAAAAGAAATAGTAGCTACATATTTTGAAGAAAAATATATAAAAGTAGAGTCCAATTTATGAAAGAGGTGCATGCCGGCATGAGAACATAAAGGAGGGAATGCACATGGACTGAACGGACTTATATATTGATCAGCTGGACCATGTCCATGTGTTAGTTAAAAATTTCTAAACTGGGTCTGATTTCTGATAGTATCTATACTGGGTCTAACCTTTCGTTAGGAAATTTGTTTATTCGGTAGTTTTCATTATGTGCGTTACTTATATCTTCTTGGACCGTACCATATGGACGGGATACTTTTGTTTGTCCTTGGGGCAGTTATAACCTGGACGGCTGGAACTGACCAGCTGAGGTAGTGATCATAGGATACTCTATAAGTAGGAGCATTAGTTACTACTAGTTGTTCATAGCTACAGGCTTTTACATCAAAAACTGCCGGCGAATATCATACCCATCTCCCCCAAATACTACTTGGTGATATGTTGCGCTGTCTTCTCGCGCTGCTGTTGCTATGGACAGCAACAAGCATGGCAGACAAAGGCACCCTTCCATCTGCTGCGACACTCGCCGGTTGTCCGAAGAGATGTGGCATCCTGAGCTTCAAGTATCCCTTCGGCATCGGGGCAGGCTGCTTCCGGCAGCCGTATTTCGAGCTCATCTGCGACGACCACAACAGGACGATGCCTCCAAGGCTCTTCTTGTCGGACGGCACCACAGAGGTCATCCAAGATATCCAGGTCGCAGGTTCTAGTTCTGATTCTAACAGCCGTGAATATATATCCGTAAATTTATTGCGTGGCGTCTTCTTGAACTCTGGTTCCGGTGTGCGCATCATGGGCTGGAAAGCTCCTCGGAGATCCTTCCCTCTCAGTTCGGCCACAATTTACATTATTGGTTGTGATTTTGATATTTATTTCGTCGGTCAGAGCATAGATACGGATTGGAAGCTTTGCACAGTTATCTGCCCTAACGGAAAAAACACCGATAAGGTGACATCATGGAGGAATTGCAACGGTACAGCAGGATGCTGCGAAGCTCCATTGTACTTCCGGGATGGTGCCTGGGAGTTCGAGCTCAGGTTTTTTCCCCATAACCGGAGCTCCGATTTGGGTAGAATCCAAGTAATTCATGCTTCTGCTTATCTCAGTTGGAACATAATGGATCAATCGGCATGCGTGGAAGCGATTGACAACAAGACCAGCTATGCATGTCTCAGCACACACAGTAACTGCATGTCAACTTATTCTCAACCCGGTTACCGGTGTAGATGCGATGATGGGTATGGAGGCAATCCCTACATACTTGATGGCTGCTCTCGAGATAAAGGTACTTTTTCAATATTTTGCAAAAGCATTTTTAACACGAAAAAGAAAAGTTAAGTTATGTGATCTAATTGTGTGTGCATGTCGTTTCCATAGTTCATACCCCCTCCGCCCCGAAATAGATTAGTGACATGGAATTGTCTAGATTAGCATGTATCTACGCGTCTAGATATATGTGAATCTAGATAATTTTATATTACTTATTTCCGGACGAGGGAGTATATGATTTTCTGTTGAAATATGGGGATCCCCTGTTATCCTTATATTGTGCGGCTTGAACTCATAATCCATCATATAAACAATGTCAACCACCACGATGTCGTGTCATGCGAGTCGAACTTGTGGGGACACTCTCTTTTTTTGGTGGGGATACTCATTGATTAGGGGACTAGCTAGCTGAATTACTTTTAGGTTTCAAATTTGGTGAAAGAACAAGTCTTTTCTGTATTGCTTGTTTTCAAGACAATATTTTCATGTGCTAAGTAGCTAATTAATACCAAGGTTTTTTTTTGTCTCAAAACAGGATATAACCCAGTCCAATGGAGGCCAAAGTGCACTCGAGAATGTGGAACCATCAGTGTTCCATTTCCATTTGGTTTAGAGGAAGGTTGTTTTGCACGGAGGCTATTTCAGCTTGAGTGCAACGTGACGTCCTCTATCCTCACCTCTACCACCTTACTACAGTATGTAACTTACATAAATATAAATGAAGGGCTCGTGGGAATTATAAACTCTGCAACTTATCAACAGGCAATGATTAGCTTGTACAGAGAGTCTTCCCTATACATTGGTACAGAGAGTTCAGTTTCCGTGCAGTGGGTTGTTGCTAATCTGACCTGTCACGAAGCACAGTTGAATAGCTCCGGATATGCGTGTGTAAGCATCAACAGTACTTGCTTGGGCATCAACTCTGCAACTGAATATGAAACTAGGTACGCCGGTTATCGTTGCAAGTGTGAAGATGGATTTCAAGGGAACCCATATATTCCAAATGGTTGTCAAGGTATCATATACCCTTCCGAATATGCAACGTCTGGCCTTGTGCTCTGTATTAATTTGGGATTCCTCACCATAATCTTTTTCTGAAATGGACGAGATTTCATCGAAAGATTTAGCTACACTATACAACACACTGATAACCTAGCAGTGCATAACTATATACTATAACGTTATGTTGACATTGCCATACTCCATTATCATGTTAGGTAAGTATCATAAAAGTATCAAGCAAATCTATATATTGCAACGGTCTCTATTTTATACTTTTACTGCATACATTTTCTACATCTATGAAAGTGTGTAAGGCAAAATGTATATACTCCTGTAGATAATATTCTTTTTCATACAATTCAGGTTAGAGTATTTTAAGTACCCTCGGAACACAATCTACCAACTGTTATTTCCTAACGTGGAACTATATATTTATGATCCGAGAACTGGATCTTACGTTGCAAGTAGCTGTATCTCTATGTGGATTCTAGACCGAGATAGAATAAAAGATGCAAATTCAAGTTGCAGATGTAAGTACTTCACCAATTAGGTCGTGTAAATTCCGTTCTTACCTTAGTCATGTGGTGCAGATTTTGATGAGTGCAAGACACCAGGAATTTGCAAAGGGGTCTGCAGTAACATCATAGGAAGCTACTATTGCACTAAATGTCCGAGTAAAACAGAGTATGATTCTTCGACAATGAAGTGCTTACCGACAAAACAACAGAATCTTCTACTAGGTGAGTTGATGTAGTAAACAATCAAGTCCATGGTGAACTGTAATGTAATAAAACAAGTCTTACTAGAGGAATTAATATTGCAGGTTTTGCCATCGGGATTAGTGTAGGTTTTGGCATTCTTCTTCTTATGCTAAGTGCAATATTTCTCATTCGTCGATGGAAAAGAGACCACCAAATGCAGCAAAGGAAATATCATTTTCGAAAGAATCAAGGTCTTCTCCTAGAACAACTGATTTCATCTGATGAAAATGCCAGTGACAAGACCAAAATTTTCTCCTTAGCAGATCTAGAAAAGGCTACCAATAACTTCGATCCTGCACGTATAGTTGGTCGTGGAGGGCACGGAATGGTGTACAAAGGAATATTAGCTGACCAACGGGTTGTAGCTATAAAAATGTCCAGAGTTATTGAACAATTTGAGATTACTCAGTTCATCAATGAGGTTGCCATTCTCTCACAAATAAACCACCGGAATATAGTACAACTCTTTGGATGTTGCCTTGAGACTGAGGTCCCATTGCTAGTCTATGACTTTATCGTTAATGGTTCATTATTCGGAATTCTCCATGCTAACTCTTCTTTGTCTTGGGATGATAGCTTGAGAGTTGCAGCAGAAGCTGCTGGAGCACTTTCTTATCTCCACTCAGCCGCTTCAGTATCGATTTTCCATCGGGATGTGAAGTCAACAAACATACTCTTGGATGGTAATTACACAGCTAAAGTATCTGACTTTGGTGCTTCAAGGTTGGTATCCATCGAACAAACACATGTTATGACAAATATACAATGCACATTTGGATATTTGGATCCAGAGTATTACCATACTGGCATGTTAAACGAGAAGAGTGATGTTTATAGTTTTGGTGTAGTACTGGTCGAGTTGCTTTTAAGAAAAGAGCCTGTTTTTACATGTGATTTGGGATTGAAGCAAAACTTATCCAATTACTTCCTTTTGGAGATGAGACAGAAACCCCTTGCAGAAATAGTAGCCGCTCAGGTTCTCGTGGAAGCTACAGAGAAAGATATTAATGATGTAGCATGTCTTGCAGAGGTTTGCTTGCGGCTCAAGGGTGAAGAGAGACCCACTATGAAGCAAGTGGAGATGGCACTACAGTCGATGCGATCAAATAGGTTGAGATCTGGTCACGTTCATATTGAACCTTTGCTATATGGGCAAAGCCAGGTTACCCATCAGTCTTTGGGTGCATTTGATGGGATATATAGAGCTTATCTTGCTTCTGGAAGAAATCAAATTGGTTACAGCTTGCAACAAGAGTTTATGTTATCGTCCACACTACCACGCTAGAAATGTATCATTTGGTTTATTCACTGGGTATTGGTTCATATAATGCTCACTGTTATTCGATTTAGTTTAATACCTCCCTTCTATATCAACTCACCCTGGTGCATGTCCGTTTCTTGCCTCGGTTTTGTGTTGACCTATTTTTATATTCTTGAGACCATAAGTGTAAATACATCTATAAACATTTGCATGTTGATCATATTACCTTTTGTCCTCCATCACAAATTATTGAATGATCTACAATGTAAAGGCATAGTTGCAACGGTTTTTTGTTGTTGTATTGTTTTATTTCTTTTGTCGTTTTGTTAATTTTTTTCCTCTTTGATGTGTACTTAATTTGCGTCATCTCGGTGCCTTCCTCTAATTCACAATGAAATTTCCGAACAGTACTTTGTTTTGTTAGAACGAAATCTGTCTGTCAAATTTGACAGTAATCCTAGACTTTTATCCATGCATGAGTTGAGATTTAGTCGTGCATGTCAGACGTGACAATGAGATTGAGAACAGCGCTAGCGTCCACGCTGGGTTACGTGTTGATTATATATGACTCTAGGTAGGTTTGTACAAGGAGGGAGGAGTCGGTCGGGCACAAGGAGAGAAGCCTGACTCGAACTCAAAACACAACTCTAACCGAACTAGAGTTCGGTTCTAATACTACTAACACCCTCCCTTAATCTAAGCCTTGTGAAAGGTTTAGATTACGTTTAAACTCATTTAGTTGTTTTACTGGAAGTGCCTTTATGAAGCCATCTGCAACTTGATCCTTGCTCGAGATGAACTTGATGTCTAGTAGATTTTCAGCAAATCTCTCCGACGAAGTGAAAATCAATTTCAATGTGTTTAGTTCTAGCATGAAACACTGGATTTACAGACAAGTAGGTAGCACCTAAATTGTCACACCAAAGACATGGATTTTCCTTTAGCTTCACACCAAGTTCTCTCAAGAGAGCTTCAACCCAAATTAACTCTGTAGTGGCATTTGCCAAGGCTTTATATTCAGCTTCAGTACTAGATCTGGACACTGTAGCTTGTTTTCTGGCACTCCAAGAAACCAAGTTTGATCCAATGAATATAGAAAAACCTCCAGTAGATCTTCTGTCATCAATAGAACCTGCCCAGTCTGCATCAGAAAAGACATTGAGGAGTGTAGATGTTGATCTGACAAAGGTAATTCAAACCTTGGAAGTATCCTGAATATATTTGAGAATGCGTTTTACAGCTGACCAATGCTCTGTGGTAGGTGCATGGAGAAACTGACAAACTTTGTTCACAGAATAAGACAAATCTGGACGTGTCAATGTCAAATACTGTAATCCTCCAACAATACTACGATACTGAGTACTATCAACAGGACCCAAAAGTGTACCATCAGTAAGAGATAATTGTTCTGTAGAGGACAATGGTTAGGAGCAGGCTTGTAATATTGCATACCCACTTTTGCAATCAAATCTGTTGCATACTTTTCCTGAGTTAAAATCAGTCCATATCGCACCTTTTTAACCTCAATACCAAGAAAGTAATGAAGATCACCTAGATCTTTAATGGCAAAATTTGCATTGAGATCTTTAAGCAGAATGTCAATTGCATCATCAGAAGAGCTTGTCACTATAATATCATCAACATATATCAGCAAATAAATAGTGATACCAGCTTTGTTATAAAGGAATAATGATGTATCCGCCTTTGATGGAACAAAACCAAGATCACTCAATTTAGAACTCAGTCTAGAGGACCATGCTCGAGGTGCTTGTTTTAATCCATAAAGAGCCTTGTCAAGTTGGCAAATATAGTGCGGAGCGTGAGGATTTTCAAAACCTGGGGGTTGTTTCATGTATACCTCCTCTTCCAGAACACCATGTAAGAACGCGTTCTTGACATCTAGCTGCCGTAGGCTCCATCCACGAGAAACAGATACAGACAAGACAACCCTGATAGTAGCAATTTTAACTACAGGACTAAAGGTATCCTCATAATCAATGCCATACCTTTGTTTAAAACCTTTTGCAACAAGTATTGCCTTGTATCTGTTAATAGAGCCATCTGCTTTCTTCTTTATACGGTATACCCACTTGCAGTCAATCAAATTTTTACTACGGCTAGGTGGAACAAGATGCCATTTCTTGTTATCAATCAATGCATCATATTCTTCTTGCATTGCTTGCTGCCACTTTGAATCACTTTGAGTTTCAACTAATGTACTTGGTTCACCTGTAGAAGAAAACATACCATATCTAAGCATTACCATCGATACTTCTTTGGGTTTCGTATACCTTTCTGTAATCGAGTACAAACACCAACGTGTTGCTGGACATCATCATGTGGCGGAGATTGTGATGATGAAATATTTTCATTTTCTTCATCTTCTGAAATACCAAAATCATTTTCTTCAACTTCGACACACCTGCCCCAGCGTCGGCGGTCACGGGGAGATCCCAAGGGGAATCGCCGTCTTGCACTGCGGAAGACAGTTCGACGAAGGAGACCGAGGGATGCGCGTCGCCACAACATCACCGGCCTTCGCACCGCGTGAGGTGTCCACCGCCCGATAACGGCGTGTGCTTGCCGCGCCTCGGGTGGAGGGGATGCAGGCGGGGACCATGAGGGCACGTGGCTTCCACGCGCAGGCGACGGCGACCGCGCACGTCTGTGGGTGTAGACACGGAGCGGCGGAGCGGGAGGATCTCCCTCGCGATTTGCCTCCTCCGGATCAGTCCGACAAGGAGAATGTCAGACCGAATCTTCTTTGCTGTCCGTGCAATTTTCGTCATTTGCTGCAGAAACATCAAAATTGCTTTGTACATGTTGGAAAACGTCATTTGAGCTGGGGTTTTCTTCTGTTGTTTCTGCAACCTGTTGAGCATCAGTAATTGGAACAATAATAGGCATATGATGATCAACATTTTTTACATCCTCATTAGAATTTGGAAGAAGTAAGATTTGTTGTTTGAGAAGTTCCCCGGCATTAGGATGAAGAGAGGCGAAAGAAAACACATTCTCATCAAAGACGACATCACGAGAGATGTAGATTCTGCCAGTGGAAACATCAAGACATTTGACACCCTTATGCATGGGACTATAACCAAGAAAACACACCGTTTTGATCTAAAAGCAAGCTTGCGCTTATTATAAGGACGAAGATTTGGCCAGCAAGCACAGCCAAAAGTTCGAAGAGCATCATAATTTGGTGTGACATGGAGACGTTCTGTAGGAGTATCAAAATCTAAAACTTTGCTAGGAAGCAGATTATAAGAAAGGTGGAAGTAATAAAAGCTTCATCCCAATATTTCAAAGGCATGGAAGCATTGGCAAGTAAAGCAAGACCCACTTCAACTATATGACGGTGTTTTCTCTCAGCAGAACCATTTTGTTGATGGGCATGAGGACATGAAACATGATGAGTGATGCCAACCTTTTGAAAGAAAGCTTAATTTCTCATATTCACCTCCCCAATCAGTTTGCATAGTGATAATTTTCCTATCAAACTTGCGCTCAACATATTGCTGATAATTAAGAAAGGCTTGATAAACATCGGAACGCTTCTTAAGCAAATATATCCAAGTAAATTTACTGAAATCATCAATAAAGCTTACATAATATGCATGTTTGCCCACAGACAAGGGAGCAGGACCCCATACATCGGAGAACACTTGCTCCAAGGGAGCATGAGAGACACTAGATGACACAGGATATGGCAGCTGATGACTCTTAGCTAATTGACAAGAATCACAAACATATGGGGTACTATCTAGGGTGTAAGCTATTTTATTTCTCCTAAGAACTTGCTGAACCACAAATGAAGAAGGATGTCCTAAACGTCGATGCCATGTAGATGAAGATGGCTTTATTGAGAAGAAAGCATGCTTGGAGGTCTCGTGAAACATAGGAACCAAAGGATAGAGACCACCATAGCAAGGGCCTCTAAACAGAATTCTTCGAGTTGCTTGGTCCTTGATTAAAAAGAAGAAAGGATGAAACTCAATAAAGACATGATTATCAAGAATAAATCGATGAATAAACAAAAGATTTTTGGATGCATGTGGAACAAGGAGAATATTTTTAAGATCAAAGGAACTATGGGGAGTACGCAATATTGAATCACCAACATGACTAATGTCCATACCCGTGCCTTCAGCAGTGCGGACCTTGTCTTGCGCATTGTACTTGTTGGCGATGAGGAGCTTGCTCAGCTCACTCGTGATGTGATTAGTAGCACCAGAATCAGCATACCAGTTTGTATCAACACCATATGGGGCAGCAGCAAGGTGAGCCCCCTTCTCAGCATCATCTCTCTTGTTCTTGTCATCAGAATAGCGCCATCAACAATCACTGGCAGGTTGTCCATGCTTCTTGCAGATTTGACAATCAGTGTTAACATATTTGGTAGGTGTTCGGTCAGAACACCGTCCACCACCATCATTGCGCCTATCACGACGATCATCACGCCTATCTCCACGACGGTCATCATCACGGCGCCAGGTGCGATCATCAATGCGGCGCTCATCACGGCGCCAGTCACGGTCACGGTCATCGTCTCGATAGCGGTCACCCCCTCCACCACCTCCACGGTAGAAGACATCAGGGCTGCGACCCCGGGGAAGTGGAGAACGTCGGGGAGGAGTGCGGCCACGTCGTGGTGTATAGCGCCGAGGAGGGGTACGGCCACGGGGCCTGTCATAGCCACGTCGGGCTAGATTGGCTGAGGAGACGAAGCAACCGTTTTCTTCAATGCCATTGCGCATATCATATCCACATAGTTGATCATAAAATTCATCAATGGTGGTATCATTGTTGCCATGGACAGAGGTGATCAGCGAGTTGTATTCCCCCTTGTCTAGCCCATGAAGAAGATAGCCCAGAAGTTCATCATCTCCAATGGGTTTCCCAAGGGCAGAGAGCTCAGAAGCAAAACCCTTCATCTTGGTGAAGTACTGATCAGCGGTCATGGTGAGTTTCTTGGTGTCATTGAGCTTCTCACGCAGATGTTGGGCCTTGGTACGAGACGCTGTTTTGAACATTCTAGTGATACCGGCCCAGGCTGCAGCTGTGGTGTCCATGTCCAGAACATGCGACAGAATTTCGGGTGACAATGAATTCCGAAGGAAGCGCAGCACCAGTTGATTCCGAGCAATCCAGGCAACATAAGCAGAGTTCTCAACTTGTAATTTCTTCTTCTCAGAATCCTCCACCTCAATGATCTTGGCAGGAGCACGGTCAGAACCATCAAGAAGGCCCATGACGTTAGCCCCACGGAACGCCGGAACGATGAGAGCCTGCCATAGGAGATAATTGCTCCGAGTCAGCAGCTGGGTTGACGGACTACCCAAGGCAGTGGCCAGACCAGAGGTCGACGACGAGGAACTCATAGCTCAAGTCTGTCGATTTCCTGCCCCGGCAGGCTGTCGCGGCAAAGATTGTAGTGGGAGTTCTGCCGCGGCAGAAGGCAGAGCGAGGTTTTGGATGTTTGGTGATGGGATCTGACTAGGGTTTTGGTGGGGGTTTTTGGGATGTGTCTAGGGTTCTTGGGATTTGTTTTTTAGGAGGTGCGGCGGTGCTGGGCAGCGACGGCGGCACGATTGTCTGGTTGTAGAGATGCGGTGGCGGCTCTTACAGCGGCGGCGACGATCTTGGTTGTCTGGTTGTCGGGTGTTTGTGTTTTTGTGTTGCGGCGACGTCCGAGAGAAGCTCTGCGGTGACGGTGATGTTAGTTGGGATGCTATACGGCGGCGGCGGCGACTCAAGAAGAGAGGCGGCGACGACAGCAGCTAGGTATTGAAGAGGAGCCTCTCTGATACCATGTCAGACGTGATAATGATATTGAGAACAGTGCTAGCGTCCACATTGGGTTACGTGTTGATTATATATGACTCTAGGTCGGTTTGTACAGGGAGGGTGGAGTCGGTCGGGCACAAGGAGAGAAGCCTGACTCGAACTCAAAACACAACTCTAACCGAACTAGAGTTCGGTTCTAATACTACTAATAGTACGAAAAATTACGCCTAACATCTATAATTGATGACTTAGAGGCTTCCGCGGAAATCAGGCCATTAACTGCATAAGAAATTGAGCTTAAGAGCCATTCAAATGCGGAGATAGCCCGACTTCTGCGCGAAGAGGAACTCAAATGGTACCAACGCTCTAAAGCTAAATTCATTCTGGAAGGAGATGCGAATACTAGGTACTTCCATGCTGTTGCCAATGGCAAGCATAAGAAGAAACTTATTCACTCTCTGATTCAGGATGAAGGTATGATTGAGGGACAAGAGCATATGAAGTCATATATCACTAAATATTATAAATCCTTGTTTGGGGCCCTAGAGGAAAATTCTTTCTCTATGGATGAGTCCCAAACGTCTGACATCCCCCAGGTTTCTGATGAAGAAAATAGCTTTCTAACTGCCTCATATACCGAGAAAGAGGTCAAGAAAGCAGTTTTTCAAATGGAACATAACAAAGCACTAGGACCCGATGGCTTCCCAGCGGAATTTTACCAAAAATTCTGGGATGTTATCAAGTAGGACCTGATGAATTTGTTTGGGTTTTTACAAGTCGGACAATTGGATCTCTTTAGACATAACTTTGGTAATATAATTTTACTGCCTAAGGTTAACAATGCGACGATACAACAAAGATCGTCCTATCTGCTTGCTTAACATTAGCTTTAAGATTTTTACTAAAGTTGCCACGATTAGACTAAAATCGGTCGCTGACAATGTTGTTAGCCCGTCTCAAACTGCGTTCATGCAAGGACGAAATATCCTAGATGGTTTTGTAATTCTGCATGAAACAATCCATGAACTACACTCAACAAAATTAAATGGTGTATTGTTCAAGATTGACTTTGAGAAAGCATACGACAAAGTTAATTGGGCTTTCCTCCAGCAAACACTCCGCATGAAAGGCTTTTCTGAGGAGTGGCGCTATCTTATTCAGTCTTTTGTGTCTGGGGGGAGTGTTGCCATTAAAGTAAATGAAGATACTGACAAATACTTCCAAACCAAAAAAGGACTAAGACAAGGGGATCCATTATCGCCTTTACTATTTAATATAGTGGCTGATATGTTAGCTATCCTTATTGAGAGAGCAAAGGCTGATGGTCAAATTGAAGGAGTGGTTCCACATCTTTTCGATGGTGGACTTTATATTTTTCAATATGCCGATGATACAATTCTTTTTATGGAACATGATCTGGAGAAGGCTAAGAATCTGAAATTAATATTATTAGCATTCGAGCAGCTATCTGGGCTTAAAATAAACTTCCATAAGAGTGATTTGTATTGTTTTGGCGAGGCCCAAAACGAGGCCCACCTATATACTTAACTTTTTGGTTGTGGTCACGGTCAATTTCCAATCAATTATTTGGGAATACCGATTCATTATCGGCGTCTCACAATTGCTGAATGGAAACTTGTTGAGGAAAGGCTACAAAAACGTCTTAATAGTTGGAAAGGTAAATTGTTATCCCTTGGTGGAAGACTAGTACTCATAAATTCAGTACTTACTAATATGGTACTGTATATGATCTCGTTTTTCCAATTACCAAAAGGGGTCTTGAACAAAGTGGATTATTTCCGTTCAAGATTCTTTTGGCAAGGGGATAGTGAAAAAAAGAAATATCGAGTGGCCAGATGGAATGTGGTTTGCCGCCCGAAGGAATTTGGTGGACTGGGCATAGACGATTTGCAAGTCAAAAACACCGCACTCCTGGGCAAATGGCTTTTTAAACTACTTACGGAATATGGTGTTTGCCAAACCATGTTATGGAGGAAATATGTGGGGTCCAAGGCTGTGTCTCAAGTGGTTTGGAAACCCGGAGATTCACATTTTTGGGCGGGTCTTATGGCCACCAAGAAACATTTCTTTCGTTTTGGTGCTTTCGAGATTAAGGATGGATCACAGATTAGGTTTTGGGAAGATAAGTGGCTTGGCCAAACTACTCTTCGCGAATAATATCCAACTTTGTATTCAATTGTTAGACACAAAGGAGATACAATTTCCATAGTGATGGAAGACTATCCTCCGAATGTGTCTTTCAGAAGAAGTATCATCGGTCCTAGATTGGTATCTTGGAACAATTTATTATTACGTGTATCCAAGATACAATTGTCGGAAGGTGTTGACGTATTCAAATGGAAATTACTAGAAAGTGGTAAATTTTCTGTTGGCTCACTATATAAAGCCTTGGTCCAACCTGATATCCCGGTCGATGATAATAGTAAAATTTGGAAAATGAAAATACCCCTTAAGACGAAGATATTTGCTTGGTATCTACGAAAAGGGGTAATTCTAACAAAAGATAATCTTGCAAAGAGGAATTGGCATGGAAGTACACAATGTGTTTTTTGTCATCAAGATGAGACAATTCGCCATTTATTCTTCCATTGCAAATTTGCTCGCTCTATATGGTCATTCATCCAAATAGCTTCTGGTTTATCTCCGCCATGTTCTGTAACCAATGTCTTTGGTAATTGGTTGCACGGAATTGTTGATAAGTACAGAACTTTGTTTAGGGTGGGAGCGCTTGCTATTATATGGTCGCTATGGCTTTGTAAAAACGACAAGATTTTTAATAACAGTGTCTCTTCTCCTCTGCAGGTTATCTATCGAGCCACGACTATCCTCCGATCATGGAGTATTCTCCAACGTATGGAGTTTCGCGACTTATTTATGGAGGGATGTACGCGATTGGAGTACACGACGAGGGATATTTTCTCCCGACATGGATGGCCGCGTGATCTGAGGATTGATCTATCTTAGATTCTAGCCATTTATTTACATAGTATTTTTGTGTAATGCTTGTTTACTTTTTACCTTACTTCTGTCGTTTGTGTGGCTGTGTGCATCTTGGTTATGCAGAGGACGGGTGTAAACATTAAACATTTAATAAATGTGCCTATTTTCAAAAAAAAAATACTACTAACAGTGCAAATGCAAGTGGGCCAAACGTAGAGATCTCTTCTGTTAATCACTAAACATTTTAGCCCATCGTGAAGATTCTATTTTTTAGAAGTGAGCGGCTCATATGTTGAAAGAGAGGATGAAAGATCATGGGGCTGACCATTTTCCAAAATACCGTCTTTATAAGAACTGGTGGAAGTAATGTCTTAATATTAGGCTCAATCATATTCAACTAGCCCAACACGCAACTCACCAATCTTTTGATAAATGCAGGCACCGCCTTTATAAAGCAAAGTGCACTACATATACCTCCTACGGTTGCAATGCATGTATCTTGTATAGAACAAGAGAACAAGAGAAGCAACACAAATGTAGTTGCAATTCGAGAAAATGAGAGATAAATGTCAAATGCAAAAAATTGACTTGGTATTGCAATTTGACGCTTAGTATATTGTGAATGGAAGGCATTCGGGAACACATCCTCTGCTTGACCGAGCATTGCCGTTTCTCCACTTGCTATTGTATGCAAATTTAACGGAATGGGCATGCTAGGACTGTCCCTTCTCACAGATGAAAGCATACAAAGTTTACTGCCACAACAAGTTGAGCAAAGCCCTAACAAGTGTGTACGTCGGGGGTTGTTTTTGCTGCGGAAACCGAAGGAGCCTCTATGGTCGCGTATGCAAGTTCACCGGATTTCGCCGGATTGCAACACTTTAATTGTGATTTCCTACCCATGTTTGCAACGAACATTATTTTTGGTGACCAGTAGAATGCCCAATGCTCCTGCAATGTGCAACGAAGTAACAAGGGTACATTTAAATATCTACACATCATGGCATTAAACGGCGACAAACAAGCTATTAATTGGACAGCACAACAAAGAGACCGTGAGTTGTATGTGTCGTTTTCGGAAAAACATTTTTATCGCAGTTAATCCTGAGCGTTTGCCTAAACAAATTTGTAAACTTTTCACAGACCAAACATGGTCGTCAGTAAAAAGAATCTGCTTAAAGAACTTTTTCAAACAAGGTCGAACTCCATACAAAAGTTCACAGCGGTTGATCAAAAGTACAAGCTACGGAATGCAAGAATAATTGCGGAAGTACATAGCTTGACATCGAAAAGTAAATACACATTAGACATTACTCAAGTAGTGTCACTCAAATCCAAATAGATCCGTACCTTACCACTCTTCCACAATGAGAGAGTTGCACTACACATAATTCATACGGTTGCAATGCATGCATCTTATAGAACAATAGAACATGTCACATGTTTAACTCTCCTTACTAGGCTTGTACCACCAAACCAACACAAATGATGTTGTCCCTAGAGAAATTGAGCGATTATATGAAATGCAAATTGGCATAGTACTGCCAAAGTTTACTACCAAAAGAAAGTTGAGCAAAGCCCCAACATGGAGGGCTCTTAGATGTTTTACTGAATCAGAGGTGGAGGAAGGCCGGGGATGTGGCAGTCGCAAGCAGGGCACAACGGAGGGTACGCCAAAATAAAAGGATCCTGAGGGGTGCCAGAGGGTACAGCAGGGTAAGCTCACGGGTCGGAGCGAGGACCAGAGCCTGGCACTTAACCAAGCCATAGTCAAGCTGCTGCAAGATTCCAGAGAAGAAGGTGGTAGTTTGTGGGGTGCCAAAATAAATTGCTGCCAATTCTTCAATGGTTTTTTCTTTCTTGATTTCAATCTGGAAACTTTCTGAATCGGCTGCAATTCACCTTGATATCTTCTTCTTCAAACTGTAAAGACATAACTTGTTTCTAGGGATTAGATCTAGGAGGTTTAACATTACAAGGTTGTGTGTAACATTTCCACTCCTTTGGAATCTGCAAAAGCTTAGCATAGGTTTTGACGATTCTAATAATTTTACAGGGGTCAAGTTTAAAATTTCCAAGTAATTTCTCTACTTTAACAGATGCTAGAAATTTTCTTAAGCAATCATATTCTATAGGATCCTTTTTACTAAGTTCATCATCTGTAATATATTCTTCGTACCATTCTTCATTCTCCTCTATTGAGGATTCATGTTGCAAAGCTGCATCACAATATTTATAAAAATATCTTCTCTAATTCCTCACCAAACTTAGGCCAATCTGTCGTGGTATTGCCGACGAGTACGCCATGCAGGGGTCCTCACAGTGCGTGTTTAGAGACGTGAGGGGAGGTGGACGGTTGACGGGTATGAGGTAACACGACTTACCCAAGTTCAGATCCCACGACGGTGGCAGAATCCTACTCCTTCTATAAATCACTATAATGGAAATACGCCGAGTTATAGAGATTGGTAGGCTGTGCGAGGATGCGTCGTAGTCGACACTAGGTTGTCTAAGATTGTGCCCTAAAGGCTCCCATAGGCCTGACTTATATAGTCGCCAGATCCTAGGGTTACAGGGAAAAGTCCTAGCCGGACAGGTTACAGAGTCCTACACTTCTTACAACTATTCTAGCGTGTCTTGCACTCCAATGCTCCGGGTACGTCGGTGACTCCTCCGTAGCCTTCCTTTATTCGGCATGGGCCTCCCTTCTGGATCCATCTAACTGGGTATCCCAGCAGGTTGTGGGCCATGCTACCAACTGTGGGCCACCCGGGTTATCCGGATAGGAGACATGCTATGAGGATACCCATATAGCATATCCCCAACAGTAGCTCCCGGAGAACTCCGAGATCTTACGCCGTCTTGCCTCTTCAGGGTGAATGCTCCGTCTAGATGGATATCGGCAAATCGTCAAGCAATATCTTGTAGTCCTCCCAAAGAACCATGCAAGGTATTCTCCGTCTTCAATTTGTAAGTCGGAGAATTGCTGAATCTTCTATCGTACTCTTCCATAGCCGGATTGGATCCGTCCATGCCGGAATATTCTGATGTGATGGTTCACCTTCCAGTGACAACTATGGCGACGTAGATGTAGGTCAGCAATCGCCTCGTAAATCACACATGCAGAGAACGCAATCATGTTCATTTTTCCCGCGCGAAATTTCGCCAAGACGCTCAAGACACGTCGTCCCACGTCAACCATTCGATCGTTTTGCACAAATCTTGACGCTAGAGGTTATAAATTGTAACGGTGGAATTTAACTTTTCACCTCATTCTCCTTCGAGTCGTCTTCTTCCTCCATGAGCGCCTCGAGCTCACGCACGCCCAATGAAAACTCTAGCCTTTCAACCTTTCTCAGCCACCACCTTAACCTCCTCAATGGCCAGCAGCTCTGCTCCCTCCATGGCATCGCCAGCGATGCCGTGGCAGCCGGCACGGCCTCGTGCCCCCAGAGGGCCTGGTGATCCCCAAATCCGTGGTGGTCGAATCCACCGACGGTGACCACAATCCAGCGGCGCTAGAGATGCTAGAGGAGGAAAACAATTCCCACAAGGGGGACTGGCGCGGTTCCGATATCACGGACTGCGACATCAAGGAGCTGATCATTGAGGGCTACCTCCACACGCGGAGGGCTCGCCAGCTGGCGGCGCTGCCGAGAGGTCACCCCTTCTCCCCAAGCCGGAGAGAAGGTGTACCTCAAAGCCCAACTAGTACGCGGCGTCTCCCTAACCATCTCCAATTTCTTCCTAGCTGTCCTCAACCATTACCGAGTATAGCCTCACAACCTCTCCCCCAATAGCATCCTCGCGCTTAGCAACTACGCGCCTGTGAGGGTTACTTAGGATTAGGCCTAGGCTAGATCTCTTTATTTATTTTTTCACCGTCAAGCGGGAAGCCGGAGCCAGCAAGGATGAGCTCAGGAACTGTGGCACGATTAGTTTTAAGATCCGGCCTGGCCGGCGGTTTCCCGACATCGTTGGCCATGAGTCTTGTAAAAACTGGCAACAGACGTACTTCTACGGCCCAGATATCCCTCTGGCTGGCCAAGAAGTTACATACCCGGACTTCATTGATGGAGCTACCGCCGAAGCCCCGACATGGAGATCCCAGGCCTTCCTTCCCTCCGACATCGACGCTTCCCGCGCTATAAGGCGGATAGAGTGGTTCGTAGAGACGGGTCTGACCGGATTGGACCTGGCCATGTGCTGGTTCATTAGGAGGATCTGCCTCAAAGACCGCCAAGTCGATGCACGAGTATACCAAGGATAGGAAGGATACCTCCGCATCTCCGAGGACAACTCTCGAGCGACTCCGTCAAGCTCCGCCAAGGACATTGTCAAGGTGAAGGATAGAAGCGACCGCCATCACCTACGACATGTTCGTTGACGGCTTGTGCCCAAAGGTATGCTGTTTATTTTCCATGTATGGCATATACTCCAGTTCTTTCGTCTAACACTTTGGGTTTTCACTTAACAACTCAGCGATCTAGAGGAGGATAGCATGGCTGTCCAAATCTATGATTCAAAGATGAAGGAAGTCACCGTTGTATCCGACGACGATGTCCCGCTAGCGCGAAAGCGGAAGAGCTCCACCGACGCCGACGGAGGCAAAAAGAAGAAGACAGAGGGTGGAGCCTCCAAGAAGACTACCGCCGCCCTGGAGGTGGAGAAAAGAAAGGTTACTGGGATCCTCTTTGCCAAAGCACCCCCTCTTGTCTAAGCTTCTTTCTCTCCAACATTTTCCATTGCTTGTCTTATTCCTGTACTTATACTTTTTGCATGTTTCAGGAAGAAGTCCACTACCAGTTTGAATAAGACCTCCAAAACTTTGGGGGCTTCTATAAACATCAAGGATATGTTGCATCGTGACGTGTCTCCCCACGCATCTCCCGACATCGCCCCTGTTACTCCCATCGTCCAGCCTACACCTTCTCCGAAGATGCATTTGGCCCTTCCACCATGGAAGTGAACTCAGGTGCCTCCATGGATCTTGCCGTTGTCGGCGAACAGGAAACGCAAGAAAGTACCGCAACCCAAATGGCTGAAGCTCCGGCTAAGGATGCCATCGGTAGCGGTAAGGCGGTGGCGGAAAGTGGTACGTCTGCCGAAGGTGGCGTCTTCGCACCCAGGAAAACCATAGAATTCCCGAAGATAGTCTACCCGACACTTACGCCAAGTAGCTCCGCTTTGGTTCCTGGTGCAGCGCCGACATCTCCCACGTGCGGTCTTGAGGAGCTTCTCCGGCAAGCAGAAATCTTGCAAGGAAACAGCCTTTCCTTTGGCAAGTTGCTTGCTGAAAGCGCTACCAACCTCAAGATTATTGCACTTGTAAGTTTTATTTACCTTTTGTATTTCATATGAGTATCCCACTGTAGCCCCCGAGGATTTAGACGGAAAACCATAGGTCTTTGCATCTAAATGCTCTAAGAGTGACTAAGCTAGAAAACTTCTCATTGTAGCCCCCAAGCATATAGTTTGAATGAATTATTCCAAGTAGATGCTTTTAGAGTAGCATATACGGTGTTTGTAAATTTCGATACTGTAGCCCCCAAGCTTCTAATGTAACTGAATTAGTTCCGACTAGATGCTTAAAGAGAAACTAAGCATATGACTGAGTTGAAAACTTTGTACTGTATCCCCCAAGATTCAAATTGAAAACTGAATCAGTTCCGACTAGATGCTTAAAGAAAGACTAAGCATATTGCCAATTTTAAAAACTCTCAGTGTAGCCCCCAAGCCACTAGGTGGATAGTTATCCGGCTAGATGCTCCAAGTAGACTAAACAACATTAAATTTCCCATAGAATGATAATGCTCGGAGAGGTGTGGCCAACGACAAGTACCATAAGATGCATGCGGACTTGGAAGCTGAAAAGGGTAAAACTACCTTCTTGAAGGAACAAATCACCAAGAGCAAGCGTCTGTTTTTCCTTTCTTTTTCGTATTCCGACTTGGTCTTGTGCCAACATTATCCGAGTACTTATTGTGTACTGTTCTTTCTCCGACTTGCAGAAACCATTTCCAAGGCTAAGGGTATTGTTGAACAATCCAAGCATATTCAGCAGCTGGATAGTGAAAACAAGATCCTTAAGAAAGATCAGAGGAAGGATATACTAAAGATGCATGAGGACTCCATGAAAGTCCTGTAGGAGTCCGCCAACATGGATATGAACCGCTTGAAGGAGGAAATCGCGATCCTAAAAGAGTAGAAAAAAGCTGTCGATGAGCAAAATCTGCGACATCTTGAAACGTACAGGATCCTCCGACAAGAATGGGACTCCATTGCGGAAACTCTCCAGCAGGCCGAGATTAGCATCTTCAGTAAGTGATTCTCCGCCTTGTACGTCTGTAAGCTAGATACTCTGAATCTTTTTGTGTTTATTGAACTCATGCGTTCCTTTGTCGTAATTTTGCAGCTCCTATGGGGTTAAACCGGTTGCCTCCTCCGCCAAAGGAATGCATGGTCCTTGCCGGCAACTTTATCAACACCGCCATCAAGCAGACCAAGGAGATAGCCAAGCCCCTCCAGATTAACATCAAGGCGGTGGACTCTGTGGCGAAGTTCTCGGAGATCCTGCACCGAGCCCCGAGCGTATCACAAGTTGGAAAGCTTCATGTACATAGGTCGGCGCGAGGATGGCACTGTCAATGGTCAAGGCACACTATGAAGATGCCGACATCGACACGGTGACCTCCGGGTATCCCCGAGGTGGACGACGAAGGCAAAAAGATAGATCACGAAGCTATCTTGGCATCGCTCGCGGGTTTTGACACCAGAGTCGCCGAGTTAGTTGACCCTAACATCTTCGTGCCCCTGAAAACCATTGACGGCGGTAAGCCAAAGCTCCTCCAAGTCCTCAACACCACCGACTTCGAGGAAGAGGGCTCTCCTGCAGCTGACGATGCTGCGTCCAAGTCACCTGCTCCAGAGGAATGAAAAACAATATGTAATATTTGTTTCCTCTGGAATTTTTATGCGGAAAAAAATACTTGTTAACTTAAGGCGAAAACAATGGTTGTTATTTCCTGCTACTCAAGAACTGGTTCCGCATGTATATATTTTTAAGCAAGTGTTGGCTTATCCATTACTGGTTTTATGGTTGACTCTTCATGAGTCGGAAGACTCATTGTCGGAATCATGCGCTCAGGCGATGATGCCCAATGGCACCGTCAGTAACCTAAACACAAAATCATTGACAATAAGTGCCAAAAGTCACTACTCCAGAATCCACATAAAAACAACGAAGAACATGTAGACCAAAAAACTTAAGCTAACGCCCGTAGGCGGAATTTTCACAAGTGCAATCACAAAGCTTGTGCATAAAGGTTTTATATGATCCAAAAATGAACACTAAAGGAGGTAAAATACTCAGAAATATGAGTGAACCAGAGAGCTTTATTTCATTGATCATATAAGAGGTACACAATAGATAAAAAATGCTAACACTATGTTTGGATGTTGGAAAATTGCCTCGGAATTGAATTGGACTAAAAATTCCAAATCCACGATGGAAAGGAAATGGGCACAATGTCCAATTCAGGTATTTGGATGTGTATGAAATTTTCCCTTGGAATCAAAGGGTGGCACCTATTTCCAAATCCTGTTTGGATGAACAAAACAATGGAATTGAAAGTTATGTTGGATTTTGACAAATTGAGGAAGACAAGAGGAAGATGAGGGACATGGAGATGTCGACGAACTACCAAGGATCCACCACCACTCACCTGGCGTTGATTCTCAAGCTCCTGCCGCTGTCTAGGGTTAGCATCCACCGCCGTCTAGGGATGCCGTCTAGGGTTAGCTCCCGCCGCCACTCACCTGGTGCTGATGCTCAAGAGGGGAAGGGGAGCGAGAGGAGGCGGGGAAGGGGAAGATGAGGGCGTATTAGGGGAGAGACGGGGAAGCTCCCCGGCGGTGGCGCTAGGGATAGAAGGGTGCAGGCATGGTCGCGTCGAGGAGTCATCGAGCAGGCCTCGCTGGCGGAAACAAATGGGTACGTGCGTGGGGAGGAGATTCCACGCATTTCCGAGCAAGTGAGCTCAGAAACTCCGAGGCTCCGGGCTCTAGCGGGGGTTACGCTCGGAATTGCTTCCTCTTTCCATGCTTTAATTCCAAGACCCTCCCAAACACTAGAATTCGGTCCAACAATTCCAGAATTCCAATTCCAAGCCTATTTTCCAACATCCAAACACAGTGTAGAAAGGACGAACAGGCGGTGTTCCATGGCCGATCAAGCTCCGGTAATCATCA